>JAYKKT010000080.1:2417500-2735000 GCA_036023115.1 Brasenia schreberi
TATGAGGAAGACGCTCGTCTTTTATGAGGGAAGAGCACCCAAAGGAAGAAAGAGAGACTGGGTAATGCATGAATTCCGGATCGAGGGCTCGCCATCTTCACCAACAGCAGTATCACTCAAGGTTTTTAAAGCAACTGAATCCTTAACATCAGTCAATCAAGCAAGATTTCATATCAACTCCTCTAAATTTTGGTCTGAATCATCTTGCTTGATTTGAATTGTGCAGGAAGATTGGGTCTTGTGCAGAGTCTCCCATAAAAGCAGAGGATCCTCAACAAAATCCAATCCGGAGAACAGCTATGAAGAAACGAGCTCATTTTCGCTTCCGGCGCATGTCGATCACCCCTTCGATGTTAACCTGCAGCTAGAGGGTTATGAGCATGGGCCCTGCTTCTCCAACCTTCCTCAGGGTCACGCATCTGATTTTGGAGGCCTGATTGATGTGGGTACTGGCTTGAATACCTTGCCAATTTTCAGCGAAAGCTTCAATACTGACAGCAGTGTTCTCAAGTCTTTGTTAGACCATCTAACCAAGCCTGATGTGGGTATAAAGTTAGAGGTGTCCCCCATTATAGGAGATGAGAATTTCAATACATCCAATCACTCTTCATTCAGTCATGAAAGTTATTTATCAGATATTAGCCTCCCTCACATGTGGAACAATTACGAGTCCCAGTAAAAGACCCTCTGTGTAATCCTTGTAATTTTGCCCCTGTGTAAACATAATTCACCATTGATGTAAAAACAAGCATCTGGTTCATACACTATATTTCCATGCAATCAACTAAATCTTATGTTTTACTTTTCTAGTTCCAGTGCTCGCCATGATCACTTGTTGTCAAGTGGGAACAGATCATTAGGTATTATACAATAGACCTGTTCAGATCTTATAAATGACCACAACTCGACATTAGGACTTTCCTAACATTAGTGGTTTGTTATTCAAAACATTGCTGTACTAGTTTGGAACAATTCAAAGTTGACCTGAATTAAAAAAGAAGCAGTTCATCTTCATTAAATAGGATTATTGACAGATAGGTCCTTCTAGGAAAGCCTCGATGGAATTCATTAGATTTCTGAATGATTGTAGTGCAGACTATCAATAGAAAAATGCTGGTATATACATGTTATGCTTCAAAGGAATGAGGACATTTCATAATTTCGAGCCGCTTTTACTCTCACAATTTACTGTTAGTGATGTATGGAGATGTTGGTCTCTCTTCCATTATTGTCATAATTGAGCAGTAAACTGAGTTTTAAGCGCTGTGGTGGATAGGATAAATCAGGGACTACTCTCTGTTCCATTACATCAATGTGCTCTTCATTTGTAGGGGCCATGTGGGGTCTTCAATCACACATTTAAAAAAAAAAAAAGGAAGCAAGTGGTAGAAATTTTTTCTTTTCCAGTCATGGTTCGATCTCTGTATGGCTAGTTGTGAATAATTGGAATCCTACTTTCCTTGAATTCGTTGCAGACATCTTGAAACCAAGATTCAGTCCAACACCCTCGAACAAGAACGGTTAAAGAGAGCAACAGTAATTTGATATATAGCCGGAAGCCTGGAAGTGTCCATTCCATTAAGGTTTACAGTAACAGTAAAAACCATTCTGGTGGATCGGTTTATCTCTGTTTTGAGCCTCCCGTGGTCAGCTTTCGGCTTCATTCTTCCCAAAGAAAAAAAACTAGTGGAAAAATTTCTCCCTTTTTTTCCTAATATGGCCTTCAATTCACGTCGCTCGAGGAAACAATTGTTGGGAACAAACAAGTTAAGGCAGAAGGATCAAAACACACAAACCATAAAACAAGATTTACATGGTTCGGAAGGAGTAGTTACTCGTTCTGCTAAAGTTGAGGGTATTGTTTCAATGAGGAATTGGCCAATAGAGTTCCGTGAGTGGAGGAACCTCTGGGTCGATATGTAGTTGATCAGCTACGCAATTCTTAGTGCTAAAGGACAAGGTTCAAGTCATATTTAAAAGATAAAAACAGTTGACCGGGGCATAGGAGTGTGTGTGTGTATATATATATAAAAATAAATTTCCCATACAATTAGTGTTTCTATAAAAATTCCGAAGCATGTTTCATGTAAATCGCAATCCATGGTCTCCAAATTCTACAAGTAATGATGAAAGATTGGTCTCTCTCTCTCTCTCTCTCTCTCTCACACACACACACACACACACACAACTTGGTGTGTGTGTGAGCGAGCTACAAAACCATGTTCCAACCAGTTGGGTACATGTAATTATACGCTAGAATCTACCAATTTAACAAGAAAAGTTTATGAAAAAATGAATTTTGACCTTATTTCTACTTGGAAAGAACGTTTAAGAGAAAATCCTGTACGTAAAGTTATGTGTTAACCTTCAACAAGCAGCTCGTGTACTCAGCTAACTCGAACTGAACCAAAGGCGAACACAAACATGGTTTTAACTAGACCAAACCGGCCACAAGCAACTCTTAGGGATGGCAATGGGGGGCCAGGAAACGGGATACCTATACCAGGCCCAGACCCGAACCTTAACATGGCGGGTACAGGTTTTGGTTCTCTTTTTCCCAACTAGGAACGGGGCAGGTACGGGGTAGAAACAGGACATATGTATGTGTCTCCACACACACATGTGTGTGTGGTGTATAAGCCGGGAGTATCGGGTTTGGGCATCTTATCTCCATACCCGAACAAAAACTTGGTCGGGTTGCAACTTGTGTTCAATTCATTCGAGCCCCATTCGCTGTCGAGAATCGCATAATATAGCAGATTATCAACCTCACAGAGTTGAAGATCTAGTGTTATACAGACTAGAATGGTAGACTTGTACACCAAACAATGAATAAATGGAATAACAGGGAATAAATTTTTTAATATGACTGTTGACATCATGAAAACCCTTATATCCTTTCCCCATCACAAGCTCGAACTAGAAAACTGTGGAGACAACCAATCTAATTATAATAATTTATTCTTAATTATGGTTTGCAAAATTTATTTCTGCACCTGCAATTTTCATATACATAACACATCTTGGTGTTGACTTTTTGTATCTTATTATAATAATTAAATTTTAATTACGGAATAATGATAATGATAGGGATGGCCATTTAATTCTACTAAGAAGTCCCATCATAATCTCAAAAAATCCCAAATTTTGAGCTACTCCACATTCCATAAGAATTCTTTAGTTTCACCAAACTTTAGTTTTTGGTGCATACTTTCATGTAATTATTTAAAAAAAGGTAGTCTTCATCGTGCTTATTTGATCCCAAGTATTGTTTCAGACTTGTATATGGCGTAGACCAACTAACCGCTATAAAATACTAAACTCATTGCAGTCGTGGATCTAAAAGCTTCAGGTGAATAGCTCAGGAACGATCCGCTGTGTTGCAGATAGTATTATAGCCCACATATTTAACCATGAAGTATCTATATTTTGTTCATCTTTCGTAATTTGGTTTTGCAGCATGTAAAGGAAGCTCCCATAAAAAGATAAGAAAAACTAGATTGTGAAAATGTTGAAAGAGAAAGACCACAAAAATATTGAAAAATTGGAAAAAAGTAATAAAAAAATCTAGCTTATTTTGAGTTAATTGCTAGCATGGCACATGATTTGGTTCTATGAAAACAAAGAATCCATGTAGCTGACCATATCTAGTATGGGAGAAAGCTTAATTGTTGTTGTCAGGTTTGCTGCATGCCCCACATCAGCTTAATGTAGATCCATCATTGCATGTCACTTGGACTCAGAGATGTAATTCAGATTTAACCATGAAGCATATTTAGTTTCTTTTTGAACATTGCGTATTAGATATATACCAAGTTACTTGTTATTTTCTGGTTTAGCTGGATTATATGTTATGACACATGGTAAATGCGTAAATGCAAATCTCTAACTGAGAAGATAAACCTTTTTACTTATAATTGATATTTATTATGAAGAACATTTAGAGGTTTGATAGAATTTTACTTCATTTTAAAAGCACAAATGTGAAGAAAAAATGTTTAGTTTGACTGCAATGAAAAATTACACTTTTAGATTATGTCATAGAGCAATGTTGAGAATATATATTTTTAAGAATTGCTACTTTTATATTATAAAATATTATTTCATCAATTTGTTCTTAATACTGATTTAATTTAAGGACTTATTTTTTGAAATAAAATCATATTACAATCCATTGTGTAACGCCTTCATTGTGTATATTTCTTGCATTATATATAAGAAATAAAATAAAATCATATTTCAAGTCAAATTTCTAAATGACTTCAGAGGTAAGCCTTTTAGGTAATACACAAGGAAGGTTAATGCCATCCTTCTTCGATATCTTCATCCAGTAAGTATGTTAGTCAAACCAACTAAGGCCTTCAAGAATTTCTTAATTTACCATGGTTTTTATTTCTTTCTTTAATAACATTGTTCAATAATTTATGGTAAGACAATATCTTGTATCATGGGCCAATTAATGGTTATCGAATCTATTATTGCTTAAAAATGAGAGAAACTTTTAAAAGTATTGCATGCATAGTAAAACCATATCCCCACTAAAAGATTTGCCTCATAAATTCAATGTCTTAAAGTCATAGCAACACGAATATCAAGCTTAGAACCTTGGACAATTAGAGGAAAAAAAAGGGATCTAATGCCAATAGGTCTCGTGATAGTTTAGAGCATCGCGGTCGAGAACTTTTTTAGTGCCTCTCCCTCTTTTACTACTTAATCCTTCCTCCGAGAAGGTCCTTGTTCTGACTAGTAGTCACATTAATGCATCTTCTAGACAAATGATGCTTTAGCTTAAACACCATAAATATTTTTGTTACAAACAGTTGCATTACAACTTCACTCTCAGGTAAGAGATCACCCTTCCATGATCAGTCTTAAGCCTGAATAAAGAAAGAAGATTGTGTTAAGCTTTCGACACTAAGCTTAAAACTTTGTTAGATTATCTACCGTGAATTTTGATCTACCTTATGTTGAGTTAAATGTTAACATGACACAAGATCAAACTCTATAAAAACGAAGAATCCATATAACCAACCCATTAGTATATAAGAAAAGGTTTAGTTGTTATGACAGTTGCATTACATCTTCACCCTATTACCCGTCCTGCTACACCATCACGAAGCTCGGTTATTATATGGTTTATATGGTAGTGTCTTGGACTAACATTTTCTCCAAAACTGGTCTATTTCTAATCCAAAGACTCAAACAAGCAAACTGGTGGACTTGTTCCTGGAATCGAATCAAGTTCAAACTGCTCTTCTTCAACGCATGGCAATTGCAGCAAGACCCCTACATCGTAATACCTTAAATAAATCTCTTAGTGACAATTCTTGGTGGGGTAGGTGGACTGCACAAACAATTTAGTCAGTTTTAGACGCATGGCGGGGTCACAGTTGTACATTCGAATGTGCATATTGAGCTTTGAGATACTTGGAGGCTCCAGCGACAGACCCACTTTAAGGCAAGGTGAAGCAGGTGGTACACCCGAATTCTGAAAAATTCTCGAGCGGATCTGGCACTCGAGAAATACAAGTTTTTCTTTTATGAATGTAAAATACAAGTGTACCTCACTCAAAATAAAGTGTGCCTCACTCAAAATGAGTTTGCCACTGCCTGGAGCATACTCATTCCCTAGTTCAAAAGATAAGTGACAGGGCCCAACTAGAACATTAAGAAATAAAGGAGAAAATAGATGTGCAAAAGTCTATGCACAAGGAAGTACAAAGAATGGAGAAGTGACTACAAGAAGTAGAAACTCTATAAAATAAGCTTCTAAATTAAAAAAATGTATTTTCACTGAAAATCAGGTCAAGGCCTCTCATGATGCAGTAAAAGTTACTCATTGAAAAACATCAAGCTTAGGCTAAACTAAGACGTGAAGAAAATTTGCGGCATTAATCCATAGATAAGGCAAAGAGATGATTCCCGTGGGAGTGCTGTAGGAACGAGAAAGCAGTAATATGCGGAAGCAGGAGAAGATCCCAAGGCAGCAGCGCAGCCGCTTGAGAAAAGTGATTTCATTGACAAAAGTGGTTACCCTTTTGTAAAGCCTTTTGGACAGAAATCTTGCCTGAAGATCCAAAGTCTCGCACCACCGCCATCTTCTCCTGCTTCAACATATTACTGCCTTCTAGTTCCTTCCAGTGCTTGCTGTGAAATTTTAAGTGAATTCTTTACCCAAGTCCTTGTACTCTATTCATGCAACAAATATTTGTGAAAGCTTCATCGAATCCATATTGAAGCTCGACTGGTTTTTACCCAACTACCTAATGCAAACCTTTCCTTTTCATCTGGTAAATAAAATAAGAGGGGCAAGCTTGTAGTTTGGTCATTTAAACGGCAGCAAGTTTCAACTCCTTTGAGGAATGAGTTGGATGGTGGCCACTTCACAAGAGGGAGAGGAAGACCTAAAAATTGTTGAAGGAAACAATTAAAGCATGATCTTATTTTTTATTTTATTTAAATTCTAATATGGCACAAAGTTGAGCTCAATGGTGACTAAAAATCCAAGTAGCTTATCTAAGTGTGGGAGAAGGTTCGGTCTTGAATTTGTTTGATTACTGAAGAAGGTTGAACAAACGAATGGTTTAGTTTTTGACATCTGCCAATTCTTCAACCTTAAAAACCATGTCACTAGCCTTTTCATTCTAGCCGAATCATAGGACTCAATTCGCATAATCGGATTGCTTACTTATGCTCCCGATATAGCGCAAATAAAATTCAACTTTTCCAATATGCATGCAGCAAAAGAAGTCTAAGCTGACGGGTACAACAGTATGTGCTTCAAATCAATAATCAATGCATGTCATTGACAAATGAGACGGCTTCAAAGGTTAAACAAGATATTACATGGAAAATGGAAGACCAAGTGAATCATATCCCCCATGACTGACAAACACGTCATTCGGCATACTGCCCTATTTCATGCCCACACAAGTCCCAAATCGATCGGATCCAAACACATTAACTTCTCATACAAGCAAACATTCTCAACGAGAAAGAACTCACTTATTAGGAACAATCAATGCAGATGGTTGAGTACATGATGGTAGAAGCACATAGAAACACATACAAATACAACATATTTCACAAGGACTGGCTGGAATAATTTCACCCTTGCGGGCTGAAAGTTTCAGCTTGTGAACTGAACCACCACTAACTTTTTGTAACTTACAAAAATACAAGAAGTATACTTACTGCAAGCGCCCAATAGAGAAGCTAAAGATCGCAAATCACTGAATTATTTTTTCCCTGTTGTAACACCAACTACAACATTGCTTACCTGCAATGTAAACAGCAAATAGCGATTTTCAATGCATAAAAACTGACAAAATGATCTGACCAAGAGATAACCTCTATGAATGATCTTTACCAGTTTGCCACTTTCATCAACGGACATTGGGTTCTCAACAACGACGGTTTGGCTATGTGTCTGTGAAGCTGTTGACTGCAAAAGAGAACATTATCACGGTAAGACCAGCATGACCAAAGTGCCAAAGGGAAGTTCATGGTGAGAAAAGAAATGATCTCACAGTTGATGCAGGAGGGATAGGTGCAGGCAGAGGCCCATGAATACTGTGGATGGGTATGGGAATCGGTCCAGTGCTCAGCTGGTGAAACAGATAAATAATTAGAGATACAAGTCAAACCGAGTTGTGAACCTGCTGATTTTGGGACACGCCCATATGCATGAGTTAAGGCCTAGATACGTAACAAATACATGCAAAGCTGTTAATACTACACTGGAATATAGATGGGAGTACTCACCCCAACATTTGTAATAAAATGGCAAACTGCACATTTAACGGAAGGTGCTCCATAAGTATACATAAGGGTTACATGACACCGACCACATTCAACATAGCCAGTTTGATCTGCTGTCAAAAATGAAACATCAGAGAAACACATTTGTCACGCTCATTTTTATATTAACTACGAAGTATGTCTGCCTCTCTTTTGAGAGAATCCTATGATGCTTGTCATCACATGCCAATCATGTCATCAAACAGCATCACAAACTTCCTCATATAATATATACAACAAAGATCAAATCACATACTCAGAGAAATAGTTAAATAACAAGTGAAAGTTCCATTAGATTCAACCTGTCACTCGTTGAGTCTTGGCAACGTCAAATGGAAAAGATCATCAAAGAACACAATTTGTTGAATGCCAACCAACAGAAATAACTGTATCAGCAAAGGAAGAGGTGCGACACCCTCCCATGAAGGGCATGAACCAGCAAACTGGGAAATATAACAGGCATTGTGTCATGATAAGCTGAGCAGATGCCTAGTAATGCCACCATCAGGAACCAATTAGATGCTTAATACACCAGTTTTAGGTTGACAAAATAAGCAAGACAGTTGGACTGTCAATGCAGATCTCCAACATTTACCATCTAAATAAACGCCTCATTGCAACACCCTGAGCAAAGATATGCAACCCATGTCATAAAGGCTTGACAATACCATACACATTGATACATATCATAGCTTTTTCTAAACAATGACAAAGCACACAACCAGTCTCCAACTTGCTAGATTAAATGGACGTCTAAAACAAGCATCCCTCAGTAAAATATGGTGATCAAATTGTGAAAAAATGGCAGTATTGCTAAGAGCCAGTGGAAAGGCTTAGGTTCCGTAGAATTGTTCTCTGCAAACTGTTACATTTAACAAATAAAATGGCTTTCCACCCATTGGGATGTCAAACACACACACAACTGAGTGAAACACTGGATACGCATGACCGGTTACCAGAAGTGCAACCAACGCCAATCCTTGTTTTGAGTGTTTTTGACATGACAACGTGAGGAAAAAAGATCTCATTTTTGTAGGCAGGTTCCCTGCAATCAAGTCTGCTTGTTGGTTCCATTCTCATGGTTGCAGCAAGTAACCACCAAAGAAGCACCCTATCATTATCATTCATTTCCCATATCATTTCCATTTCCTTTCAAATTCATCTTCTTCATGAGAGAAGGTTGTTTACTAGGAGCAAGGGATCTCCATTTACATGATCCAAATATTTGATAGACAAAGTGCACCTTCTATGGAACTTCACATGATAATGGTACGTGTTTATTTGAGAGTGTTAAGAGAACTCACGAAATCCTATTGCTTCATTTTCATACTAATATTCATATCTACTTCGTCATTTAACTTACCATAGTACTATAAAAGTAATAATAATTTACCACAGAGGGTTTGTGTTTCCGCTCAACCTATGAATATTTATGAGTGTATCACCATGGACAACCTGGGGGGGCTAAGCATCTAACAGATTCTTCAACAGGAACCATGAAAGGTGGTGCAACATCCTCAGTCTCATGACTAGATTTGGCCAGACGGATCTTACAGGATATACTACTGGCAAGCCGTCATGGCCAAGAAACAGTGATTCCATTAACCAAAGCACCCTCCGCCCCCCTTTAGGTTGCAAAGCACTTAAGTCTTGTCCACAGATGGTCCCACAAAACATAGCATTTGCAAAGCCTACATTTGTCCACCTTTACAAATGGAACGCTAAGCTTAAACCCACCAGTTAGGTGGCTTGTTCCAAAGTGCAACCTCACTCCTTATGGGTTGTCCTTCTGGATGAGTATCATGTTTATTGCTTCTACAAAAGGAATCTAAATATGCTAAAGTATGCAATCATTAAGAAATATGTTTGAACTAAAGAGGCAATTACAGATTCAGGAAGGTTGATAGTGGTGAAAGATCTATGGAGCTCAGAAATCATCAAATCAATAGCAGTATTCAGCAAGCAGAAGAACCCTAACAGAGATGATCAATAATTGACTATTTCAAGTACAAAAAGAGGCATAGGAAGAACTACTTCATGGTTCTAAATGGAAGCACGCATACCTTCCCTTGGAAGGTTAATTGTATTACAACAAGAGCATCTCACACTGGATGCTCCACGAGGGTACATCAGCAAGGTACGACATCCTGCACATACAAGCTGTGACATGCCCCCACCTTCACATGAAGTGGAAGAAAATTAGCAAATATTGCATCCAGAAAGAAGCAGTAACATTTATAAGCAGAATCTGGTGATTCCCTCAATCAGGACAGTCATGGAAAGTAGTAAAGTACATACATCTGGAAACAAAAGATTCAAACTTTACTTCTTAGTGTGCATTTATCTGCGTCTAGTGTTAATCTTAATACTAAGTTATATAAGAGCATTTCCTATACACTCAAATAATATAATGTTTTAAACAGGCCCTTGTTAAAATAACCCTGTAGTTCTTTTTGCCTTCCTATTCCTTGAAAAGTAATGTGATTTGGCGACTTCTACATCATACATAGAAAAGCTAGTCTTCCCTACGTTATTGAGCTTCCCAGTACATCATAGTAATATATATCGAATCCTTCTATGAGAAAGAATAAATTTACGATTTTGAAAACCAATATGACCTAAAATAAATTTACAATGTCAAAAATCAATATGACCTACTCTAGCATGAAGTTAGATGTCCTTAGGATTTTTTTATTCAGCTATAATACCAAATTATAGTGGCAATTCCTGAAGTCTACCTCCTTGCACAGAAACTCTGGTGCATCCTTGAATATGGGAAAAAAGTTTCATGCAATTTCTCCTGCATCTCTACTTGCTCAAATGAGGAAAGTCGACTTTGAATTCTTGGAAAATGTTGACCATGTCATCATGCAATCAACCTTTAGTATGCGATTCTTCTCCAATTTCAGGAAGGTATGTTTCTCCCATTTCCTGTTCCTTTTATGCCTGTGCATGCACACAAACTGGCAGTGTGCTTGCCAGCGCAAATGTCTGTTTCCTTCTTGAGATTTGAGACAGTGTCATCAAACAACTTTTCCCATATGCAAGAATATGTTTTACAAGGAGCGATTACTTGACAAGATAATTCTATTACAGAACTTTACTGAGATGAACAATGTAGTAACAATCAGGATTCCCATATGCAAGAATATGTTTTACAAGGAGCGATTACTTGACAAGATAATTCTATTACAGAACTATATTTGTCTTCCTATGCACTCTAAGTAGGATTAGAAGATAGTATAAAAAAGGCTTTTTGAGAGGAGTTAGATAAAATAATTCAAAGAATTCCACAAAGGAAGATGATTTGTTTAGGAAGAGACTTAAATGAACATGTTGGTAAAGATGTATTAGGATATCATCATATTCATGAAAACTATGGTTTTGGAAAATGAGAAAGGTAAGGAGATTTTAAATTTTGCTATGGCTTTTGATCACTTTATAACCAATAGAATTTTTAAAAAACGAGATGAAAATTTAATTACTTATAAGAGTGGCTTGTCACAAACACAAATTGATTATTTTGTTTGTAAGAAAAAAAGGTAGATCGTGTTGTAAAGATTGCAAGATAATTTTAGGATAAAGCTTAACTACTCAACATCGACTTTTAGTAATGGATTTCCAAGTAAAAAAGTGAATAAAGAAGAGTAGAGTGCACAAAGTTATTCGGACTAGAAGGTGAAACCAGTGTTGTCTGACACGTATCGTATCGCGTATCGCTGGGCTCCACAATACGGATGTATCGTATCGTATCATACTTTAATATTAAAATAATATAAAATTTATTTTAAAAAATCAAGAAAATTAGTAAAAATCCGAAAAAAAATCTAGAAATTTCTGAAAAAATCTGATAATTGCTTTAAATTCATATAATGCAAAGTTTAGCACAGATTGAACATTCAACATTGAACAATTGCATCCAAAATTACATATTTTGAAGCAAAAAATGAAATACATTTACATTTTACATATTGTAAATTTGTATAAGGATCGTTAACTAAATAATCTTCATCTTCTACTTGATAAAGATTCAAAGTTTCTCATCACCTTCTGCTTTAAAATGAAAATCTTCATCTCCTTCGTGATGTTGTTGCACTTCAAATTAATTCATGCAATGTCTTCTTCGGTTAGGAGTGCATTTTCTTCGTTATCTTCCATAATCCACTCATCTAATATATCAAAATTAACAAACTGCTATATTTGTACATGTAGTTGTCATATTTGCTAATTTTCATATATAAGCAAAACAATGAGCTCAATTTCTTTGATTATTGACTCTATGACACCTCATTGATGTGATATTATTACTTGATGATATCCCTTTTTCTCTTACTAGAGACTAGCTTTTTAACTAATGCTTGAGCTTCATTTCTCACTTCACAGGCTGAGTCAAGCCTCACACACGTTGATCATGTTCAACTCAATGGAAGTCACGTAAGGTGAACCCTAAAATAGTGAAGTTGTGAAATGCCCACTCAATGAACCGAGACAACCAAAAGATATTTTTAGGATAGCTAAGGTTAGATACAAGAAAACTAAGGATCTTACTTTTATTGGATGCATCAAAGATCAGGACGAGAAGATTCTAGTGGCAAATGATGAATACAAAAATAGATGAAAAAACTATTTTTATAAGCTTTTTAATGAAAATACATATGATAGTATTAGCTTAGGAGAATTATCAAATCACAAAAGTAATATAAAGTTATAAACCACGATTTCTATCGACGTATTCAAAAAAATAAAGTCAAAGAGAATCTTAAATATATGAAGGTTGGTAAATCTGTATGACCAAACAATATTCTTATAGAAGTATGAAAATTTTTACGAGATGGGCTTACTTGGCTCACAAGACTATTTAATAAAATCTATGTTATCAATAGCGCGCTATAGCATCCGCTATAGCGTGCTATAGCGTTTTAGCGGGTCTAAAAACACTATAGCAGGCAATTCCTAGCGGGCAACCCATCATGAGCGCTATAGCGCTGTTAGCGGCGCTATAGCGGACCACGATGGTGGTCCGCTATAGCGATGTAAGCGGACATATGAAATGGTTCGGGTCGGGTCGATCTAGATCGACCCGATCCAAATGATATAAAAGGGGACGAACGAGGGTTTCGTCCCTAGTCTCCCGCCTCTCCCTCTCTCTCCCGTTGGCTTCGTTCGTCCCCCTGTCTCCCTCCTCTCCCTCTCTCTCCCGTTGGCCTCCACCACAAGGTCAGCAACTCAGGTGTGTGATCTCTTCCTTTTTACGCTGCTTCGAATCGAGAATCTGCGTTCGATGGGAGTGATTGGCGTTGCGGTTCGGGGTTGGAATCTTTTCTTCGTGGGGCTCGATGGGAGTGATTGGCGTTAGTATTCTTTTTTAAAGGGATATTTTCTACCGTGTTACTTTGCCAGCTCTTCAACCCAAACACCACCATCACCATTGTTGGGCTGCTAATTGTTTGACTTTTGTTTTTGTTCTTGGCTTGTGTTTGGAGTTGCCGGATCATGAAATTTCATCTTTTCCCCCTTCTCCTTCAGGTTTTGGCCTTGAGGACGACAGACGGACTACTTTGGTAAGGACTCCTTATTGGTTTGTATAGTGAGTCTGTTGCGTTTTCCTTTCACCCTGAAAAGTGAAAAGGACTACTATCTCTCCTGACAAGCATATATATGTTCAAGTGGATTCATCTATTTGTTGAATAGCTAGAATAACGAATTAATTTATTTTGGTTCTTCATATAACCTCCTATCAGAATGTATGTTTGTATTGCTCTGAGAATTTATGCTCCATAGCTGACGGGGCTTGTTAGCCATTAACTTGATTGAGATGTGTGCTTTACCATAATTTTAAGTGTGTTTGGATCAAATGATCTTCACAAGCTCGACAACTTTTTGCTCAATGCCATGTTCTATTTAAGGAACCGATTTTTTCTTGTCATTGACTTAAGCCTGTCCGATATTTAAATATATATGCCACTTGTTAGTACTTCTGTTTCAGGCCGATAACCACGTTATTGAACAAATGAGAAACTATGTGTTGACATCTGTTCACATTCTTTATTGGAGATGACCATTGGTAAATGTCAGTTCCTTGTCATAATTTGATCTGCTCAGCTTCTAGAATATTGTCACTCGCCATAGTTGGCGTAGACCTTATGTTTCTCTGGAATTTCATACAGTGACATTGGGTAAAAGTTTTGTATGCTGATTTCATGAAAGCTTTTGCGTAAGAAGGCACAGGAACCGCTTCATTTGAGTGTTAGACATATGATACCTTGCCCAAGATTCTTGATTATTCTGGGTTCGTAGGTCTACAATTTTGCTAAGAATCCCATATACATGCAACTGCTACGTGTTTTAAAGTGTTTTCAGTTGTGCTTGTTGTTGCTGGTGCTCAAGGGAGTATGCAGGTCCTATTAGGGACTTCTTGAATTGAATGGCATATTGATGCATTTTACATTTTCTGACTGACTCTGAACCTTGGTATATTTGTTGTTATATGTGAACTCTATCTTGATATTTTGAAGACAACTCATCTTATTATCTTGATTAAGACATTGGTGAACCTTTCGTCATTTTCAACATTTTTAAAAAATATGATGACTCAAGATCCTAGAATAAATTTCTGAATATCTCCCACAAATGGTCGTGTGGATAAAAATTACATGCTGATTCATGTGAGAGATGGAATCCATCTTTTATAGCAATTAAAATTGCTCAGTAAGCAAACATGCATCCTATCTGTTGCTGTTTTTATCGTTTCTTCCACTTTATATGCATATCTCCACACAACTGTTAGCGTGTCAACTTAACATCACATACCAATGAATGTTAATTATTTAATGTTCTATTTCTTGTATAAGGTTGGAAAACTGAACCTGAGTCGTTATTCTTATTTTTTGTAGCGAGTATGGAATCATCTAGTGCAACTGCTTGTTCTTAAAGTGGCAGTGACAGTGGCAGTGGCAGTGGTAGTTGTGGCACAGGCACTAGTAAAACAATTGGTATTAGGTTTTCAAATCCAGCATACAACTATAGACCCCCAGGTTCGAAGGATCCAGGATGGAATTGAGGTTTGACAAAATGTAAGACGGATAATATGTCAGTATTTTGTACATTATGTGGTCATATTTCTACCAATGGAATAACAAGGTACAAGGACCATTTAATGGAAAGAAGTGGAAATGTGGCAGCTTGCAAGAATGCAACTGAAAAAATAAAGAAAACAATTTATGATTACGTGCATAGTACATCTAAGAAGAAGGCCGAAAAGATTTCATTTCCATATCAAGGAGAACTTTCTAGTATGAAAGGCCCAATGTTAATCATCTTAATCGTTATTTGGCTCACGACCACCGCTTTCGAAGGGACCCATGGATTCATTTGTGCGTTCATCGTCAGACTCACTACGACAAGCTACATTGGAAAATCGATATAAGAAAGAAGGAAGAGAACGAGTATGCATATCCATTAGCAGGTGGATGTATCAAAATGGAATCCCTTTTAATGTTGTGAGATCCCCTAGCTTTCAAGCGATGGTAAATGATATAGGGCAGTTTGGACCTGGAATGAAGGCTCCATCATATCATGAAGTAAGGAAAACATTCTTAGAGAAGGAAGTGGGAAGAGTAAGAGAGTTTACAAATGGATTTAGAAAGCATTGGGTTACTTATGGATGTTCTATTATGTCTGATGGATGGACAGATAGAAAACAGAGATCACTAATAAATTTTTTAGTGCATTGTCCTCAAGGTATAATTTTTCTTAAGTCCATTGATGCATCCCATGAAGTAAATGATGCAAATAAATTGTATACATTGTTAAAAGAAGTAATCTTAGAGGTTGGAGAGAAGAATGTTGTGCAGGTGGTTACAGATAATGCAGCAAATTATGTTGCAGCTGGTAGAATGTTGATAGCTTAATTTAATCATTTGTTTTGGACACCATGTGTTGCACACAGTATAGATTTGATGCTTGAAGATATTGAAGAGACAAAAAGACTAAAAGGTATCTTCAGCATGGCAAAGAAGCTAGTGATATTTATGTATGCTCATGGTCAGATATTGCATATGATGAGACATTTTACAGGAGGAAAAGACATACATAGACCGGCTGTGACCCGTTTTGCTACTAGATTCTTAACTCTGGACAGCTTGTGGCAGTCAAAAGAAGCTCTAAGATCGATGGTTATTTCTGAACAATGGGAAAATTGCCCTTTATCAGATAGTATTGAAGGAAAGCAATCTAAAACAATAATTTTGCAACTTAGATTTTGGAAGGGCATTAGTTTTTCACTTAGAGCAATGGGTCCTTTGGTAGATATTTTACGTATAGTCGACAATGATGAGAAACCAACCATGGGCTACATCTATGAGAAGATGGATCGTGTAAAGGAACAAATAAAGGTGCGTAAATATTTCAATTTTATGTGTTATTTGTTAATCTTTACTTATTAATCTTATAAATTAATAACATTTAACTTCTTGTTTTATAGGTTAATATGAAAAACAAAGAAGAGCAATATGCTTTTATTTGGGAGATCATAGACAAAAGATGGGACAGGCAAATGCATAAGACATTACATGCTGCTGCATTATATCTGAATCCATGGTTGTATTATGATTATGATGGGATAGAATCTAATGTTAAGATTAAAGGTCGTTTGTTTCAAGTTATAGCTATACTTGTACGAAGTAAGGAAGAACAACAACAAATCAGTCATCAACTTATAAGTTATCGAAGTGCAGCAAGTGGTTTTGGACTAGAATTAGCTATAAGTTCGAGGAAAACATGTGCACCATGTAATTAATTCAAGAAACTTTGCTTTCTTTTAATTATTTCATTATTAAGATATGATTTAAGGTTTTTGAATATGATTAACTTATTGTTTACACGTGATTTTTAACTTTTTGTAATAGCTGAATGGTGGATGACCTTTGGTTATGGATGTCCTGAATTGCAAAGTTTTGCTATACGGGTTTTGAGCCTTACTTGTAGTGCTACCCCATGTGAGCGCAATTGGAGTACCTTTGAAATGGTAAGAAATTAAGAATTATGCTTTTTATTTACACTATAAATAAATGAAAGTTTTTTTATTGAGTTAACAACTTACCTAAATTCTTTCTCTTATCTTAGATTCATACGAAGAAAAGGAATAGATTATTGCATCAAAAGCTTAACGATTTAGCTTTTGTGCAATATAACGAAAAGCTCTGAAGAATGTACGAAGAAAGGAAATCTAATGGAGCAAATTTTGACCCCATCATGTTGGCATTGGTTGAAGATCACGATGAATATCCCACTGATGATGAGTTCGTTGGTGACGATGATTCTCTTACTTGGCGAAATATCGATATGGCATCTGAAGCATCAAGAGCGGGTGCTACTACTGTTTATACAAGGTCGAGGACACGAAAGCGACAAAGAAGGCAAAGCAAAGGGAAGGATAAGATGACTATGAAAGATGAAGAAGAATTTAATTTTGAAGAAACAGATGAAGAGGAAGAGGAAATAGAAGAATACGGATATTTTTCTGAAAATGAGTGAACATGACCTAAACAATTAAGTGTGATACTGATTGTAAATTTGTAATTGAATTTTGATGGATGTTATGTACTTTTTGAATTAGCTTATTGGCATTTATGTACTTTTGATGGATGCATAAGCATAACATTATGTACAATCTTTAAAGATGCTTTCTAAGGCTACTTTCGATGCTTTATTGCAAATTATTGTTCAATGAAATTGTCATTGTCTTTGATTAGTGGGTAAGTATGATCAAAATAATGTAATATGTTATATGTAGTTGCAACTTGCAAGTGATTGTGTTTTTTATAGTTTGTTATTCGACTTGTATTAAGCATTGAAAGTGATGGCACATTCGTTATCTTCTGCTGTAGGTGAACATCGAGTGGATATGGTTAATATATAGTTTGGACATTAAAGCAGAAAAGAAAGGCAAATCCGCTATATCCCCGCTATAAGGTATGTGGCATTCCTCCTTTACTACTTTTTCTTGTTCATTAGTGAGTGTTTTGCTCATTCATTTATTAAAGAACAGGTTATGTTTCTTGATATTTCTTAAAAGTTAGAAAACATATTATATATATAATTTTTTAATCATAAATAAAAGTGTACCGCTAAATCCGCTATATCCCCGCTACCACTATATCAGGGTCAACAGCTAACAACCCGCTAACCGCTATTGACAACATAAAATAAAATACAGAGAACCCAAAATATGCCCGAGGAATAGAGAGCGAGTATACTAT
Organism: Brasenia schreberi; assembly: GCA_036023115.1. NCBI lineage: Eukaryota > Viridiplantae > Streptophyta > Magnoliopsida > Nymphaeales > Cabombaceae > Brasenia > Brasenia schreberi. The sequence continues at coordinate 2,435,560 of JAYKKT010000080.1, forward strand.
AAGAACATAATTGTGTGAATTATCAAGGTATCAAGTTAATGAGCCATACTATGAAATCATGAGAAAGAATTATCAAACATAGGTTAAGACAAGTATCGAGTACAACAGATAACCAATTCGGATTCATGCCTGGTAGATCTACTGTTGAAACGATTCACCTATTAAGACATGTTATGAAATATTTTTGAGTAAAAAAGAAAAACCTTCACATGATATTTATTGATCTAGAAAAAACTTACGATAGGGTGCCAAGAGATGTTTTTTGGAGAACCTTGGAAAAGAGAGGTATCTCATTGACATACATAAATCTTATTGTTCTGAAAAACATATATAAATGTATTGACAATAATGGAGAAATGTTATAGAGAAGATGGAGATGTAGTCGGTTGTCTTGATGTTGCCACCGCCCTGTTCACTTTCTTCCAGTCACACTCTAAAAAACTCTAACCCCTTTAAATATCAGCATTACAAAATCTAATTTACTTAAGTGTCATTAATGAGACTTATTTAAAGCTACCTTTAAAAACATACTTAAGATATATACAAAACAGAAAAATAAAGCATAAGTTGGATTATTTCTGCAGGTGGTCCACGATCATATTTTGTTGTAGCTGATTGCTCCATGAGTTCCAATACTCCCCCTCAAGTTGGATGAAAGATAGATGTTACACCCAACTTGCTACATAGCCTGAGTAATAGATTCTTGTTAAGAGTTTTAGTTAACATATCTACACATTAACTGTTTGACTTCACATGTTTCAACCAAAATTCTTTCGTATGTATATTGTCTTATATAAAGTAACAGTCTATTTCAATATGCTTCGTTCTCTCATGATATACCGGACTTGAAGTTATTTGTAATGTTGCTTTACTATCACAAAATATAGGAATAGAGTTTTCTGCAAATAGGCCAATTTCCATTAGTAGAGACCGCAACCACTTTTCTTCACACATTCCTGATGCAATCGCTCTTTATTATGCTTCAGTTGTCGATCTAGCTACAACTGACTGTTTTTTACTTTTCCATGATACTATGTTGCCTCCAACCGAGTTATATATCCTATTAGTTGATTTTCTATCTTATATACTATGTTATCAATAGTGCGCTATAGCGTTTTAGCGGGCTTTAAAACGCTATAGCGGGTAACCCTTAGCGGGCGACTCGGAAAGACCACTATAGCGCCGTTGACAGCGCTATAGCGGGTTGCTATAGCGGCCCGCTATAGCACTATAACCGGACGTTTTAGTTTATATTGGATCGGGTCGGGTCGAACAGGATCGACCCGATCCAAATGATATAAATACACTGATGAAGCCCTCGTCCCTGTCCCGCCTTCTCTGCCCTCTCAGCTAACTCTCTCTCTCCCGCCTCTCCCTCTGCCACCTCCACTCCCGTCCCGCCGTTGTTCCCTCTCAGGTAACTCTCCCTCTCGGATATCTCTCTCTCCTGTCTCTCCCTCTGTCGCCTCTCACTCTCCCTCTCGGATATCTCTCCATCTCTGTTTTTCTTTCTTCCCATCCTTAGTTTGCAGCATTGATTCAATTATTGCCCGTCAGGGAAGAAGAACAGTTGCCCAGTGTGCAAGCAGCATTGTTCCCAGAAGGGCATCCATCGTCTCGGTTTCTGACGCCTCTTTTAAAGTTTTCGTTGGTTTCCAATCGAAGGCTTTGCGAGCGGAGCTAGAAAAACTTGGCAGACAACTAGCTGCAGGGCGTTCGGGGAGCAGCAGCAACGTTTGAAGGAGTTGATGGTAGAGGTATTACTCAAATTTGTCAAAAACTTCACCTACTTGAGAAGAAGAGCGTGTTGCATGTGTGGAAAACAACATGAAGGCTCAGCGATGTCGAGAATGGTGAATGGTGTTCCATGACCTCAAATGGTTTAGCCTCTGTTGCTATTGAGTGATGTATGCTTGTATGTGTGTATGCATGCGTTTATGGAATTTGTGTTTTGGTGGAGATCCAAACCCGATCTTGTTGCCATATCCTCACGTGAAATAAACACCACTACTATGCTGCTGCATCGTTTCATTCATCTGCCTGTGTATGATCATTGTTGTTGTTGCTTTCTTCTCAACATTACCATCACTAACTAAACTGGATTTTTCATTGCCAATATCTTCCGTTTGAGTTCCTCCTTGTGATGAACTTTCTTGAATGCAATATGTAGGCAAAAATAGAGAAGGTTAAGAAAAGAAGGGAGGAAAGAGCTATTGAAAAAGCACAACATGAGGAAATGGTAAGTCTTGTTGTTTCTGTGTTTTCCTTTTTTCTTTTTGATAAGGGAAATTTGATATTAAAACGATATAAAGAATTGGTACTTTGTCTCAAATGTTTGATCAACTTGTGAGAACTTGTGTTTGTATATAATATATTAAACAAAACTTTCTTTTGTAGGCTTTGTTGAATAGAGAACGTGCTAGGGCAGAGTTCTAAGATTGGGAGAAGAAAGAGGAAGAGGTACGAAGTATAATTGTTAAAGGTTCTGAAGGTTAGGGTATATGAGATGGTTAGGGTATATGAGATCAGAGGATCTGACAACATACACTAAAGCACATGTTATTTCTTGTTTTATTTCTTCTGTTCTCTCAAGACACTTTTGTCTTCGAGCTCTTTGGTCAAACTTCTATTCTTATTTATGTGTTTATTGTTGTTAAAAGTTAACATTTCATTTTGCAGTTTCATTTTGATCAAAGTAAATTCTGATCGGTGATTAGATTGCGTGAAGGCCGTACGAGACCTATCGACATTCTCACAAAGTACCTTACAATTCAAGTGATTTTGATATTGAGATTAATGAGCCATACATGGTGTTCAAGGTAAAACATAGACATTATAGGTTTGAGGTTCTCTCTGCATATATACATATATTAATATATGTATGTGTGTTTGTGCATGCATGCATGCGTGAGTGTGAGCATGCACATGCATGGTTGTCTACATGTGAGTGTGCATACGTGACATTTGATACTCTCTTCACTATGAATGCTAAAGTTTTGTCCTATAAATTTTTGTATTTGTTTGTCCTATTACTCAAATTTTTAATGCATATGGCATGGAATTGTTTAGTTTAACATCCGTTGGATTCTTCTACTTGTGCAAGTATCATGTGTTCTTGAGACTGTTGGTAGGTGCTACCGTGCTTGATTAGTTATTGTTGTTGATGTGTTATTATCTATTCATGGCAATAATCTACTTAAGATCTTGATATTTTTTAGAAATTAGAGAACCCATTATATATATATATATAATTTTTTAATCATAAATTTGAAAAGTATTAAAAGAGGTAGAGGACGACCACAAAAGTGTTGGAAAGAAACAATAAAGAATAATCTAGCTTATTGGGAGTTAACTGCTAACATGGCACACGATAGGGATCTGTGGAAACAAAGAATCCATGTAGCCGACCCCGTCTAGTATGGGAAAAGGCTTAGTTGTTGTTGTTGTTTGTGTTTTAATCATAAATAAAAGTGTACCGCTAAATCCGCTATATCCCCGCTACCGCTATATCAGGTTCAACCGCTAACAACCCGCTAACCGCTATCAATAACATAGCTTACATAGAACTTGCCCAAAACTTGACGTGAAAAATGCATTCTTATAGGAGGAGCTCAAAGAAGAAGTCTATATGGAGTTACCACCTGGATATCCAAATCCAGAAAATACAATATGCAAATTAAAGAAAGCAATTTATGGAATAAAACAATCTCCTAGAGTATGGTTTGAAAAATTCAGGAGAAATATTATAAGTTTGGGGTATAAAAAGAGTGTGCGTGACCATACACTATTCCTTAAAAAGGGAGCTAAGTTGACATTATTACTCGTATATGTTGACATTATTGTGACAAGTGATGACATTGAGGAAATCCCAGAGACTAAAGCAAGATCTCATCGGCTATTCGACATCAAAGACCTTAAAGATTATATTATTTTTTGGGTATTGAAGTAGCCTACTCAGGTACTGATATCTATTTAAATTAAAGAAAATATACTCTAAACCTATTACGAGATGTTAAGATAGAAAACTATAAACCTATCCATACTCCAATGGATGTTAACCATAAGTTGCATATAGAGGATGGAGCTGACAGAGTAGATGTACTAGATATTATCAACTAGTTGGAAAACTGATATATTTGACTATTACTTGACCTGACATAGCATATGCAGTAAGCATAGTAAGTCGGTTCATGCAATCACCCTCTAAGTATCATATGGATGTAGTTTTTCATATACTAAGATATATGAAAGCGAATCCTAGATATGAAATAACTTACAAAGCGAATGGTCACACAAATATTGAAATTTATATCGAGCCTGGTAGTAAATCACTGATCTCCCATGTCTGGTTTTTTCAAGTGCCTGAAGTTCAGATTTCATGGCTTCAATCCAATGCTGATTCTGTAATGCTACGAGAAAACTTTTTGGAATTCAACGTAACTCAGCTTTTAACACGAAATTGTAATAGTTGAATGATAATTGATCAAAAGAAATGAACAGAGAAATGAGATACTTACTATAAAATCTTTTTCCTTTCCGAAGGGCTATGGGAACATCCAAGTCTTCATTGTTGGCTACCTCTAAGATTTCATTTGAATCTGAGAAGATTTCTCCCCCTTAGTTCGTAGTGTCTATTGGATTGGGCATAATTATATTTCTCTTTCTTTTTGTATACACTTGCAAATTCTTTTCTTCTAGCGGTTTATTATTTTTTGCAAGAGAACTATATTCATCTAGATGTTCCCTAGGAGAACTATCTCTTCAATGCTAGAATTAGGCAGATCGATTGAATTTTTGAAAAAAGAAGTAGTTTCAAAGAATGTTACATCCATGGAGATAAACTTCCTATGAGAATTAGGATCATAACAAACATTTCCTTTCTTTTCACAGGAATATCAAATAAAAACACACTTAACTGCCCTTGGATCAAGTTTATCTCTAAACTAATTATGAACGTGAACATAAAAAACACAACCAAATACTCTCAGGATAAGATGGAATGGGTTAGCTTCAGGCTTAAGAAATTTGAATGGAGATTTTTTTACAAGAACCACAGTAGGAATTCTATTCATGATATATACCGCTGTAAGTACTGCTTCTGGCCAAAAATATTTTGGAACATTGTGTTAAAAAAGTAAGGTTCGAGCAATTTTCAAAATATATCGATTTTTTCGTTCAGCAACTCCATTTTGTTGTGGGGTATAGACATAAGATGTCTGATGTAGTATACCATGAGTTTGAAGATATGATTCAAGCTGAGAATTGCAGAATTCACCACCATTATCAGATCTGAGGGTCTTAATAGTATAACCAAACTGAGTCTTAATGAGGCTATGAACCATAGGAAAGATCGAAGATACTTCTGATTTAGATTTCATGAGATAAACAAAAGTAAATCTGGAATAGTTATCAATGAAAGTAACAAAGTATTTAAAGTTTCTCAAAGAAGGTATCACACATGGTTCCCATACATCAGAATGAATTAACTCAAATGGAATGATTGATTTTGACTCACTACCAGGAAAAACAACTCTATAATGTTTTGCTCTTTGACATACATCACACTAAATGACCAAATCATTTAGGATTACAAAAGGAACTAACTCTCAAATTTTAGACACAAGTAAATGCCCTAATCGACTATGCCAAATTCTTATCTTTTCTTTTGTAGTAGTGGCAGTTAATGTTCTTCTCTGCATTGAAATATGATGTTCAGGTAGTATGTATAGTCCATTCCTTAGTTCACCACGACGAAAGGTTCTTTCCATCCTCAGATCCTGAAAAACACAACCAGAAGGAGAGAATGTAACTAAACAATTCATATCTCTAACCAAGGAACTTACTGAAAGTAGCTTTACTAGAAATTTTGGAATGTATAATCACTGAATTAAGCTTGAGATTGTTTCCCTGAATTACTAATTTTTCCTTCCATAGGAATTAATGAACCATTTGCCACTTTCAAATCCTGAAGTGTTGAAGTCACTTCATACTGTATGAAATTAGACTTATTCCCTACAATGTGATCAGTAGCCCTTGAGTCTATTACCCAATAATTAGAATTTTTAAGAAAAGAGTTATCACTGATACTATACGAAGTAGGAGGACTTAATTCAGTCTTTGAAGAGGAGGTCGAAGGTTGATCACGTAGTCGTAATTCTATTTCTGTAATTTGTTTCTTCAATTCTGTCATTTTATATATAGGGCTTATTTCAATTTTCTTTTCAGATGTAGTTGTCACATAGACTACCATAATCTTTATATTCTATTGGTTTTCCAATGATTTCCCCGTATCGTTCCCGTGTGTCTCTTTTTTCTACAATGAGTACACTGTAATTTGTTATTCTCATCATAATTCTGATTTATACCTCTTCCTCGACTTCTAACTGAATCTCTTCCTCTCTAGTAATTAATCTGTCATCTACCAGCGAATGCGGATTTCTCGACTGCTATATGTTCTCTTTTCTCTAAATTTTTGTGATCTTCCGACCTTAATAATAGAGAATATATTGTTCCAAGTGAAGAAAGTTCTTCTTTGCTTAGGATATTCAACTTGATTGATTCATATTCAACTGAGACACCCCAGAGTAAATCAAACACCTTTCAAATTTCACCATCTGCAATTCTCTCTTTTACATAATGACTGTACTTGTTTTTCATAATGTATCTTTGTTCATTCCAAAGTTCCCATAATTCTCCATAGTACTCACTTGTTGATCTGGTTCCTTGGCGACATTCCCTCATTCTTTCAATGATTTCATATTCTTTGGCTATATTCTTTTATTGGGAATAAGCTTCTTCAACTGCCGACCAAATTTGTGCAGCAGATTCCATATACATAAAAGTTTTACTAATGGAAGGATTCATGGATTGAATTAGCCATGAACTTCCCAAGGCATCATCTTTGCACCACTTTTGAAACTCTGCACTGTTTTATTCTGGTGGTGATTGATTTTGTTTGATTATAAAAACTAACTCCGACCATGTAAGGGATCACCCTTATTGCCGGTCCCAAGCCCAGGTAAAGGAGGAGGGTTGTGTTAGGCTTCCGACAGCCAGCGTAAAACTTTTGTCGGATTTTTATAACATAGATTACAAAAATTATCATCATTGCTTTGGGGTGTCCCCATGTAGCGACGTGTTGCAGAGCCCGAATGCACTGATAATTAAGCAAGGGTCACTATATTTTCGCTGTAGTGAATCAATTGCAGAGAGGGTTCCCACATCATGGACGAGTGTGGGTAAACAAGTTAGTCCCGCTACATTGCCGCCCGAATGTAGTGAATAATTTTCAGAGAGGATCTCCGCATTTTGAATATGGACGGATACGGGGGATAAGGAAGCTAGTCCTAGATAATAAGATTCATATTGGTTCTTGGAATATCGGAACACTATCCGGTAAGCTAATGGAGGTGGTAGATACTATGATTCGGAGAAAGATTCATATTCTATGCTTACAAGAGACAAAATGGGTTGGAGAAAAAGCAAAGGAGATAGAGGATAAAGGTTAAAAGGCTCGAAACGGAGTTGGTATTATCATAAATAAATATTTAAATGATAGTGTAGTCGACATGAAACGATATGATAACCGAATCAAGACGTTGAAATTAGTGTTAGGAGCAGAGGTTTTGAATATAGTTTGTGCTTACGCACCCCAAGTAGAACTAGAAGATAGTATAAAGACAGCTTTTTGGGAAGAGTTAGATAAGGTGATTCAAAAGATTCCACAAAGAGAGATGATTTGTTTAGGAGGAGACGTAAATGGAAATGTTGTTAAAGAGGCATTAGGATATCAAGGTATTCATAGAAACTTTGGTTTTGGGATATAAATGAGGAAGGTAGGGAGATTTTAAATTTTGCTATGGCATTTGATCTCTTTATAGTCAATACAATCTTCAAAAAACGAGATCAACATTTAATTATTTATAACAGTAGCTTATCACAAACACAAATTGATTACTTTATTTGTAAAAAAAATATAGAGCATGTTGTAAAGATTGCAAGATAATTCCAGGAGAAAGCTTGACCACCCAACATCAACTTTTAGTTATGAATTTACAAATAAAAAAATGGACAAAGAAGAAAAGAGTGCATCGAGCTATTTGGACTAAATGGTGGAACCTCAAAAGTAACAAAGAATATATATTTAAAAAGAAAGTCCTTCAAGGAGATTTTTGGAATTATGTTAGTACATCCTATGATATGTGGAACAATATGGCTATACATATTAGGAAAGTGGCGAAAGATGTGTTAGGTGTATCTAAGGGAAGGGTACCCACAAAAAAAAAGCTTAGTGGTGGAGTAAAGTAGTGCAAAATAAAATCAAGACAAAGAGGACATGTTACAAATTACATTATGCTAAGAAAACTAGTGAAACTTTAGAGACTTATAAGAAAGTAAAGAATGAAGCGAAAAAGACCGTCAGAAAAACAAAAGCTAAAATTTGGAATGATTTATATAAAAAACTCAACTCAAAAGAAGGTGAAAGTGATACTTTTAGGATATCTGGGGCTAGTGATAAGAAAACTAAATATCTTAATTATGTTAGATAAATCAACGACGAGGATGAAAAAATTCTAGTGGCAAATGATGATATAAGAAATAGATGGAAAAACTATTTTTATAAGCTTTTTAATGAAAATAAAGATGTTAGTATATATAAACTACGTATTTAAAAGAATGAAGTCAAAGAGGCTCTTAAACATATGAAGGGTGGTAAATTGGTAGGACCAAACAATATTCCTATAGAAGTTTGGAAAATATGGTAGGACCAAACAATATTCCTATAGAAGTTTGGAAAATACTAGAAGAAATAGGAATCACTTGGTTCACAAGACTATTTAATGAAATATGGAAAAACCAAAAGATGCCCGAGGATTGAAGAGCGAGTACACTTATACCCATATATAAGAACAAATGAGACATTCAGAATTGTGCGAATTATCGAGATATCAAGTTAATGAAATTGTGGGAAAGAATTATCGAACGTAGGTTAAGACAAGTATCAAGTACAACAGAGAATCAATTTAGATTCATGCCAATAGATCTACTGTTGAAGCGATTGACCTTTTGAGACGTCTTATGAAATATTTTAGAGCAAAACAGAAAGACCTTCACATGATATTAATTGATCTAGAAAAAGCTTATGATAGGATACTAAGGGAGGTTCTTTAGGGAACTTTGAAAAAAAGAGGTATCCCATTGACATACATTAACCTTATAAGAGACATATACGATAGTGCAAAAACATGTGTGAGGACTCATGAAGGAATGACAGACTTCTTTAAAGTTAATATTGGGTTACATCAAGGATCAACTTTAAGTCCATACTTATTTATGATGGTGATTGATGAGTTAACAAAACATATTCAAGATGAAGTACCTTGGTGTATGTTATTTGCAATGACATTGTGTTAGTAGAGGAGTCTAAGGAAAAAGTTAATAGAAAATTGGAACTATGGAGAGAAACATTAGAAAGCAAAGGCCTCCGACTTAGTAGAACAAAGACAGAATATATGGAATGCAAGTTTGATCAGTTGGTTACTTCAAAGGACATAGAAATTAAAATTAGCACACAATGCATCCCCCAAAAGGAAAGTTTTAAATACCTAGGGTCACTTTTTTAGAGTGATGGAAGAATTAACGGAGATGTTACGCATAGAATTAATGCTGGTTGGTTAAAACGGAGAGGAGCATTCAGGTATTCTTTGTGATAAGAAGATCCCATTAAAGTTAAAAGGTAAATATTATAGAGCAGCAATTAGGCCTGCCATGTTTTATGGTTCTGACTGTTGGGCAAGTAATCATCAACATGTACAAAAGATGTCTGACAGAAATGAAGATGATGAGATTGATGAGTGGTCATACAAAAAAAGACCGTATACATAATGAGGTTATTAGAAACAAATTAGGAGTGATACCAATAGAGGATAAAATGAGAGAATATCGTTTAAGATGGTTTGGACATATAGAAAGAAATCAAAAGAACAACCTGTAAGGAGGTATGAAAAACTAAATTTGGAAAGTATTAAAAGAGGTAGAGGACGACCACAAAAGTGTTGGAAAGAAACAATAAAGAATGATCTAGCTTATTGTGAGTTAACTGCTAACATGGCACATGATAGGGCTCTGTGGAAACAAAGAATCCATGTAGTCAACCCAGTCTAGTATGGGAAAAGGCTTAGTTGTTGTTGTAGTTGTTGTTATATTGAAACTTTCCCTCTAGAGCGTAAGACAAGCTCAATGGATCTAGCTCATTCTCTATAATTTCTTCCATCCAATCGGGTATTTATAATTTGAAATGGTTCCAGCTTTCGATCATTACAATAAGCAGTTGTTTGCGATTCCTCCTTCAATCTTCCTTTTGGTGAAGATTGTGGTGAAGATGGTTGTCAACGATACAGTCCTGTGCCAGATTATGAACGTTGTCGTTGCAGCCTTGGTAAAGATGATACTACCTGATTCTGAACTCTATCGATGATGCAGTTAGATTCTGAACTTTGAGATTCTAAACGATACGTTGTTGATATTCAATGTTGATACATATATGTTTCTTGTGAGGATACGTTGGCTGCTTCAACTCCTTTTAATTCAGCGGTAGGCTGATATTCATTCTTCGGATTTAACAAGTTGTTTTTTCAATATGTTGAGCTCTGATACCATGTTCTGAAAAACAAATATAAATGTATTGACAATAATGGAGAAATGTTATAGAGAAGATGGAGATGCAGTTGACTGTCTCGATGCTGCCGCCACCCTATTCACTTTCTTCCTATCACACTCTAAAAAACTCTAACTGTTGATAGGGTTTCACCTCTTTAAATATCAGCATTACAAAATCTATTTTACTTAAGTGTCATTAATGAGACTTATTTAAAGCTACCTTTAAAAATGTACTTAAGATATATACAAAACAGAAAATTAAAGCATAAGCTGGATTATTTCTGCAGGAGGTTCACAATCATATTCTGTTGTAGCTGATTGCTCCATGAGTTCCAACACTTATAAGAGACATGTACGTTGGTACAAAAACATGCGTGAGGACTTATGAAAGAATGACAGACTCCTTTGAAGTTAAGATTGGGTTACATCAGGGATCAACTTTAAGTCCATATTTATTTATATTGGTCATTCATGAGTTAACAAAACATATTCAAGATGAAGTGCCTTGGTGTATGTTATTTGCAAATGATAGTAGATGAGTCTAAAGAAAAAGTTAATAGTAAATTAGAACTATAGAGAGAAATGTTAGAAAGTAAAGGCTTTCAACTTACTAGAACAAAGACAAAATAAATGAAATGTATGTTTGATCATTTGGGTACTTCAGAGGACATAGAAATTAAGATTGACATGCATTATATCCCTCACAAGGAAAGTTTTAAATACCAAGGTGAATTTTTCAAAGTGAAGAAAAAATTGATGGAGATGTTACACATAGAATTAATGTCGGACGGTTAAAATGGAGAGGGGCATGAGGTATTTTATACGATAAGAAAATACCATTAAAGTTGAAAGGTAAATATTACAAAGCAATAATTAGGCATGCTATGTTTTATGGTTCTAAGCGACAGTTAATCATCAATATGTGCAAAAGCTGAAGATACTGAGATGGATGAACAGTGACACAAGGAAAGACCGTATACATAATGAGGTTATTAGAAACAAATTGAGAGTAGCACCAATAGAGGATAAAATGAGAGAAAATCGTTTAAGATGGTTTGGACATGTAGAAAGATGACCCAAGGACGCTCCGGTAAGAAGATATGAAAAACTAGATTGTGAAAATGTTAAAAGAGAAAGAGGACGACCACAAAAGTGTTGGAAAGAAACAATAAAGAATGATGTAGTTTATATTGAGTTAACTGCTATCATGACACATGATAGGCCTTAGTGGAAACAAAGAATCAATGTAGCAGACCCCATGCAGTATGGGAAAAGGCTTAGTTGTTGTTGTTGTTATGCAGTCCATGTAACTACACCCAAAGAATGCATTTCAATTTTCAAGGTAAAAAAAAGAAACAATACAAGATGCTCAAATCTAGGAACTCTGATTTCTCCCTAAGAAGTCTACAAAATTTGAGATATGTTACTTGACTTTTTTCTTGTCAATGGGAAAAGGAATTTTCCTACAACCAACCACCTTTTGGAGATATCCAATTTTCAAGAGAAAAATGCATACTCCAAATATTAAGGTAAACCTTTCTGAAATCTTCATCAACTTAGAGCATATTAATTTCAATGTTATATGTAACAAATAAAAGTCTTACAATTTAACACGATGAATAAAGGAAAGTTATGTTTCATGGTGATAAGAACTCTGAAACAGCCACTTGCCCTTAGACATGGTTCCTCAAAGTGGTTACTCAAGCACACCTAAAAGTTTCATTTGCGGATGCCAACTGCTAGAATGTGTGTCAACATTTTTGTGTTAAACGTTAATCAACCATAGACATTTTTTAACAGAGAAATGGAAATGAGATAAACCAGGAGGTGGTACTGATCCTAGTCTACTGCATAGTGCAATGCGTACTTGTAGACCGTCTAGGGTAAAGGGGAATGCAACACCAGCTCAAATATGGATGGTAGAACTTAGTTAAGGGTTTCCTCCCATGCACAGAATTCTAGCCTATCTGCAGGGTGATTTTTCAGATATTCTGAAGCGATTAAGGGCCTATCGTTTTCAATGTTACCCATGAGATACAAAAGCCTTACAATATAAAGCAGCAAGCGATATGTTCGATAAGAGACAAGAAACCTGCTCAAACGCTTGCCCTTGCATATGGTTCCTCAGAATGGTTACTCAAGTGGACATTAAAAGTTTCCTCAATGAGTTACAACTTTCAAAACATGTCTACCTTTTTGGAGTATAATTTTTCATCAACTGCACATGCATGTTTTAGTAAGGAAAAGGAAAAAGGAAGTAAGAGAAAAACCAGGAGGTGGTACTGATGTTACTGTATTGCATACTGCACAACGAACATTTGTAGCTCCTCTAGGATAAAGAAGAAGACTGCGACATCCAGCACAAACAAGCTGGTTCTGCATACCTATAACATACGACCAGCCAGCAATCAAAAACAAATAAAGACACTTGCATAACAATTGCTGAAGTACAAAAACAGCTCGAACAAAAATTGGGAGATGTCACATCGGCAGAGATCAGGCCACATCTATCCAACCTCGTCGTTTCACGTGTTCGGATCCCTCACCGGGTACTTGGTTGAATGGTGTACATCATCATGGCATAAATTCAATAATTGATCTTGAATAATAAAAGCTAATGATATTCATCAGGTCCTGCAATTATCAAGGATAAAATAAACGTCGTAGTGGTGGGATCCACTCACAGACCCCTTCATAGAGTTCTTTAAATCATACATCGATGTGTTTGCATGGACCTATGAGGATATGTCGGGATTAGACCCTAAAGCCATGAAACATCGCCTATCTTTAGAGCCTCATATTTCGTCTATCGAAGCAAAAACTTAGAAAAATCCATCCTGATATCCACCTCCAATTTAAAGAGGGTTTAATGATATTTTTAAGACTGATTTTATAAAACCGATTGCTTTCTCTGATTGGCTTTCAAACATAGTTGTTGTTCGAAAGTCAAATGGAAAAATCAAAGTAAAAAACAAACTATTGTCGTCAAGTTGTAGATGTGAAACTGGTGGAAGATGACACTTAATAAGCTTAAGATAGACGCTGCATATTGAAATAATATGCACAAGTTTCTATAAGAAACATACTAATACATGCATGTGCATGCCAGGACATGACATTCATTGCTTGACAGACAAGAATCACATTTATTCCAAAAGTGATCCATATTCTTAATCCCTAAAGATCTTGACTGTCAATGTTCCCTAACAATAAGAATTGGGAGTAACTACTCACTCTGTAGTTTCTAAAAGCAGACTGCTCTCCCACTACCAAATCATGGTTCTTAGGTCACGCAATTTTCCATGGTGTGAGGATTCCATCTTTGTGAACTGAAAATAATAATCCACCACCACTGATATTGTTTTAGCAACTGATGTCAACCATTAGAACCAACACACTTTCTATTCTTCTAACTAAAAGGACTTCGAATTTTATTTTGCTACCTAGATTCTGAATAACTTCGCCCATGTAAGGGATCACCCTTGCATTGCCGGTCCCAAGCAAGGATAAAGGAGGAGGGTTGTGTTAGGCTTCCGACAGCCAACGTAAAACTTCGTCGGATTTTTATAACATAGATTACAAAAATTATGAGCAGGGCGTCCCCGCCTAGCGACGTGCTACAGAGCCCAAATGCAGTAATAAGTAAACAAGGGCCACTACATTTTAGCCCGAATGTAGTGAATCAATTGCAGAGAGGGTTCCCATATCATGGACGGGTGTGGGTAAAGAAGTTAGTCCCGCTATATTGCCGCCCAAATGTAGTGAAAAATTTTCAGAGAGGGTCTCCGCATTTTGATTATGAACGGATGCGGGGGGTAAGGAAGTTAGTCCTAGATAATAAGATTCGTATTGGTTCTTGGAATATTGGAACATTATCCGGTAAGCTAATGGAGGTGGTAGATACTATGATTCAGAGAAAGATTCATATTCTATGTTTACCAGAGACAAAATGGGTTGGAGAAAAAACAAAGGAGATAGAGGATACATGTTTTAAATTATGGTACTCAGGTAAAGAAAAGGCTCGAAACGGAGTTGGTATTATCATAAATAAAGATTTAAAGAATAGTGTAGTAGACATACAACAATATGGTGACCGAATCATGACGTTGAAATTAGTGTTAGGAGCAGAGGTTTTGAATATAGTTTGTGCTTACGCACCCCAAGTAGGACTAGAAGATAGTATAAAGACAGATTTTTGGAAAGAGTTAGATAAGGTGATTCAAAAGATTCCACAAAAGGAGATGATTTGTTTAGGAGGAGACTTAAATGGACATGTTGGTAAAGAGGCATTAGGATATCAAGGGATTCATGGAAACTTTGGTTTTGGGAATATAAATGAGGAAGGTAGAGAGATTTTAAATTTTGCTATGGCATTTGATCTCTTTATAGTCAATACAATCTTCAAAAAACAAGATGAACATTTAATTACTTATAAGAGTGGCTTATCACAAACACAAATTGATTACTTTATTTGTAGAAAAAAAGATAGAGCATGTCGTAAAGACTGCAACGTAATTCCAGGAGAAAGCTTAACCACCCAACATCGACTTTTAGTTATGGATTTACAAATAAAAAAATGGACAAAGAAGAAAAGAGTGCATCGAGCTATTCAGACTAAATGATGGAACCTCAAAAGCGAGAAAGAAGATATATTTAAACAGAAAGTCCTTCAAGGAGATGTTTGGAATTATGTTGGTACACCCTGTGATATGTGGAATAATATGGCTATACATATTAGGAAAGTGGCGAAAGATGTGTTAGGGGTATCTAAGGGAGGTGTACCGGCACAAAAAGAAGCTTGGTGGTGGAGTGAAGTAGTACAAAATAAAACCAAGGCAAAGAGGGCATGTTATAAATTACATTATGCTAAGAAAACTAATGAAACTTTAGAGACTTATAAGAAAGCAAAGAAGGAAGCGAAAAAGGCCATGAGTGAAGCAAAAGCTAAAATTTGGGAGGATTTATATAAAAAAACTCAACTCAAAAGAGGGTGAAAGAGATATTTTTAGGATAGCTAGGGCTAGAGATAAGAAAACTAAAGATCTTAATTATGTTAGATGCATCAAAGACGAGGATGAAAAAATTCTAGTGGCAAATGATGATATAAGAAATAGATGGAAAAACTATTTTTATAATCTTTTTAATGAAAATAAAGATGTTAGTATTAGGTTAGGAGAGTTAGCCAAATAAGAAAAGTATATAAACCACAATTTCTACCGACGTATTCAAAAGAATGAAGTCAAAGAGGCTCTTCAACATATGAAGGGTGGTAAATCGGTAGGACCAGATAATATTCCTATAGAAGTTTGGAAGATAATAGGAGAAATAGGAATCACTTGGCTCACAAGACTATTTAATGAAATATGGAAAAACCAAAAGATGCCCGAGGAATGGAGAGCAAGTACACTTATACCCATATATAAGAACAAGAGAGATATTCAAAATTGTGTGAATTATCGAGGTATCAAGTTAGTGAGCCATACTATGAAATTGTGGGAAAGAATTATTGAACGTAGGTTAAGACAAGTATAAGTACAACAGAGAATCAATTTGGATTCATGCCAGTAGATCTATTGTTGAAGCGATTGACCTTTTGAGACGTCTTATGGAACATTTTAGAGCAAAACAGAAAGACCTTCACATGATATTAATTGATCTAGAAAAAGCTTATGATAGGATACTAAGGGAGGTTCTTTAGGGAACTTTGAAAAAAAGAGGTATCCCATTGACATTCATTAACCTTATAAGAGACATATACGATAGTGCAAAAATATGTGTGAGGACTCATGAAGGAATGACAGACTTCTTTAAAGTTAATATTGGGTTACATCAAGGATCAACTTTAAGTCCATACTTATTTATAATGGTGATTGATGAGTTAACAAAACATATTCAAGATGAAGTACCTTGGTGTATGTTATTTGCAATGACATTGTGTTAGTAGAGGAGTCTAAGGAAAAAGTTAATAGAAAATTGGAACTATGGAGAGAAACATTAGAAAGCAAAGGCCTCCGACTTAGTAGAACAAAGACAGAATATATGGAATGCAAGTTTGATCAGTTGGTTACTTCAAAGGACATAGAAATTAAAATTAGCACACATTGCATCCCCCAAAAGGAAAGTTTTAAATACCTAGGGTCACTTTTTTAGAGTGATGGAAGAATTGATGGAGATGTTACGCATAGAATTAATGTTGGTTGGTTAAAATGGAGAGGAGCATTCAGGTATTCTTTGTGGTAAGAAGATCCCATTAAAGTTAAAAGGTAAATATTATAGAGCAGCAATTAGGCCTGCCATGTTTTATGGTTCTGACTGTTGGGCAGTTAATCATCAACATGTACAAAAGATGTCTGACAGAAATGAAGATGTTGAGATTGATGAGTGGTCATACAAAAAAAGACCGTATATATAATGAGGTTATTAGAAACAAATTAGGAGTGGCACCAATAGAGAATAAAATGAGAGAATATCGTTTAAGATGGTTTGGACATATAGAAAGAAATCAAAAGAAGAACCTGTAAGGAGGTATGAAAAACTAAATTTGGAAAGTATTAAAAGAGGTAGAGGACGACCACAAAAGTGTTGGAAAGAAACAATAAAGAATGATCTAGCTTATTGTGAGTTAACTGCTAACATGGACATGATAGGGATATGTGGAAACAAAGAATCCATGTAGCCGACCCCGTCTAGTATGGGAAAAGGCTTAGTTGTTGTACCTAGATTCTGAATATTTGGATGACGTTTAATAACCAACATGATGTAACTACATATTAATCCTTCTATTTCCCTGGCAATTTTCAATCATACTTTATGCAATACTATAGGAATACCAGAGACCTCCGTTACATAACTCTATAATATGTAATGCTTGTAGAGAAGGCAGAGGAAAGTAGATGGAGCTCCCAGCTGGATGGAGCTCCGAGGAGAAGACGTGAGAAAGTAGATGGCAGAGGAAAGCCTTAAACTGTTGCAGGAAGCGACAGAACGTGATTTGCATTTTTTATCTCAATCAAATACAATGGTAACTAAGAATCTTGTGTACCCAACCCCACTTAGTGCGAGGGAAGGCTTGTTTTCGCTTTGGTTGGTCTTACTCTATTACGCCATTTTTCTCAATTCCTCCAGCATTATCTCTAAACACTTCGATCATCTTACCCCTCAAACTTTCAGAAGGTAAAAGGAAGGGATGCAAAGCGAAAAAAAGGAAAGAAAAAAGGGAAGTTTCAAAAAGCAGAAGCAAATTTCGCCATGTACATAAATCCCTAAAAATCTGATAACAAAATCACGTTTTTTGCAATATCCAACCGAAGGATTAAAGAGAGGAAGATTGAACGTAATACCTTCAATCTTAGACAGAAGAATCGCGCGGAAACACCAAACCAGCCGACAACCGATCACCCCTCAGTAAACCTTAAAATTCTTCGGTAAATTCTTGAAATACCTTCTCCTTTAGTAATTCACGTCGAAGGGAATTTCAGAACTAGAAATCGTTGGCACGAGGAAGAATTCCTCTCAGACAGGGTGGAAGAACGAAAAGGACGACTAAGATGCTATGGTCGTACGTAATATTCAACAGTCAAGTCTTTCACATATTGGCGACACGTTTATGGTTACAGAAATTTAGGACGACGTCGGTGAAGTACCCATATCGGAAAAACGGGTTCACATATTTCGTGTGGGATTTGGGTACGTTTCTCTTCACAATAAACCCGAAAGAGGAAGCGCATACACATTGCCGGTTTTGGTTACCCTAGAACGTAGAACCGGCTCAGGACTGCGGGTTCCTGGTGCTTTGAACTTTTGTGGTTTTCCGAAAGGTGAAATTGGAATCAGTTTTTTGGTCCGATTTTAGTTCTAATTCCAGCACAGTTTTTTGTCCAATTTAGTTCCAGTTGAAACCATTGAACCGGTCCTGTTTAGCCGTGCAACTTACGAACCCGAGCCTACACAAGAGGTGCATTGAATTAATATGATTGATAAAAAAGCTCACCACGAGTTTTTTTCCGATAATCCATTATTATTATTATGAATGAATATAGTTAATTTGGTTGTTACGGTCGGATTTTATTATGGATTTCTAATTATATTTTCTATAGGTCTCTCTTATCACTTACTTCTATGAACTCAAGTTATGAAAGATAGAATAAATAATAATAATAATAAATAGGATTGCAATAGAAATAAATTGTTCCCCAAGACTCCTATGGATTAACCGTTCAGACTTAAAATGTTTTTGAAGTAAAATGTTTTTGAAGTAGATATTATGGCATTGTAAGTTAAAATGTAATATAACAGAATTTGGATTGACCCTAACCCTACCTGAACCTGCCCAGGTTGGTTGGGATTTACAGAGTTTGGTTTCGACCCCAACCCGAAGTGACCCGATGAGGGGCTCCATGTAAAATGGTGGTATTTCAGGGGGGGTACTGGAAAGGCTCGATTTTTCAAACGGTAGTTTTCGTTTTAGAACGTTGGAGGGTGGAGATCGATGGCCTAAGCACCGAAGGAGAGCTCCCGGAAAAGCTGAGCTCTTTGTTCCCGGCCTCAACGAAAAGCCTAACCCTTAACTCCTGAGAATTCCGCGGCCCCAGAACTACATTTTTCCGTCGACTCATTAGGGTTTTCCTCTACTCTTCCTTTGTGTCCCCTCGATGGAGAAGTTAAACATCTTCAGGAAGAAACCCTCAGTTAAAGGTTGGTGTTTTTCGTTTGTTCACGATATCTCTATGGATTTTTCAGAGGCTCTTTTCCTTGTACTTTGTTGGTGTTGGATCGTCTTCTTTATTCTGTTGATTGTACCCTTCGACTTCTCTTTGTTTGAGGGGGGTTTGCGCAGCGTTCTTTTGTGAGTGTGCTATTTTATCACGCATTTCGCAATTGTTGGTAGGCCCTTCTCCTCCGCTATTCGCATTAATAGATTATTAAACTTGTGTTTGTGCTTTTCCCCAACTACAGTGTTCAACAGTTTGGTTCTTTTGAAGGGAAGGCTGAGGGTTTAAACTTCTCTAACAATTTACTTTCTTGATCACAGAGGAGCTGAGGACGAGTAAGCGAGAGGTGTCTGTTGCGACAAGAAGTATGATTTCTCTTGCAGCTTCCCGTCTTAGCCTATATTAATTGAAACCTAACTTTGTTCCGCACTAAATGGGGTCGGCTAAATGGAATCATTGACGACATTGTTCTCAGTAGTGTGCCGACGTGTTAAATTTAACTAAAAAGAAGCGAGACAATATTCTATTATTTTCTTCCAATCTTGTGAGGCCTTCTCCACCTTTCTTAAACTGTTCACTGTTTAGTTTCTTAAAACTTCATTTTTCTAGCCACCTCTTCAAATGCCTAAACAGCCTTAAGCATTAAGCATGCCTCTATATCATTTTGCAACACCAACTTTTTTTCTAAGAACCTTGTTAGTGATCCTTTAGCATATGTTAAATATGTTGAAATGGTCGACTATCCAAGCACCATCTATCATTGCCGCTCTATGATATTATCTTTCAATGTGATATGCTTTCCCCCCTCTTCTCAGTACAGAGATTCGAAATGTATTCGTATTTATATTTATATTTCCTATTTTGTCTTTGTTTTGTTATTGTCAAATTGAGTAGACTGGTTATATGGGATTTTCACCTTTTCTGTACGGTTCTGTTTTGATGTACCATGCATGACTGGTGAAGATATTGAACGAGAGATTACTTCTCTGCAATTAGAGGTATACTTGGGTGTTTCGTTTCTAATTTTATTGATCCACGTGGGGGACATTTTTGTATTTTTTATTGTTTTAGTTTTTCTTTTAATGAAAAAGAATGATGACAGGAGAAAAAGTTGGTTGCCGAGATTAAGAAGACTGCCAAAACTGGGAATGAGGTAATTTACTTTATGATTCTCATCATAAATTTGCAATGCCTAATTACATCATATCGTTTCTCTTATCCATTTCTTACGCTGGATCTGCACTCCTTGGTGTAATATTCTATCGATGTATTTAAGATCCCATGGACTTATATATTCAGGTTTCTTTCGCATCCATTCTTGACCCTCATGAAGGCCAATAAGGCCTGAGTTTCTTCGAGTAGTCTCACTAACCATCTTGGCAACTCAACTGAGTGTTTATTGAAATGGTCAAATATTCATTATCCATGGCTTTATTATTTTACTGTATTTAGGTCGCGACAAAAATTTTGGCTCGTCAACTTGTCAGGTTGAGACAGCAAATAGCTAATCTGCAAGGGAGCCGTGCACAGATTAGAGGTGTTGCGACACATACACAGGTCTCTGAAGTTTGACATGCTTGATCATGGCCAATTTTTTCTTTTGTCCCTTCTGTAGTTGCTTACAGAACTGTGTTGCTTCAGGCAATGTATGCCAATACTTCAGTAGCTGTAGGCATGAAAGGTGCAAGCAAGGCAATGTCTGCTATGAATAAGGTACGCCAAGTACAAACTGTGTGTTCTACTTGGTGTGCGCTTACATATGCTTTCTTCAAACGCTGTGTTTTTAGCTAAATTGATCCAGGCAATTCTTACTAGTGTGTTTTTGGGCATTCTAATAGAAAACTTTCCGCAAATCCCATGTTGTCTCTTTTTCTATCAGAATCTATGTTGTTCTCATGCTTACTTCAAGGTGTTCCCTTTTCCAGCAATTGGCACCAGCCAAACAGGCTAAAGTAATAAGGGAGTTTCAGAAGGAATCGGCACAATTGGATATGACGGTATTGTTTTTCCCTTCATATGCATGATAGCTAATGGGTTTTGCGATTTGTTTCTGCGTTCTATGTGCTATTTTCAAGTTCTTTCAAATGATTGATGACTACTTGTATGCAATTTTTGATTTATTTACTATAAGCACATAATGGGTTGGCAGTTTGCGGGGGGAAAAACTTTTGAATTGGTTTCAAAGTAAGAGTGTGTTTTATGCTATTGTTTCCATTTTCTTTAGGATGGATGTCTGAGGCTGAACGGAAGATGTCCAAAGAAATCTTGGAATATTCATTGATTGCCAATATTCCATGTGCATTCAAAATCTATCTTCCTGCATTCCTGTCTATTGATCAAATATCATCTGTATTGGTGAAATGGAGCTAGTAGAAATTGGGTGATTTCGCCTACATTAATTTTGCTAGTACTGAAAACTATTTTTCATTTTAAGAATTTGTTTTGAATTCAAATAAATGGTGCCTAAGAACTTTATTCTAGAGACCCGCATTCACTATGACATAGTTGCTACTTTTATTTGAACTAAAACAAGTAACCTAGACTTGTTCTTTATTCCTGAAAAAACGTTCCACCCATCTTCTAAATTTACTCAATATTGAGCATTAATATATTGAGGAAAGCTAACACCCTCGTTGACAGATAAACCTTTCTTCCCTCTGATGCTTGCTTATCTGAACCAGCGGTTGGTCTTGCAGGAACTAGCATTCTGCCTTGGTAAACGAGTCAGTACTTGGTATTGGCATGCAGAGAATAATCATGCCTGTCAAAACTACACATTATTTCTTCCAAGCACACACAGGATCAAGAATCTTAAGATACAGTCCCCTCTATTTACCAAGTCACAGTTTTCTGTGTTTCCCTCTACTCATCGAACGTGGGCATGGTATGGTGTCCTAGTTTATTATGAGTTACTTTCCTGGTCAAAGAAGATGAATGCCTTGTTTAATCTTCTCCGAAGGGATTAATTAAAAGATGCTGAAATCTCCAATCTTGTTTCATAATTGCTAGTCCTTATTAGAGTTTGCCAACATCCAAATCCTTTTCTTCCTGTGCAGCCCAGAAGTGCCGTCTCTAGTGGGTCCGTATAACAGTTTGTTGTGTTATTGTCATTGAGTGATTCAAATAATTCTGCTCTACAGATGGAGATGATTTCAGATGCCATTGATGATGTGTTAGACAAAGATGAGGCTGAAGAAGAAACTGAGGAGCTCACTAATCAGGTTCTCTTTCATCTATGTTGCTTAGTTGACTCATGCACAAGAAATGGTTAACCAATTAGTGTTTTCCTATTTTTACATTGCCTTCTTCTGATTGCACACAACGTGGCTCATCTGCAGGTTCTGGATGAAATTGGAGTTGATGTTGCCTCACAGGTTGGTGCAGAATGCAATACATCAAAGACAATACACTTATCGTACGTTATCTATCTTTCTAGCTGACTTATCTTGCCTTTGTTGATGCAGTTGTCTTCAGCTCCCAAAGGTAGCATTGCTGGAAAAAGAACTGAAAATATTTCTGCTGGGTAAACTCGCTCTCTCTCGATTGATGTATGTGTTTAACTTTACATATCGGACGCACTTCATTGTTGGGTTGCTGGTTTATTATTTTGACATTATTCAATCAAAATGTTGCTGGATAAAGCCATCATTACCTGCATGTGTTTCATATTTTCTTTAATAAAATGGGTATTCTATTGGCAGTTCAAAGGTTGATGTTAGTGATCTTGAGAAGAGGTTGGCATCCCTGCGGCACACATGATGGCTCGACAGTGGAAAAGAAACCATGCTCTTCTACGACATGCGTCCTTGCTGTATGTAAATGTCTTAATTGGTGGGGATCTATATTTTGTGAAGTTGCGTATGTCCTTGTTATCGGGCGAACCTTTTGCAAGTCATTCGAACAAATATGGCACACGTTGGGAAAAAAGGAATTCTTAATAAAATCTTTGTTGTGTTCTCAAGGTATCGTTCCTTAGCTTCTGACATTCTGTGGGTTCACTTGGTGCTTTTATTGCATGATCCCCAATTTTAGTGAAAAATTTGGGACAATTATAGAAGTATGCATGTATAACCCTGCTATAATTGTACTATACAGTATATGCCCTCTTGGAACTCGCGTTGTACACATGTTGGTAGTATAATAAATCTTTTCATGTGCCCTTCATCAACACTTATTGCATAATTAGAATGATCAACTTAAGCAAACAGGCCACAGCTCACCTGGCACGGGGGCTATTCACAATTTAAGGTCACGAGTTTGATACTCTGGGTGTGCATTGGCTTCAGCCTCCCATTATGCGTAAGTGCATCCCCAATCTCTACATATCCCAAGTCTCTCCATACGATCTAGAGCGAGCGGGCGGCTGTAGTACGAAATCTGCTCGTGAAACATGAAAGCTGATCCAAATTTTGCTGTTTAGAGGAAAAGAATTACGAACTTTAAATATGACGTCAATCTTGGAGGTGAAAGTTATAAGCTCCCTGGGATTGATACACCTTGAACTTTTTTTGGAATTATCAGGTGTTAGGATACACCAGTCAGGAATCCCAAGAGAATTCCAAGAATTCTCGGTATGTATGTTCATCCCGACCTTCAACCCTTTTATGTCTTACGTTCGTCGATATTGACTCAACGCATCGAACTTCTGACAGTAACTAATATATCTTCTTCGTAAAAGATGTCCATAATAAGTTGCTCCTTGTATATCCACATAGGGTTTAGAGTACTTTATTATGAAAGAGTAACATCAACCTTTATCGGTTGAACAAATTTTTTACCGAGTAGACACCTGGCTTAAGCATGAATAACAAAGTTAAACTAGTTTGCCACTTCTTCATGGTTAGCAACATCATGCACTGTGATCAGTTTGACAGTTAGAGGTGTTCTCTAGGAATAAGGTCTTTGAGAGAACAACCAGGGGAAAGGTGCTTAACCACCCGTTGAAACCGAAACAGTATTGGGGGGCTCTACTTGTTAGGAAAAAGAACCTTACAACTCTCTTCATATCAGTAGGGTTCTCTCTCTCTCTCTCTCTCTCTCTCTCTCTCTCTCTCTCTCTCTCTCTCTCTCTCTCTCCATATATATGTATATATATATATATATATCCCGCCAATATATATTAGGAAAGAAAGAGAAATTCCCTAAAAAAAAACCTTATAACTCTCTTCATATCAGTAGGGTTCTCTCTGTTTCTCTCCATATACATGGATATATATATATATATAATAAAATTTCACACAAATACCTTGCAATTTTCCATTTTTATACTTTGAAAACTAACTTCTCATCAATAAAATCAACATTGAGACTTTGACATTAATAAAAAAAGGACCTTTAGCATAAAGGAATCAGTTTCTTTTAATGAAAAACACCTGAGCCAGGTTAGTTTATATTAGATATTAAGTTGTCACATCAACTTATATTAAATATAAATAATTTTAATTTTAATATTATATAAGATGGATTATATAATATAAGTATATATTAATTAATCAATTATACCATTAATGTTAAAATTATAATTAATAATTAATAGCTGTTGTAATATATATTATAGAATATAAATGTTAATTTATATCTAGTTGATTAAATAATAATAATTAAACCACTTAAATAGTAATTAGTGTACTTATAATAACTAGATTAAGATATTGTATAACTCATACTCGAATACTAATATAATATCTGATATAAAATGTCATAGTAAGTAATGTGTCAGTTGATACGACATCAAGTGCTACCTTACGATGTTCATATAAGCGCCACAAGAGTAAAAACACGTCATTATACTAGAGGCCTCTTTTAGATTACACCAAAAAACTAAGTCCTATAGTGTCACAATTGAAAACCAAATAGTACTTTCGTAAAATTTTCCCTAATATTACCATCCAATTTCCCAACACAACTTATTCTCACTTGCTCTTTTAGGTTTAATGAGCTGCTTGTGTTTGGTATATTAATTTTGATGAACATGACCTGAGCCAGAAGGCTGCTTCGTCCAACACTCCGTATAATTGCTTAAAGGATACTAAGCTAATGTCGGTTCTCATGAAAAAACCGTTTTACAAGCCTTGCAAATGATGACTAGTTAATATCAACTGAACTTCTTCTAGTTAACATGAATCCATCTTCCTCCATTGAAACCATCATTCAGCTAAAACTTCCATAAAAGAGGGAGGTAGATACTTTCTGTTAAATAAACTGAAGCATAAATTACACATCTGCAACTCTATGATGTACAACGGTCATGAATGTCCTCGTCCTCATCCGCATGCCAAGGGCATGATCGATGTTACTAGCATCCCAAACCAACCCAAATGAGCAGAACAATTCGGTGGAAGCTTTAAGCTTGCTGCCGTTGGCCATCCTGATTGAATAAATTTGCAGCAGCCTTAGCATCAAGAATATTCTAATGGAGATAAATCAGAATCTATAACAAAGTTCAGGTACCACTATGAAAAGGTTTGTCCAAAATACACATAAGAGCATAAACTACAAAACGTTTTCACCCGATAGTGAGGGAGAAAACTTTCACCCAAAGATAAAACTGGGGTTATAAACCCTCGTTGCCATTCAAGTCAACCAAATGGCCTGCAGCTTTGGCTGTGTGGCAAGTCGACTTGTGACCTTTCAACTCGTGGGATTCTACCACTGGATATAATAAAGCGAGAAACATCAGCAAAATTATGGTCCCATAAAGCAAGTGTTCTCCATTTCTTAACATCCAACAATTTATTAGCCGTTTAATAATCCCAGACAGAACAAACACACTTCCTCTCGCAACTAAATAACATAGACATGACAGGTTCAGAACGACCCGTCAGTTGGAACAGGAATAGAACTGACTGCAAAACTGCCAGTTGTAACCGTAACCAGAGATCCTCCAGCTCGAGTACTTTTCATGATTTTCAAAAATCGATCCAGAACTGAAATCAATGGTTCCAAACCGCCCTGATTAAGGTTATATATATACATATATATTCAAGTGTCTTGGTGGCTCAACGTTCTTACCGTTGAGGTAGGTGGAGAGTTCGACTGTTAGGGACACAGCCCGCATCTTTCAAAAAAATATTTGTACCCCCTTGGAACCAGGCAATTTCAGTTACGGTTCCAGGTTTCGGACAAACCAGACATGTCTAAAATAATATCCATCATTTACCTCAAAATTTGGCCACCCACGTACTCTTGAATCCATATCCAGCTTTGAGATGCTGATCTTCGCTCACGGCTCTTCATAACTTGAGTAGTCATCACGAGAAGGTATCTCAGCAACCGTCACAGAAATTCCTGGAGTGACGAGGCCCTCAGACATAGTAGATTGGACAACCTGAAAAAACAACACCTAACGGCTTTTCACCAAAATAATGACAGCAGCAGGCATAACAGCAGAGTTCAGTGATTTTGCTAGCACCCGTAGAACCACTAACCTTGACACAGCAACCTTAGCCTCTTTAAGATGGTTAAAGACTAAAGCAAGGAGTGAGATCAAAAAAATTGAATAACTGACTATGAGATACTAGCAGTATCAACAAGAGCAAGTTTGGTTGCGTCGCACCAAGTCAACAAATCACTACATCATGCAATGCAGTTCACAAATCTAAATCACCAAAAGAAGAGGTTTTGAATGAAACAAGGATGCATAAGAAGATTTTAGTGAAATGAAAGGACACCAGAACGTGAAAACCTCAACAGCAACTGTGATAAAGTTAGAAATCAAAACGGGAAATAGGTGAGGTTTGTTCAGAAACCTGAGAAAGGCACCCTGCAAAGTTTAAGGGTCCGATTTAGGAAAAAAGAGATGATGAAAACAGTAGAACCTGAGAAACAAGGATGCTTAATGTTGAAAGTAAACATTCTAGAAAAGGGGTTCAGCGATATGGTCTAGCTAGAAAATTATAGAATTGAAGCATGAACAACAGAGAAAACCAGGAGGGTTCGCTTGACAAATGAGAAAGGAAAGATCCCTTTCGCTGGCTGCAAATTGATGAGCACGGTTTCTGTCTCCAGTGAGAACTCATTTCAAGGCAAAAGAAATCATCATTCGATTAATAATGATAGCTGTTCTGGACTCACTCAAAAAAGGCTTTTGTTTCTTCTTTCCCCCCCAGAGGGTGAAGAGAGGACAATCGTATCTGTTATATTCGTTCAAATTTCCACTTTGATTTAGTTGGCAAAGACAGCATAAACCGATTACCAGAATATAAAATGAATTCATATTGATGAAAAAGATTAAATACTGTAGTGACCCTCTCAATTCCCTTTCGGAGAGGACCATTCATTCTGAAAGTATCCATTTACGTGTACCCAAAAGTTGTGCTTTTTGTTGAGCAAAGATAACTTAACACAAGGTGAAAATACAATCAACTCTCTTTTTGCCAAGAAAATGCAATTGCAATTGCATGTCCACCAACCCTCACACCACCACACAATTGATTTGCACAACTTTGTGTGTGTGGGTGCGCTACTGCTACTCAATTCACCAAAATTCTTTCTGTAAGAAATCTTGCAATCCAAATTGAAGAGCTTACCTTATATATCAATAACAATAACCACAAGACTTACTAAGTGCCCTAACAGCAACAGCTAAGGAGCTAAGTTATCCCAACGAATTGCACCATCTTGAGGTGTCAATCCACGCTGTCCCAGCCCCAGCCTGGTGGGCCGGGGAAAATGTGGGTGGAATTTGGTCGGCCACAGACCAGGCTAGGCACGCTCATATCATATAATATATTATAATATTAATATATACATGTACACACATATATATCATTTATACATATATTATTAAATTTATATTTGTTATAATATTATATATATAAGTAAACATATCAGCCCCCAGGCCAGGGCCATTTTGACGTCTCTAGCACCATTGATGGCATAGGAAAATTCTTCAACATGCAACAAAAAGCAAAAAAGACATTTGTGAAACTATCAATGCGCAAATAAAAAAAGTTCAACACTTTGTCTCTCAAGCAAATCAAAAAAGTTAAAACACTTTGTGTGCACCTTTTCTATCTCATCGCAGAGTTCGGGATTTTCTCGTAGGTACTGCAGTGCTTTATCTCTCCCTTGGCCCAGCCTGATCAGCAGAGCAGAAACTAATTACTAAATGATGATAACTCTCTCTCTCACACACACACACAAACACATACACACAACACACAGAGACAAGCACACCATAGGCTATATGCAAAACTTCAAGATAATTTCTTTGTATTGTTCTTTCAAATATAACTGAATAGGTGTGGTTAAATGGTTATCGGAAAATACGATCTTTAACACTAATGCATTGGCTTCCATTAGTACTCCGAATAAAACTTGCTTGCACAAGTACTAGGACGGCTAACCTTCCAGGAAGTGTTCTTGTTGCAGCATTTAGTTAGCTCCACCTAGCGTGGAGAAAGGGCTCGGTTAAGGTAAGGACCATACGGATGTGGCTACGTGGTTAGAATGGGGGTTTAGTGGTTCTTGAATAGTCAGGGCTTTACCTGTATACGACATTTTTCAGTGACACAGGGCAACGGCCAGAACACTCATTTTACTATTAAAGAAGCATGTTTTCCTGAAGAGAAAAACACAATAAAGAGAAAGTTGATTCCTAAGAATTAGGCATGTCCAATCATCTACATGTTTTGGCTAGAATCTAAGCAGTATAAGCTACACAGTGCGCAGAACCAAAAGTCATCTCAGTAGGAACTTCAGAAATCGAATGATCACAACTTCATGGTTACATTCCCAATAAACTCATCACAAGTACATATATATTATAAGTTTATATATATAATAAGTAGCACACCTCTGTTCAGCATAGCTATACCAAGAACCTTTCTTGGCAACAACATCCAGCATTTCAGCACAATCCAATATGCAACCCTGCAAGCAGCAGTAGCGATAAAGAATGACCACATCATTTAGAGTAGCATCAAAGCCTCATTCTGTTTCTGTGGCTACGCACCAACTTACTAACTCCCTCTCCAAACATGATCTCAAGTTCGGCTTGTTTATATGGTCTTGACACCTAAATTAGAACAAACATGCAACAAGAAAGTCAATGAAATGTTTCCCATTGCATATGCAAAGTGGGGATGGATCTGGAGGCACCAGTAAAATTGAGTGCAGTACATATGATAAAATAAACTTTCTTCACAAATTTTCTTTGCAAAGCAGTTTGCACACAAATGTCATCATTCAAAAAGTGTATTTAAAAGCAGAACAAAAACACGTTCTGTTGCTGCAAATTTTCCTTGGAAAATGCACACAAGTATCATCATTCAAAATGTGTATCTAAAAGCAGCATGTGTTACGCATTCCGTTGATGCCACAAATATCCCTGAAGTTCAAGTGTGTATTCATTAGAAATACCCACCCAATGAAATTGGAAGATATAGTAGAGTAGCATGAGTCAAAACAGCCAGCACACTATACTAGCTATCGCTGTTCTTGGGATCTTAAGAAAATGAATCTTATGGTGCAAGGCATATGAAACAAGCAGTTTCTCATTAATGCATTATGCATTATCATCATCACCAACAACAATAACAACAACAACTAAGCTTTTCCCCATACTAGATGGGGTTGGCTACATGAATAACTTGATCATGTGTCATCCTAACTGTTAACTCAACATAAGCTACTTTATTATTTCCTGTCAACACTCTCTTTTAACATTTTCACAATAGTTTCTCATACCTTCTTACCAAAGCTTCTTTTAGTCGTTTGTTTCTCATCATTTTTTACCGGAGCTTCCTTTGGTTGTCTTTCTATATATTCAAACCATCTTAAACGATTTTATCTCATTTTATCATTTGTTAGTGCAACTCTCAATTTGTTTCCAGTAACCTCGTTATGTATCCGGTCTTTCCTTATGTAGCCACTCATCAATCTCAGCATCTTTATTTCTACCATACATCTTTTGTACATGTTAATGATTAACTACCCAACACTCTCAACCATAAAACATAACAGGTATAATTGTTGCTTTATAATATTTATTTTTTGACTTAATGGTATCTTCTTGTCACATATAACGTTTTAACAGACCTACATTAATTCTATGTGTAACATCTCTATCAATTTTTCCAACACTCTGAAAAACTAATACAACAACAACTAAGCCTTTTCCCATACTAGACAGGGTCGGCTACATGGATTCTTTGTTTCCACAGAGCCCTATCATGTGTCATGTTAGCAGTTAACTCACAATAAGCTAGATCATTCTTTATTATTTCTTTCCAACACTTTTGTGGTCGTCCTCTACCTCTTTTAATACTTTCAAAATCTAGTTTTTCATACCTTCTTACAGGTTCTCCTTTTGATCTTCTTTCTATATGTCCAAACCACCTTAAACGATATTCTCTCATTTTATCCTCTATTGGTGCCACACATAATTTATTTCTAATAACCTTCTTATGTATACGGTCTTTTCTTGTATGACTACTCATTCATCTCAACATCTTCATTTCTGTCATAGACATCTTTTTTTGTACATGATGATTAATTGCCCAACACTCTGAAAAACTAATCCTAAGTACTTAAAACTTTCCTTATGAGATGCAATATGTGTCAATCTTAATTTTTATTATTTTATATCCTCAGAAGCAACCAAATGGTCAAACTTGTATTCCATATATTATGTTTTTGTTGTACTACCGAGTGTCTACTTTCTAATGTTTCTCTCCATAGTTCCAATTTTCAATTAACTTTTTCCTTACACTCGTTCATTAATACAATGTCATCCTCAAATAACATACACTCATTATCATAGATGAAAAAAATACACATGCATATGAACACACACTGAGAAGGGAAAGAGAGAGAGAGAGAGAGAGAGAGAGAGAGCAAATGGCAGACAGTTTCATCTCTGTGATTGACAAGAAAAAAATATCATGAAGCTCAGGCCTACACGCTATACCACTGTAGGAACAGGGAGATATGGAAGACCTGGTTAACTCAGGTATTTCACCATAATTTCAATTTAAATCAAGTTGACTTAGAGTCTTTATATCTACCCATGTCCAAAGCAAGGTTAACCGGAAAGCACAATTTAGAACTCATACACAAACGCATAATTGAGGACTTTACAAAATAAAAGAAAAAGAAGAAGTATTGAATCAACTTGCGGAAACTACGATGAAGTAGGAATTGCTACAAAAAATAAAACAATAAACCAGGAAGCAAACGTGAATCAAAACTTGGAATCAGGAAAAAGCAAAAAGAGAATGAAAATGAAAAGAGAAATGCACAAACTTTCAAACCGATAACAAAACAAGAAAATGATTACAATTTTAGAATAATAAATCAAAAAGTAGATCTGCAGCTTGTTCCTTTAATAAATAAAAAATGTATCATCCATGTATTCTTGCGAGAAGAAATTTAAAAACTTATGACATTGAAATTTAGACCTAATATAAGTACTACAAAAATTAGCTGTTGCTGTTTTACATAAGGAAGAAGAAAGAACATTTTATCCAAACTTTTTCCCCTTGTTGAGTGCATTGATAAGAAGCATATTACAAATACGTTGTAGACACGTGGATGATAAAAGGAAGTTAAGGAAAGACAGAAATGGGTCAGAAGCACGAGAGAAGCATACAAGGAATGAAAAAATGATAGGTTCCATAGTGTTTTGGGGATGCAAGAAAAACATTTCCCAAGTAAGCTTTTACAAATCTTTTGACCTGTACTAAGAGTGTATGATCTCACCATATCAGCATTAAAGCCTCATCATCTTGGGATTCATGGGTAGTAGGTCCACCAAACTTCCACTGAATTTTGGTACTGCTTGTTTTTCATTTTACTGAAAGCAAGATTTCTCTCTTCTTAATGAGCCATATGCACGTGGCTGTGACTAGTTATGGATGTGCCTATCTCCAAAATAATATGCTCCTATCTAGAATTCAAGATAGGAGCATATTTTGTCCTGAATTGAATTCTATCTAGAAAATTTGTTGAATGCTGCTTTTAACTGTGCTTTAACTGCTGTAGGTAGGTCCACAGCAGTTGAAAACTGTTGGTAGGCCCACGCTCCTGAATTCTTCCCAGAATATTTGTCCACAGCAATTGGTAGGCCCACTGCAGTTAAAAACAGCAGTAGGCCTGCCAAGTGATTGAATTCTATCTATGGTATCTGTCCAAAGCTAAACCATGGATCCATCACTCCTCCAACTGCATCAACCATGGGTCCATCTATCCTGAACTCTCGTTGCATTTTAGTATAAACAACTTTTCCTTATAACAAACCTACTAGGCCTAGTAGCGAGCCTATCCATACTGAATGATTAGTAAAACAGGTCTACTAGGCCTACCAAGCATAACAGCAACTGCAAGATGATACCTATGCTCACAAGCCTAGTTGTTGATATTCTTTACTTTAACATGTTTGATGTTTCAAGAAAAGCAAAAGAAAGTCATACTATACTTGTTTGAAACAATATGTATTACACTGAAGGTGCATACAATGCAATATGAACCAATGTATCTGGATCGTATCAATCCAAGATATATAATACTAACATATAGTATCAAACAAACTATTTATAAAATTAACCTTAAGAGCTTCAAGTATGTAGTAAAGAAAGGTCATGCTTAAATACATACTTTGGGCATCAGGAGGCTGTAGGCAGAGACAGGGGTGATAATTCTAAACACTCAAGGATAACTCTATGGACATGCCACGAAAAAAGCGTGTTTCTGTGAACATGAACGTCACTTATCATGTTTGTGCAGTTGAAAAGTTACAAAAAGAAAAATTGTGTTGTATCTGTGTGGAACTCAACATGAAACAAATATATACCGAATGCATATGAAATTATCATAACTTTATATAGACTAAAAACTATTAGCACTCTTTTGAAATTTCAAAACATATGTTGTAGTCGGCCACATAAAATTTTGACAATTTCAAACATATTGAGATTTATCTGTGTTATGTTTGAGTTCTATAGGGATAATATGTTAGTCTTTTCGTGTAACTTTCCAACCATATAGACACGACAGAAAATTCCCTTCATGATCACAACACAGTTTTTTCGTGGCGTGTTTGTGGAAGGTTACTGTGTTGTGTATATAAAGTTGCCATCCCTGGCTTGGAACGTAGGACTTCCAAGTGTGTAACAAGGCTACCCTCGATAAACCGTCACCACTATATCCTTAGGTGGTGGCATAACCTCCAGATGGGGCACGGACTCAAGTTGGATGCCACTCATATGGTGACGTTGGATATCTAATGTGAGAACTCCATAGAAGAAGAATTCTAGAAGCATAATTCCAACGTATATAGATACAAGCTGGAGTGTGACATAGATCACCACTTGGATCAATGAATTGGCATTACAAGGACCTTTGATCAAGGTGGTTTGGCATGTGCAGGACCTCCACAACAACAGTAAACGGTAGCCTAGTAGTTCTGGAAAGCACAACAAGGGCACATCCTAGAATAAGCACAATTTTGCTAGTTGAAGTGAATTGACATAAGAGTTAAGATGAGGATATAATTCTAAGACTTGCACAAATGAGAGAAAATCTCATACCAACTAAAATGGTTAGTTATCAAGGGTGGAGATCCAAAGGAAGTAAGCAAGAAAACCATCCAGGGCTTTACTTGGAAAATTCCTAGCCAAGTAGAATCCAAAGGCTAGAATTGCTTAGCTTATCATACAAGTCACGCATGTCAAGCATAAATAGAGCTCAATTGCTCGATTCTGAAGATGTCAAGGATTTACTCTCTCTCTCTCTCGCTCTCTCTCTCTCTCTCCTCTCTCTCTCTCTCTCTCTCTCTCTCTCTCTCTCTCTCTCTCTCTCTCTCTCCCCTACATAGATAACCAGTTGGTACCTCTGGATATAGTTGATCTCTTCAAGCAGCAACCTCAAGTCCTGGGTTCAACTCAAGGAGTCCCTTAGCTCTAAAGGAAGGCACTAATGAGTCCGCATAATATTTTGCAACAGTACAATAAATTGAAACAGCGTACAATATAAAGATCTATACTCATAAATTAAGAGGTAATGAAAATTGTAGCAAATGTTCACCATGTTAGCAATACCAATTTTCAAATCTTTTGATAAAGTTTCCACCAACCAATATACCTTGCTTTTCTGCACCCTTACACGAACTCTGATACCAATGTCTTCATCTCCTTTAGGCTGAAATAGGGGTTAAAGAAAAATATAGAGTGGAAATATTGATAACCTTATAAAATAAAAAATCAGATGCAAATCAAGCTTAACCACATGATACCAAATAGGGAAAGGTTGTGATCTTACAGACTTAATCTTCCCAATAGGACGAACTTCAAGGCGAAGGGATGCAAAGAATTTCAAAGCAATTCCTCCACTAGTGACCTCAGGATTCCCGTAGAATACACCAATCTTAAAACAAGAAAAGAGATTATTGCTTATCAATAAGAACACCTAAAGGTAAGTGAGAAAAAAGCATAAAGAAGAAGTAGGAGGAGCTAAAAAGTACCTTATGTCTAATCTGGTTCAAGAAAAGAAGAGTGCAACCAGCTTTTGAAGCATTTCCAGACATTTTACGTAGTGCTTGGCTCATAAGACGTGCTTGTAGGCCCATCTGTTGCATTCCTATCTCACCCTGAAAAGTAGCCATTGCAAATAGGAATACTTCTCACCGGCACTAAGCAGCATAACTATATATTACTGGCCTTCCGATGCTTACCTCGATCTCAGCTCGGGGGGTAAGAGCTGAAACTGAGTCAACACAAATGAGATCTATTGCTCCAGATCTGCACATACGATCCGCAACTGAATCAAAGCACATCTGTTAAACGCATCTATTGAAATGTTTCAACAAACGAGATATGTGTTTCTAAGATAAATATAAATAGTATGTGCAAAGTAACCTGACAGCATTTGCATAGTAATTGAGGAAAAGTCAATAACTGCAGGAATGGCAAAACACAGTGACCAGCATATCTCAAAAAGGTCAAGGAATTCATCAACGAACTTTCCACATAATTCTTGTGACCAACACGGGTAACTGAAATTGCAGATGCAATTAAATGGGTGCCAAGATGCACTTTAGGTTGCCAGACATTTTACTATTTAATACAAATTGATAACTGTGTTCTAACTTATGCACGTATCAAATTAATGCACAGGCTCCTTCTATACCTGCACTTCTCACCTATATGATAGCATTGTAAAAGATTTTTTCATCTGATATATTGCTTCACCTCCTGAGGTTCTTCTTTTTCTGACTTTCCACTCTCATGAATTTTGCTTCTAGTACATATAAATGTAGATGGTTTGGACGCAAATTGGCTACCCAAGGAAGTTTAATCCCAACTGATGAAATTCTGTTGAACAAATAGAAACCCACTAGTGACCAAGATCATGTTCTACATGGTTCTAAACTCGAATGCAAATTGAGATCACATGGGAAAAACTAAACCAACTTGCTTACAGCTTAGACATAGAACGGATTAGCTAATTCAATTTGTATCTAGTATCAACTTATTGTATAAAATTGGGGTAGACATAGAGATTGATGTTATCCAAACTCTCAGCAAGGCAGAATGACTTGAGGCACATACAGATGTCCCTTGAAGTTCTGAACAAAAGGAGACAAAACTAGACGCTGTCTGCCCAGCATCTGAGAGGGGAAATTTTAGGAGATAAGAACCGAGATATTACTTTCTAGGGCCATTTCCCCATGATCTGGCTGACACACGATTAAATTTTCAACATCCACGCCCAGGGCCCTGGAGTAAGATGGATCAAAAGCATGTTCAGCATCGACAAGCATCGCATTGCCTCCAAGTCTCTGCACATTAACCAGTGAAATGAATTAATTAAAAATATTCACGCACAAGCTATCTAAAACGAACAAGACTTCTTTTTGCCCTTTCATTAAGAACTGGAAATAAATAGAAACTGCAATTGATAAACCAAATACCTGTACTTCTGCAATCGCATGTAACGCCAACGTGGTTTTCCCGCTACTCTCTGGGCCAAAGATCTGGAATAATGAAATCCAGAAAAACAATCAATTTCTAGGTGACTCGATATTAATTCGGAAGAGTGATAAACGATCACAAATTCATGCTTCTCTATCTGTGTGTTCGCACGTGTTTGCATTCATACAGTTTCTTATTTTATCTGCAAAGGGATATCTCGTAACAGAAGAAGTCTCTTTCTTTGGAAAAACTTGGGATGGAAAATGCAAGAAAAGGTAATAAATAAGTAAAATACAGACTAACCAAATACGAGCTTTTCTCAACAAGTTGATATTGATATTATGACAATCTCGCGAGAGCTTGTAAGAACAAAAATTACCACATTGTAATTACAACAAGACTAAGAAATAAGATTTCCTCTGATTTCAAACATATCACGATGAAGTCCGAGCGCTTTTACGAAGACCAACAAGGACATTTGTTCCAGTAGACGCTAACAACACAAGTAGAGACGCAATGACTACATATGTATACATGTATTCATGTGGTGCAAGCAGTGAGTGATAATCACAGGGTTACACACTTACCTCAACGATCCTGCCTTTAGGAAGACCACCACCAAGAGCAAAGTCCAAAGTCAGGCAACCACTCGGAAACGTCTCACTGCATCATAAAAGTCCAACCCTATGAACCATACAAAGGCCACTCTCCTACGCATCGAATGGATAATATAAAGGTCCAAGACTAGATCACACACTCCAAAAGCATGAGCATGCTACCATCCAAGAGAAAAGGCCTAAAGAGAGAACGTACACGAGAGCTCCGCCTGCACTCCCCAATCTCGTAACGCTCCCTTTCCCAAACGAGCTATTGATATCGTTCATGGCAGCCTCTAGAGCCTTTTGCTGAAACCAACAAATGAGAACAATCACATAGGCGCCAAAAACCGAAAACCAGAATCATACCATCGAAGGGGAAAGAGCGAAAACGAAACGATAATGAGAGATTAGGCAATGGATGGATACGCGGTCGATAGCTCGAGGGTCGGGGTCGCCGGAGAGGGCGCCGTTGCACTTGGCGTCAGCGTCGCGGCGAAGAAACCTTGTTCGGATCGCCGGGAATTTTGTCGCGTTATAAAAAATAGGAGTTTTAATGGGGAAGAGTTGGACTCTAAAGGGGCACAGTAACTCCATTCTGCCGTATCAGAACTCTCTCTCTCTCATACGACTTCAAAACGAGGATTACGATTTTGTGGAGGAAGGATTTGCGGAGAGAAGTTCAAGGACACCCATTATCTGCGAGGCTGCTCTGTTTTTGCAACGGGGCACAACACAACACGCGGGGAAGGATAGCGGGAAACGCCATTGGGGTTGCTCCCGTAGAAGCAAATCGAATTTTTCTGTAGAATCTTCTCTTGCTGATCCAGTCACAGTGACGCGATAAAGGACACGGGACAAATTTGTGGGACGACCAAACAATCGAGTCTACCTGGCTTGGTCGCAGCTTCCGGCGACCCAGTCGTTGATTGTTGGTCGATGGGGATGACAATATTGACCCGACTTATGCAACCCACTGTAACCCGAATAAGGTGGAGAATATGTTACCTGACCATGCTTGGGTTCGAGTAACGAGGATAAGATGCCCATACACAGACACACAAACAATAATATATATATATATATATATATTGGTATATGTTAATAACGTTACATGAAAAAATAAACAGTTGATATTTGAATTTTAAAAGTAAAAAGTTTAATTTTATTTTTTTGTAAGTATAATTAATTTAAAAAGTATCTTTTTTATTATGATTTTAAATTTTAATTATTCACCTTTTAAATTAGATGATGAAGATTTATTTGAATATATTGTCATGTAATATTACTAGCATATACCATGATCTCTCTCTATATATATATACACTAAAACACATCCGCATATATATTAATAAATATAAAAGCTTGTGGTTAACCGAGTAGTTGGGTGTGTCAATTGAGAAGTAGGTGACAGTAAATCCTGCAATTCTCTTTTCTTAATAAGAATACATGCGTAGAGAGAGAGAGAGATCCTAAAGAGACATACGCCCTCAACCCCACCAATTATGGTGGTTCGCAATGTTTAGGTTTTTGCAGGTGTATTTAGTTTGTGGTTATAAGAGAACTAGACCTTAATTTTTACTGATCACATTTCTAAGTTTTATTGTGCATCAAACAAAGAACCAAACTCATTTTTAGCATAAAACTATGGTGCTAAAGGCTCAATTTAAGGAGAAAATAACAGTACATTGGGTTGGTGGGTCACATATGCCACGCAAAAACTCAAGTACCTTGTTTTTCTCTTATTATGTCTCATCTTTCATGAAAATCCAAGCGTGCAACTACAACTTACAGATTAAACACAAAATCATTGCAAAACTGTTGTTGTACACCCAACCCTAACAACCTATCCCAAGAGGTACATTGTTAGTGTCTCTTGTAATTAATGCCCGACGTACGCTTGATTAAGAAGTAAATAGGTTCTACAATTCCAGTTTATAGGCCCATATCTCGTAATCAAACAACCCCCGGTTTTAAAATAAATTATAGGCCCATATCTCGTAATCAAACAACCCCCGGTTTTAAAATAAATTATAGGCCCATATCTCGTAATCAAACAACCCCCATTTTTAAAATAAATCAAACGTCCATTTTGATCAAATCCACTCGACATTTAAAGACTGTCTCTTTGTAGGAAAATCTTTCTCCCTTAATCTAAGCATCACCTTATGTTTAGCATTCAAATTGGTTGGTCATCATCCAACCTAATCTGGTTCGATATAACTGGGTCTTATCGTGTTTGTTAAACAAAATTTGAAACCAAATTATTGCTTATGTATTTAGTCTAAAACAAATAATGCGATCTTACTCAAATTATCGAAAGAACTCGAAAATCAGCAAGACAAATGATATAATGTGACGAAGAAGAAGCCCTCTACTTTAGTTCATGAGAATATTGAATATTGAACCCCATAGGAAACCTTTTACAAAATCACTTTTATATTTTTCAAAATTTACATTTTAAGACCTCAATTTCTCAACATCTTTGAGTGCTATTAGATTTTCATCGTTAATCAAATATATATCTTGTAGCTAAAGATATTAGTTTCGCATATGTGGTGTATAACCTCAATTCCTTATTTGTTTAATAATAGAAACCTCGAGTCCTTATTTTATTTAGAACAAAAACCTCATTCCCTTATTAAACCGTTGAGGTCATTAAATTTTGGAAAACCAATATGGTATTTTGATGAATTTTTCCCTTTAAAATAGATTTCTATCTTGGCTACGAAACAAGATCAAACGCATTCCGGTTATTGGATATCTAAACCCAGACCCGTGGAATCACTTCTCTTGTGCTGTTCCATGACACACAGAGCGTGTAAGTTTCAGCGTTCTTACCAGTCTTTGAATGTAATGAGTCACTTAGAGTTCAAAATGAATCGAGTATATCGGACCAAACCCGTAATCAGAATCCATTAGACCTGACCCAACTTGTTTGATGGGCCATGGGTTTGGATTGGAACTAGAATCAGGACCTCTCCAGGAAGGGTCTGGGATAAACATTTCGGACCCAAAACATTTAGATCCGAACCAAATACTTGTTGGAAAACCATATCCAAGCCCGCCAAAACCGAACATGTTTCATCTTTGCTCTTTGACTTGAACCCGAACTATCGTTGTTTACCTTAACAAGTGCAACCAACCTCCGGACTCATTACATGAAGTGAACTCAAATTGATTAACAATGGGTTGGATTTGGATCCAACAATTAAAGGCCCGATTCGGAAACACAACCCGTTTAAGACTCCAACCAATTTTTCTTTTGGTTACAAGAGGAGACCGAAGCTT
Source organism: Brasenia schreberi (assembly GCA_036023115.1). Taxonomy (NCBI): domain Eukaryota; kingdom Viridiplantae; phylum Streptophyta; class Magnoliopsida; order Nymphaeales; family Cabombaceae; genus Brasenia; species Brasenia schreberi. The sequence goes on from JAYKKT010000080.1 coordinate 2,475,727, forward strand.
GGCACACACATGCACCCTCTGGGAGTCGAACTCCCCACCAGCAGTAACGGTACTAGAGCGCCCTGCCATTGAACTAAGGCTCCGGGTACAAGACCCCAACCATTTTATACTCTCACTCGAGTGTACCTGTATGGTTTCATATGTTTGCCCTAACCCGAAATGCACATGGAACAAAAGGGTTCAGGACCCGCTTTGATTCACGGACCTGATTTGGAATCGAGTATGACTTGAGCCCATCCAGTTTTATCCCCAAAATAAGAGAGAGAGAGAGAGAGAGAGAGACAGAGAGAGAGAGAGAGAGAGAGAGAGAGAGAGAGAGAGAGAATCAACCGTTCCTCATGGTGTGGTGTGCAGGGCTCAATGCAAATAGGGAGCAGATTTCAGAAAACAAGGTGCGTGCAACCACAAGATGCCGGCCCATACCCTCATAACTCATAAACGGACAAATGAAGCACCGGTTGTCCTTGGATAAACATGATCATCTGTGATGGTCCAGGCATCAGATTCCTTACATCACCTATTCATTTCAACAAACACTTACGCACACCCTGATATAATATATATATATATATATATATATATAGAGAGAGAGAGAGAGAGAGAGAGAGAGAGAGAGAGAAGAGAGAGAGAGACTTGGTACATGCTAGCACCTTAGGTATATCCAAACAAATCTCAAGTATCTATCTTAAGTAATAGATAATTGAAATTTAAATTAAAAGAAAAATACTTGTATTTTTTTATTAGTATACTTTATTCATATGCACAAGTTTTACCGTTTGAATTCAAATTTTAACTGTCTATTAACTCAAAATAGACAAAATCTTGAACCGGACCATTATTCTAATATTTTTGGTTTCAAGATGATTCATATGTTTTAATATGCAAATATATGACACTTAGAGTGCACACAAGTATATCACATATGGAGAAAACTTAGTATATTACAGAACATGTTGTTCACTTGTGAACTACCATCATACGAAGATTGTGTCAATATTTATATGGTAGACGTAATAGCTACCATTATCAACAAATGCTAATACACAAAACTACATCTCTTTACATTTTCTAACATTCGTACTTCCGCAGTAACACCAAATAAATAGCAAGTTCCACTTGAGGAAGTGAAATTTTGGCAAACTATGAAAAAAGAACTACAAAAATATAAAATGACATTATATTAATGTTAATTAGTAAATGCATGCACTTAATTTTTTATTAAAAGTAACTATATCAATTTAAATCTTTACGGTTGATCATACCGGTCAAATAAAAGAGATACTTGAGTAGATTTGAACATAAATGAGTGTGCACATGCCCTATACTCTCTCTTTCCCTATATATATAGTGATTGGATTTTGCACACGATTGATACATATCCTTTCATGTCCATTAATTGCTTTTGGATGATTATAAAACTCTTTTAAAAAATTGAAATTACATTCATACTACCTAAAAGCAATGAACAAACATGTTAGAAATAAACAAAAAATAATAATAATAATAATAAATATATATATATATATATATATAAACCATGGTTTCTGAAACCTTCCAGTATATAGTTCGTTAAATATCGATCTGGTTAGTGAACCAACCAGCGATTATGTATCATCTCTAAGGCGTGCTGACAGGAGAAGGACGATCTGCGTGACGTCCAACTGGAACCACCGAGAATGGATATCGTTAAAGTTAGAGACAGATGAGCTTCTCCTAGATCTTTCCCCGTCGTCTGAGTTTCTATCAATTTCTGAGAAAAATTACTAATTATTTCAGCTTTTTCTAAAAATATCGATGTCCAAGCAACTGAATACGACTCGGCCGACCTGGTAGTTACAATCGAAACCGGACTGGGTCAGGAACTGATTGAATCCAAAAGCTGTGAAACCGAAATAGAACCGGATTAGGAACCCAAAACTGAAACCAGGGACCATCCGTTTCACCTCTTATAAAACCGGAACCAACGGTTCTGGTATTTTTTAAAATATTATATTTTAAATCTTTTTAATTTGCTATATTTTCTGATGCTTTTATTTTTCAGAGCACTGTCATATTTGTATTTGGTTTCGATCTCTTTGCATAACGTCCGCTGTGTGCTTCGGAAAAGCCACCGTTTCGTAACTGTTGATTGGTTAACTAAACGACGGAATGAACGCACGCACGCACTTACACACACATCGAGTTCAAAAGAGGCAATACATTCAACAGTATTTCGTAGCAAATAGAAATCATTTTATGTCACCAACAGATTGGAGGTTAAATGGGCGTCACCCGCAGGGCAGATCATGGGAGGTGCAAGCCTCTATAAATTGCTCACTCGCTTCCTTTCTCCTCACCATCATAGCCATTCTTTCCGATCGCTGCAGGAGAGAGAGAGAGAGAGAGAGAGAGAGAGAGAGAGAGAGAGAGAGAGAGAGAGAGAGAGAGAGAGAGATGGGTAGTTGTGGTGGCTATGTGGCCGGGATCATGGGTTTTCTTCTGTTCATGGTGATACTGGTGTATCCGGTGGCAGGTGATGTTTTGGGGCATGGTTACACCATGCAGTCCATCACCACCAGTCCCGACGGTAAGTCCCTCACTGCCAAGCTCTCCTTGATCCAGAAGAGCGACAAGTATGGGCCTGATATTCAGAACCTTGACCTCAACGTCTGGTGCGTATGATATATGTGCTTGTTCCCATGCAGCTATACACACACACATACCACTAGTGAGAAAATGAGAACTGACCGTAGTTTTGCCATTGATGAAAGCTCGAGTGAAGTAATTGCACTAGTGAAAACAACTTCGTTTTTTTTGTTTCATTGCCGAGGATACTTATAAAACTGTAGGGAATAAGTTATTTTTTACTAGTGTAGTCCCTCTCTTAATATATATATATATATATATATATATATATATATATATATATATATATATATATATATATATATGAAAGTGTTTATCTGTGTAATTTTGCCTTCAAATAGATTTACGCTTCTTTTATGCATGGATGTGCACTGCTTCTTCCTCGTGGTCTTCTGTCGTCTTGTTTTCTTGGTTTTTTTCTTTTTTTATATGTTATGTATAAAATATATATGTATGAACATTCATCCAGACCGTCTTCCACAGCATTGCACCACGTACATCCGCTATTCCTTTCTTGTAGCTGATTTGATGGGTGTTTTTCTCTTCGTTCGTGGATGGATTATGCTTACCTATCTTCCTCGTTAAAAACCTGTTCAGGTACGAGACACCCAGCAGATTGAGGGTGAAGATTACGGACTCGGACAACCCGAGATGGGAAGTTCCGCAGGATATCATCCCACGCGAAACCCAGAAGCCTCCTGTCCATCTCCGGCGCTTGCTTTGCGCCACCATCCCGCCACCGACAGGCAAACTGTCTGACCCGGACTCGGATCTCGTGTTTACTTACAACTCGTCTCCGTTCAACTTCGTGATCACGAGACGGTCCTCGGGTGAGACGCTCTTCAACACCAATGCCGATACAAAGAACGACCCGGACGGCTCAGTCGCCGGGCTTGTATTCAAGGACCAGTTCCTCTCCGTCTCAACGACCCTCCCGGCCGGTTCTTCATCGATCTATGGACTCGGGGAGCACACACTGAGATCGTTCCGACTCGGGGGAAACGATTACTTGACTTTGACCATGTGGAATGCGGACATTGGCAGCTCGGCAGTGGGACTCAATCTCTATGGAACCCACCCTTTCTATGTGGACCTCAGGGCTCCCAGTGGTAAGGCCCACGGCGTGCTCCTCCTCAACAGTAATGGGATGGACATCATCTACCGTCCATCGCAGATCACGTACAAGATCGACGGTGGGATCCTCGACCTCTACTTCTTCGCCGGAGATACACCAGCAGGCGTGGTACAACAGTATACCGAGATCGTCGGCCGGCCAGCTCCGATGCCTTACTGGTCATTCGGTAAGACCATAAATTTTCCCTTCTTTTTCCTTAATTTTCTTTTTTAAGAAGCATTACAACCCAAGTGGACTTAGAAATGGACCACTTCTACAACCTAAATATCAGATATGGATCTGGATCTGGACCCTACATCAAAATCAATTCTAGAACCCAAATTTCTTCTAAGAATAACCATGCATGTAATTCATTCGATCTTAACGATCTGGTGCCGACCGCCGGGAATTTGTTATCCAAAATGTGTTGCGCACTAGTGTGTACATACCAAGTCAAGTACGAAAGTAATTAGGGTGAGTTTTGTGTAGTGTGTACATACCAAGTCAAGTACGAAAGTAATTAAGGTGAGTTTTGTGTGCACTAGGTTTTCACCAGTGCCGGTATGGCTACAAGAATGTACAAGACCTCGAGAGCGTGGTTGATGGCTATGCGAAGGCCGGCATCCCGTTGGAAGTAATGTGGACGGACATCGACTACATGGATCAGTTCAGAGACTTCACACTGGATCCGATCAACTTCCCACAAGACAAGATGCAGTCCTTCCTTGACAGGCTTCACCAAAGTGGTCAGAAATACGTTCTCATATTGGACCCAGGTAATCAACACAAACTCACTTGCACACACACACACACAAGAAATTTGGATCCTTCAATCTTTAATACTGATGCTACTTTGGGGACATGAATGTTATTCATACAATTATATGGGTGTTACATAAAATATAAACAATATTCTCTCTTATGACGAGTATGCAATGTGTCGGTTGTTATATATATATATATATATATATATATATATATATATATATATATATTATACGTGTGTGTGTGCATGCATCTATCATATATATATATATATATATATATATATATATATATATATTCTACTATATATTATATATAGAACGAGATATATGGAGAGAAAGCATGTGGTAAATTCACATACCTATTAATACTTAAATCTACTTAAACGTTTCCACGGTTTGGTCAATGTAATGAACAATAAAGTTTTGAATTTTAAAAGTGAAAAGTACTATTCTACTATTCTTAATTTAAATGCTTTAAAATTCAAAACTCTATGGATGATCTTGTTGATAAAATGGTAGAAATGTTTAAGTGGATTCTAGCATGAATGGGTATGCACATGGACTATGCTCTCTCTCTCTCTCTCTCTATATATATATATATATATATAGGTCCCTATTTTATGATATAGTGATACATTTGCGATACAGTTCTATAATGTATGACATTTGTATCAATATGAATGTGTTGCATGAAGAAACTATGCTAATATATGCTACAATACACCGTAAGCATCCTCTAACTAGCGTGGCTGCATCCGTATGCAGGGATCAATGTGAATCAGAGCTACAAAACCTACACCAGAGGTCTTGAAGCCGACATCTTCATCAAGCGAAATGGGCAGCCCTACCTGGCCCAGGTCTGGCCTGGCCCAGTCAACTTCCCAGACTTCATGAACCCAGCAACCTTGCCATATTGGCAACGAGAGATCCAGGAGTTCCATGACATGATCCCCTTCGACGGCATTTGGATCGACATGAACGAAGTTTCAAACTTCTGCTCCGGTACATCTTGCCGCCTTCCGCCCAATGGACCGTGCCCGAGACCATGGTCGCAGACCCAGTGCTGCCTCATTTGTGACTACAACAACCTCACCATCTATGACAACCCACCTTACAAAATCAATGCTGGTGGGTCTAGGCGGCCGCTGGGTGAACGCACCCTTGCACCCAGTACGCTTCACTATGGCAATGTGCTAGAGTACAATGCACACGGTTTATACGGGCTGACTGAGGCTAGAGCGACACAGATGGCTCTAGCCAATGCCACTGAAAAGCGTCCATTCGTTTTGTCCCGGTCTACCTTTCTGGGCTCGGGTGCGCACACTGCACACTGGACCGGTGACAACTCTGCTACTTGGGATGACCTTGCCTTCTCAATTTCGGGCATACTGAACTTTGGTCTATTTGGTGTACCCATGGTTGGTGCGGACATATGTGGGTTCAATGGCAACACCAATGAGGAGCTCTGCAACCGTTGGATCCAGCTCGGTGCATTCTACCCATTTTCTCGCGACCATGCCAGCATTAACTCGCCGAGGCAAGAGCTTTACTTGTGGCAGTCCGTGACCGAGTCCGCGAAAATGGCACTCGGGCTCCGGTATAGGCTTTTGCCATACTATTACACACTCATGTATGAGGCTCACCAGACCGGGAACCCGATCGCCCGGCCGTTGTTCTTTTCATTTGCCAATGATATAAACACACATGGCATTGGTACACAGGTCTTGATCGGAAAAGGCTTGATGGTGTCGCCGGTGCTGAGACAAGGGCAGATGAGTGTTGATGCATACTTCCCTGCTGGGACTTGGTTTGACATGTTTGATCTTAACACAAGCTTGAGTGTGCCTAGTGGAAGGACTATTACACTCGACGCACCCATGAATAAGGTCAATGTCCATTTGCGTGCTGGGTCGATCTTGCCCATGCAAGAGGCAGCAGCAACAACAGGAGAGGCTAGGAAGACTCCATTCACATTGTTGGCAGCACTGACCTATAGTGAGGGTGCACAAGGTGAGCTCTTTTTGGATGATGGGGAGCAATTAGAAATGGGTGTAGGAGATAACTGGACCTTTGTTCAATTCAATGGAGGAATCACAGGCAATTTGGTGAGGTTGTCATCCCAAGTTCAGAATGGAACGTATGCTTTGAATCAGAAATGGCTTATACAAACAATGATTGCGGTTGGATTAAGGCCAGGATCACAGTCTAAGCAATTGGTTTTGACGGTCGATGGAAAGCAGACCGACGTGTCAAAGGTGATGGTGATCATGGAGGGGAAGGGTGACAATGGTGTAGCGGTGATCACTGGTCTCTCTCTGCTGGTAGGACAGAGTTTTGAGTTGAGCATGCTGTTGGCCTGAGAGATCGATGGAAGCCATGAACTCCAAGTGAATAAGGAGACTGGAGATGGCAACACATTAATCCTCCAGTACCATATTATTGTCCGGAATCTTATCAATTAATCTTTGTATTTGGATTATCACATCAATTAATCATCTTTATGAAAAATTTAGCAATATATATGTTACGATATAAATCAAATGAATTCTGCTTTGTCATATGAATATGTAGCTTCTCTCTTACTATAGTTGCCACATTCTTGATCTCCTGCAGCCCACTATAGAATAGCAAGGAGGGTCTGAAGTAAATTTCAATACTTCATCAGAAATCCCCATTGTAGAACATTTATATGGTACATATCATAAAATATGGTGAAGCATCTCGATTTTTTTTTTTTTAAATTTGTGAAAAAACATAAGCATTTGCACAAAAATTACAGTACCATACATCTCTCTCATAAAGACACTGCTTACAACTTTGTGTGCTATATGCCAGACAATGGTAGGGGTGTTCATGGTCTGGTTTGGTTGAGGTCTAGATTCGAATTTGAAGCAAACCACTACGATCGATTCTCACTTTTTGAGAACCTAACCAAACCAAACCATTATAATACATAAAATTGAAACTGAAACATCAACTTCGGTTCCATATGGTTCTAACCATACTTCATTACATTTTAATATGCTAATAGATGATTGTTGTAGTGTATAGAGAAGTAAGGATACGAGTGATGCAATTAGTTGATCACGGTACCAAAGTTACGTAGGTTTAACATGTGCTAATACACACAATATCTCAGTCCTGTGTATTAGTGCATACTGTTCAGTGACACCGAAAGGTAGACAACTGACTTTTAACTATTTTTTGAAGGTCACCTCATCTTTCATTTTCTATCAGGAATAATCATACATTCACCAAATCTGAACGCTAACATTATTGTACAATTAACTCATTAGAACAGCAGCACCAACAAAAAGATCTTCCAAGATATTACAACAGAATTGAAGGCCTTGAGTCTTTAACTAAGCAACCAAATAACAAATATTGATAACCATTATATTTTTTGAAGCAGCCAAATAACAAAGATTGATAGGGTTGCTTCCAACATTAGTTTCACTGTGGAATCATTCACCAAACCTTTAGATTGAAGAACTCACCTACGTAATTGGAGAAGAAGCACCCTGTGTTTTCCTGAAATTGGACAAAATGACCCAAGCATTTGAAAAGGTAGCAATTTATGCTGACAAGAGCTGTCAAAGTTTCAGTACAGTGAATTCTTTCCTCAATAATGCAGATGGATTATATGGATCTGTCCAACTTGAAGAAAATGCAGGAGCTTCTCAGCAATGCTGATAAGTGAGGCAGTGGTGGACTGGGAAAATTTTCTGCTGAGGTGAAGCACAGCTTGACGAAATTCAGGTAAAGGTAATCCATATAAATTTTCGAAAAATCAAGACTTCTTGTGTAGATTCTTATTGGACTTTTTTCAAAACCTCACCTCACCCACGAATAGGTCTGCAACTGAAGGCAGGGGTTTATCTCGCAATGACTAATAACAGGGAGTTTGATGGGTTAATAAAACGGAGGGCTGGCTCACATCCATCTATGCAAAACTGAAAGTTATAATTTGCTTCTGTATATATAGTACAAGAAAACCTTTGAGTATAAAAAATGTAAAAGGTCGCCATACCATCTCCAAGCAGAATCTCAGAGTCTTTGTAGCTGAAATTTATTGGCACAGATCAACAGAAGGAAAAACAGCTGCCTCAGCTTATAGTTGAAATCTCCTGATAAAGAACTGGAGCCGTATTCACAGAAGGAAAAGGAGAAACATCGTGTGATTGGCCAGAAGGATCGCTGGCTGATTGAGATGGACCTGAGCCAGAGCCTGCGGATGATGTCTCTTTTTGATTCCGAACTTTGAGGTCCATAAGTTCAGAAAGGAGCCCTGGTCTTTTAATCTGTTGATTTCCAGGATCAATCTCATTTTTTAACATCTTAACAACCATCGACATAGTTGGACGAAGCTTCGAATAGTCTTGCGTACACAGTAGTGCCACCTTCAGAAATCGCGTGGCCTCATCTGAGTCATAATTTTCTAGAGAGTAATCTACTACCTCTAGCAGCCTCCCTGCTTCGTATAGTTCCCATGTCTACAAGTAGTACCAACACCAACCACACACATTAACAAGTTGGAATGTGCAGCCAGATTACATTGACCAGAACAATATTCAACTTACATCTAAGTTATTGTCCACATTGCACAGATATAGCAGTATGTTGTTTGGTTAAAAGGTAAAGATTCAACAGAAAGCTCTCATTTCAAAACTCTGAAGACTTTTAGGCATACATTCTTTTCAAACCCCTCAGGAAACTGATGCCCAAGTTGTACTGGAATCAGTTTGAGTTCTAAGATGCAGTAAATATAATGCATAACAAGCTGAATTTACATACAAAACATCATTTCATCTTTACAAGACACTATCTAGTGTTTATCACAGACCCTAAGTAGCTGAAAATGCATCCGTAGTTGGGATAATTCCTTTTTTTGTATTTTGCATTTTTTAGTACTTCTTAAACAGCTCTCTCTCTCTCTCTCATAGAAACAGGGGATTTTCCCCATATATTAGCACCCCTTTTAGGACTTATGTATTGCGTATATTTCAATATAAAAAGCTTCTTCAAAATTTCAATATTCTTCGGGGCATGTTCGAATGACTTTTGGCACATTTCCTCTTGGCAAATCCACAGCACAGATGTGTCCCTTACTTTCTGATCCATGGCATGAACTCAATCTAACAAGCTTCTTCTTTATTGGGATACAACGGCATGTATCCTAGTGTGAAGGAGATATACTTCAGATTTGACAGATTTGACGAGAAATCATCCACCGAGACATTACATACTTAACTGAAATTATCTCAATATTTGTTATGGATTCACATAAATATTTGTATCACATACTTGCATATATACATTATCAAGGGACTGAATCAAATGAAAGAACGCAAGAACTTCATTTTTTTCTTGTGGATATATGCCTGCGACCAAACCATGTAGACCTTGTCTTAGCTATTTTTCTTGTGGATGTAATGCTACTGAAATTATTTAACAACAACAACTAAGCCTTTTCCCATACTAGACGGGGTCGGCTAGCTACTGAAATTATTTACCAAAAGAAAATTCAAACAAATTAAAAATGCTGAACTTACTTGCATACGAACATTTATTTTAAAAGTTTCATCTGAAATATGCAGCTAGATAGCTATTAGAATTTAGAAGCTTACAACTTATAACTCTACAATTCCTTCGTTACAATTCTTTGATGGTTAGTATTAGTGTGCTCAATAAGTGATAGCTCATGTAGCTAGGGCGTTGACCCAAAAGGAGGTCAATGTAATGAAGTCGATGCTTTAACGTAATAGCGTAAGTTTGAAGAATATGTATCACTGCAAAGTAACAAACTCAAAGCCTTAGAAAAGACTATAGCGAGTACAATGAAGGCACACCGAAAGAGTAATAACACAAAGCCTTAGAAAAGGCTATAACAAATGCAACGAGGGTACATTGAAAGATTAATAAACACAAAACCTTAAAAAAACTATAGTGCAACAAAGGCACACCAAACATATAATAAACACAACCTTAGAAAAAGCTATAGCCAAGTGCAACGAAGGCACACTAAATGAATAAAAATGCTCTTTATTGATTAGCCACTAAGGGCCTTAGTTTCACAATGGAGTTTAAGAGTATTTATAGAGAGGCGGAGAGGAGAGGAGTGAGAAGAACGAAGAAGAAGGGAGGCCGGTCAGCCAGCCGGCCCCCAACGGCTAGCTGGACTAGCCGTTGGACCCCCAACAGCTAGTAGCCATTGGGGCTGGCGCTGGCCCTTGTGGCCTGGCGCCACCGGCCCCATAGCCAGGCAATGGACAGGACCCGAATGGCCTTGGTGCCTTCAAGTCCTGCATATATATAATTTAATTATATATACAAAAATGCATAAAAAGGGAAAATTGCATTTAACAGTCAAGAGTTATAGTAAAGAGACATTTCTTATAGGTGTCATATCCATTGCAGACTCATGAACACACAGACAGTGGCTCTTCCTCACACCCAACTGAACATTAATGTTTTAAATATTATTTAAAATAAGCATTGTAACCTATTTGTATTGTTGTAGTTCCAAAGTTGAAATTCCACTCCTTTATCTAATTGAAACTAGTAAAAACTTAGTTGTCATACAACATTCGAACTTAATACCCTGGTGTGCACCTGACACCTCACTTAGGTGACTTGTTGCTCAAGTCACTGATATGGACATTTTGTCCGCACGAGAGAGGGAGAGAGAGAGTCTTCGGTTTGGTAGAGAGAGAAGGGAGTGATGATATTTTCTTTTGTTAATTCCGGTCTGGTGTTGTTGATTCACTGCAATGCTTAACTTCACTGTCAACATCATCTTCATTTTTATAATTTTTTATGTTACAAGTTTCTGCAATTGAGTATACTAGCATCCTATTTGGCCAGTACCAAATGTAGTTAGAATATTATTTATACAGCACAGATCAAATCTGAAAAAGAAAATATATCAGAATGGATAAAGTTCAACCAGAGCATTAGCTCAACTGGTAGGGCTCTCTGGTGCCGTTGATTCAGGTGGGAAGTTCGATTCCCGGGGGTGCATGTGCGTGTGTGTTAGGCTTCAGCCCCCTTTTGCAACCATAAAAAAGGAATGGATATAGGGTGATTGAAAGTGGGACCAAGAGATGAAATCCAAAGCACAGAACCGAGTAGCTTAAGATATGGATAACATGAACAAATAAGATATATAAGCAACAAAAACTTAGTGGCATATTAAGCAAGAGACCTCAGAATTCTCACCTTTTCAAGAAGAAATTGATCCCCAATAGGTAATCTTGAATTATAGTTACATCGTCCACTAACTATTTCCAGAAGAAGAACACCAAAACTATATACATCAGCTCTCCTTGTTAAATGTCCTCGAATGGCATATTCAGGTGCCAGATATCCGCTTCAAATAGAACGCAGTCAGCAACGTGGAAACATTAAAATTTACATTAGCTTCACTATTTCATGAGTAAAAGTTTCTGAATCTGTGAACTTTGCTGAAGCAACGTAAATTAAATTAACAGATAGGAATGGAAGAATAGACATGCTAATTTTTTTCTTTACAAAAAGAAAGCAGGTAAGTCATCCTATTCCCAATACTAAAGAATAATATAAAAAAGATTTAATTTCAAGATTCATGCTTACATTGTCCCCGCAACACGGGTGCTGACATGAGTCATGCTTGGTGGAATAAGCTTTGCTAGGCCAAAATCAGAAATTTTCGGGTTAAGATCTTCATCAAGAAGGATGTTGCTAGCTTTTATATCGCGGTGAACAATAGGGTGTTTCACTTCCTCGTGAAGAAATGCCAGACCACGGGCAACCCCAATGCAGATTTTCCGACGCACTTTCCAGCTAAAATCAAGGCCATTTTGGCGTCCACCTGATGCAAATCAACCATGAAAAACTTCTGGTCATTCTCAAATTCTTATATAGAATATCAGAAACGTGCAAATGAAAAGTATCCTTATATGAGCAAAAACTTACAAAGAAGTGTATGAGCAAGACTATTATTCTCAACAAAACCATACACCAGTATCCTGTGATCTCCTTCCACACAGCAACCATGAAGCACAACAAGATTTTCATGTTGAATGTTGGAGATAAGAGAAATCTCTGTTAAGAACTCTCGTGAACCTTGTGTTGATTCAGAAGATAGGACCTTAACAGCAACAATTCGGCCATCTGTAAGCCTACCCTGTCAATGCATGAACCATTTGAAGAGTCGAACAGATATCACCAATCATTAACCTCAATCCCCAAAAGATCCACAGAGAATATCAAGAAGCATCTTAATATGCAACCAAAAGTTGGTCAAAGGATTAATATTGCAATAATCTGTACCTTATAGACATGACCAAAACCCCCTTGTCCTATTTTATTACTGGGAATGAAGTCATTAGTAGCTCTCTTCAGTTCCTTGTATGTGAATACTTTCACGTGTTGGATGCCTGACTCTTCTGAAGAACATAACAGCAAGCTTCATATAATTCAGAGTTTCATTAAGATATTACAAGCAAAGGACTTCCATATGATATCATAATAACCTAAAGTTCATTCAGAACCTCCATTCAGTTTATATAATAAAGAATGACAATGTAACAACAATTACCAAATAAACATAAGGGGAAACTTTGATACCTTCATCTTTATCCTTAGTTTCTCTTGGTTGAGGCGATCTTGTTCTTCCAAATGAAAATGTGAAGCACATTGTTATAGCTGTCTGAAGTTGAGAAATCTTCCACTATGTGTATTGTGATATCTCATCCAACCTCCACTATCCTGCAAAGTACCATCTGTGAATTGTTTTGGACTAGTGAATATCAACCTAAAATTCACATGAGGCTTATAACATGGCTAAATTGCATACAATATTTCACCAAGAGATATCTGACACCATTCATATAAATCACGAGTCTGCCTCAACCTTGCACGTTCTCAATGCAGTAAAGGTATTCTGTAAGATGGGAAGCCACATAGCCAGGCTTTCTTTCCATTGTCACTTCAATGTTTCATTCTCACATTCTTCTCTTTCTAGAAGGATGACCCAGACCATAAAGAAAATGAAGTGAATGTATTCATTGGAACTATCTGATTATGATGCAGTTTGGAAGTCCGATGCAGAAAGATTCTCTTTGCATGTACAAACCAGTGATTCACAAATTTCTAAAGGTAACAGATAAGACAAACATGTACATGATGTGCCTGTTTCACCCTCAATGAGTGGCACTACCTCAGATCAGTTAATACCAAAGCGCTGCAAAATTTTAGTTCCAGCCAGTGGTTCAAAATTTTAAAGATAAAGGCTTAGACAGTTAGTCATGTATATCATGTGTATGTTCACCCTCAAGTAGTGATGCCTGCTTTGAAGGCTCATATAGCTCCCTCCATAATAGGTCCTCACCTGTTTATGTCATAGAATTTTACAGAATTCGTGGAACTTGTAGGCCTGGAACTATGTCTACTAAGAAAAAAATGTTGCATGACCCTAGAATTGTAGTGCTTTCGTTGCAAGTGGAAATGAAGCCACTTAATTATCATACTTGACTTCAGAAAAATGAGGAGTGTAACTTCTTCCAGTTCACGTGGAAATCCAGATTCCACAAAACATGGACTTTCTGGTACTTTGAGATCTCCTTGCAACTGGCACCTGCACCTGAAGCACCAGTTCTACCTGTAAAGTTCCACCATGCAAATGCCCCCTAAATGATAAGATGGAACATTAGGAAAAGAAATATGGAGACATAAATGATAAGGCAGGCCAATATGGAACCTCTCATGGGTAACATATATGCTTGTGTTACACACTTCTCCAATTGGTCGCGTCCAATATTGTAAAAATCGTATTGTATCGAACGATACGACTTTATCGCGTATCATACGAGAATATGGTACGATACAGGCACACATATTGCAATAAGTGATTTATCGTGCCGTATCTTATGATACGGGGTTGTATTGTACGAGTCAATGTTGATTTTTTGGGTATAAAATACGAGAATCCAACAACAACAACAACAACAACTAAGCCTTTCCACATACTAGACGGGGTCGGCTACATGGATTCTTTGTTTCCACATATCCCTATCGTGTGCCATGTTAGCAGTTAACTCCTAATAAGCTAGATCATTCTTTATTGTTTCTTTCCAACACTTTTGTGGTCGTCCTCTACCTCTTTTAATACTTTCCAAATTTAGTTTTTCTAACCTTCTTAGAGGTTCTTCTTTTGATCTTCTTTCTATATGTCCAAACCATCTTAAACGATGTTCTCTCATTTTATCCTCTATTGGTGCCACTCCTAATTTGTTTCTAATAACCTCATTATGTATACGGTCTTTTCTTGTATGACCACTCATCTATCTCAACATCTTCATTTCTGTCAAAGACATCTTTTGTACATGTTGATGATTAACTGAACACTCATAACCATAAAACATGGTAGGCCTAATTGTTGCTTTATAATAAATACCTTTTAACTTTAATGGTATCTTCTTATCACAAAGAATATCTGATGTTTCTCTCCATTTTAACCAACTAGCATTAATTCTATGCGTAATATCTCCATCAATTCTTCCATCACTCTGAAAAGTTGACCCTAGGTATTTAAAACTTTCCTTTTAGGGGATGCAATGTGTGCCAATTTTAATTTCTATGTCCTCTAAGGTAACCAAATGATCAAACTTACATTCCATATATTCTGTCTATGTTCTACTAAGTCGGAGGCCTTTGCTTTCTAATGTTTCACTCCATAGTTCTAATTTTCTATTAATTTTTTCCTTAGACTCCTCCATTAATATAATGTTATTTGCAAATAACATACACCAAGGTACTTCATCTTGAATATATTTTGTTAACTCATCAATCACCATTATAAATAAGTATGGACTTAAAGTTGATCCTTGATGTAACCCAATATTAACTTCAAAGAAGTCACTCATTCCTTCATGAGTCCTCACACATGTTTTTGCACCATCATGCATGTCTCTTATAAGGTTAATATATGTCAAAGGGATACCTCTTTCTTCCAATGTTCTCTAAAGAACCTCCCTCGGTATCCTATTGTAAGTTTTTTCTAGATCAATAAATATCAAGTGAAGGTCTTTCTTTTTTGCTCTAAAATGTTCTATAAGACGTCTCAAAAGGTGAATCGCTTCAACAATAGATCTGCCTGGCATGAATCCAAATTGGTTCTCTATTTTATACTTGTCTTAACCTACGTTTGATAATTCTTTCCCATAATTTTATAGTATGACTCATTAACTTGATACCTCGATAATTCACCCAATTTTGAATGTCTCCCTTGTTCTTATATATGGGTATAAGTGTACTTGCTCTCCATTCCTCAGGCATCTTTTGCTTTCTACATATTTCATTAAATAGTCTTGTGAGCCAAGTAATTCCTATTTCTCCTAGTATTCCAAGCTTCTATAGGAATATTATGTGGTCCTACCGATTTACCACCCTTCATATGTTTAAGAGCCTCTTTGACTTCATTCTTTTGAATACGTCGGTAGAAATTGTGGTTTATATACTTTTCTGATTTGGCTAACTCTCCTAAGCTAATACTAACATCTTTATTTTCATTAAAAAACATATAAAAATAGTTTTTCCATCTATTTCTTATATCATCATTTGCCACTAGAATTTTTTCATCCTCGCATCTAACATAATTAAGATCTTTAGTTTTCTTATCTCTATCCCTAGCTATCCTAAAAATATCTCTTTCACCCTCTTTTGAGTTGTGTTTTTTATATAAATCCTCTCAAAATTTAGCTTTTGCTTCACTCACAACCATTTTCACTTCCTTCTTTGCTTTCTTATAAGCCTCTAAAGTTTCACTAGTTTTCTTAGCATAATGTAATTTGTAACATGCCCTCTTTGCCTCGATTTTATTTTGTACTACTTCACTCCACCACCAAGCTTCTTTTTGTGCCGGTACACCTCCCTTATATACACCTAACATATCTTTCACCACTTTCTTAATATGTATAGCCATATTGTTCCATATATCACAGGGTGTACCAACATAATTTCAAACATCTCCTTGAAGGACTTTCTGTTTAAATATATCTTCTTTCTTGCTTTTGAGGTTTCACCATTTAGTCTGAATAACTCGATGCACTCTTTTCTTCTTTGTTCATTTTTTTATTTGTAAATCCATAACTAAAAGTCGATGTTGGGTGGTTAAGCTTTCTCCTGGAATTACCTTACAATCTTTACAACATGCTCTATCTTTTTTTCTACAAATAAAGTAATCAATTTGTGTTTGCGATAGGCTACTCTTATAAGTAATTAAATGTTCATCTCATTTTTTTGAATATTGTATTGACTATAAAGAGCTCAAATACAACAACAACAACAACTAATCCTTTCCACATACTAGACGGGGTCGGCTACATGGATTCTTTGTTTCCACAGATCCCTATCATGTGCGATGTTAGCAGTTAACTCCCAATAAGCTAGATCATTCTTTATTGTTTCTTTCCAACACTTTTGTGGTCGTCCTCTACCTCTTTTAATACTTTCCAAATTTAGTTTTTCTAACCTTCTTAGAGGTTCTTCTTTTGATCTTCTTTCTATATGTCCAAACCATCTTAAACGATGTTCTCTCATTTTATCCTCTATTGGTGCCACTCCTAATTTGTTTCTAATAACCTCATTATGTATACGGTCTTTTCTTGTATGACCACTCATCTATCTCAACATCTTCATTTCTGTCACAGACATCTTTTGTACATGTTGATGATTAACTGCCCCACACTCAGAACCATAAAACATGGCAGGCCTAATTGTTGCTCTATAATATTTACCTTTTAATTTTAATGATATCTTCTTATCACAAAGAATACCTGATGCTCCTCTCCATTTTAACCAACCAACATTAATTCTATGTGTAACATCTCCATAAATTCTTCCATCACTTTGAATAATTGACCCTAGGTATTTAAAACCTTCCGTTTGGGAAATGCAATGTGTGTCAATTTTAATTTTTATGTCCTCTGAAGTAGCCAAATGATCAAACTTACATTCCATATACTCTGTCTATGTTCTACTAAGTCGGAGGCCTTTGCTTTCTAATGTTTCTCTCGGTAGTTCCAATTTTCTATTAACTTTTTCCTTAGACTCCTCCACTAATACAATGTCATCTGCAAATAACATACACCAAGGTACTTCATCTTGAATATGTTTTGTTAACTCATCCATCACCATTATAAATAAGTATGGACTTAAAGTTGATCCTTGATGTAACCCAATATTAACTTCAAAGAAATCTGTCATTCCTTCATGAGTCCTCACACATGTTTTTGCACCATCATACATGTCTCTTATAAGGTTAATATATGTCAATGGGATACCTCTTTTTTCAAAAGTTCTCCAAAGAACCTCCCTCGATACCCTATCATAAGCTTTTTCTAGATCAATAAATATCATGTGAAGGTCTTTCTCTTTT
This sequence comes from Brasenia schreberi, assembly GCA_036023115.1. Classification (NCBI taxonomy): domain Eukaryota; kingdom Viridiplantae; phylum Streptophyta; class Magnoliopsida; order Nymphaeales; family Cabombaceae; genus Brasenia; species Brasenia schreberi. The sequence continues at coordinate 2,493,650 of JAYKKT010000080.1, forward strand.
GCTCTAAAATGTTCCATAAGACGTCTCAAAAGGTGAATCGCTTCAATAGTAGATCTGCCTGGCATGAATCCAAATTGGTTCTCTGTTATACTTGATACTTGTCTTAACCTACGTTTGATAATTCTTTCCCATAATTTTATAGTATGACTCATTAACTTGATACCTCAATAATTCACACAATTTTGAATGTCTCCCTTGTTCTTATATATGGGTATAAGTGTACTTGCTCTCCATTCCTCGGGCATCTTTTGGTTTTTCCATATTTCATTAGATAGTCTTGTGAGCCAAGTGATTCCTATTTCTCCTAGTATTTTCCAAACTTCTATAGGAATATTATCTGGTCCGACCGATTTACCACCCTTCATATGTTTAAGAGCCTCTTTGACTTTATTCTTTTGAATACGTCGGTAGAAATTGTGGTTTATATACTTTTCTGACTTGGCTAAATCTCCTTAACTAATACTAACATCTTTATTTTCATTCAAGAGATTATAAAAATCGTTTTTCCATCTATTTCTTATATCATCATTTGCCACTAGAATTTTTTCATCCTCGCATCTAACATAATTAAGATCTTTAGTTTTCTTATCTCTAGCCCTAGCTATCCTAAAAATATCTCTTTCACCCTCTTTTGAGTTGAGTTTTTTTATATAAGTCCTCCCAAATCTTAGCTTTTGCTTCACCAACGGCCTTTTTCGCTTCCTTCTTTGCTTTCTTATAAGCTTCTAAAGTTTCACTAGTTTTCTTAGCATAATGTAATTTGTAACATGCCCTCTTTGCCTTGATTTTATTTTGTACTACTTCATTCCACCACCAAGCTTCTTTTTGTGCCGGTACACCTCCCTTAGATACACCTAACACATCTTTCGCCACTTTTCTAATATGTATAGCAATATTGTTCCACATATCACAGGGTGTGCCAACATAATTCCAAACATCTCCTTGAAGGACTTTCTGTTTAAATATATCTTCTTTCTCGCTTTTGAGGTTCTACCATTTAGTCTGAATAGATCGTTACACTCTTTTCTTCTTTGTCCATTTTTTTATTTGTAAATCCATAACTAAAAGTCGATGTTAGGTGGTTAAGCTTTCTCCTGGAATTACCTTACAATCTTTACAACATGCTCTATCTTATTTTCTACAAATAAAGTAATCAATTTGTGTTTGTGATAAGCCACTCTTATAAGTAATTAAATGTTCATCTCGTTTTTTGAAGATTGTATTGACTATAAAGAGATCAAATGCCATAGCAAAATTTAAAATCTCCCTACCTTCCTCGTTTATATCCCCATAACCAAAGTTTCCATGAATCCCTTGATATCCTAATGCCTCTTTACCGACATGTCCATTTAAATCTCCTCCTAAACAAATCATCTTCCTTTGTGGAATCTTTTGAAACACCTTATCTAACTCTTCCCAAAAAATAATCTTTATACTATCTTCTAGTCCTACTTGGGGTGCATAAGCACAAACTATATTCAAAACCTCTGCTCCTAACACTAATTTAAATGCCATGATTCGGTCACCATAGTGTTGTATGTCTACTACACTCTCCTTTAAATCTTTATTTATGATAATACCAACTCCGTTTCGAGCATTTTCTTTACCTGAGTACCATAATTTAAAACCTGTATCCTCTATCTCCTTTGCTTTTTCTCCTACCCATTTTGTCTCTTGTAAACATAGAATATGAATCTTTCTCCGAATCATAGTATCTACCACCTCCATTAGCTTACCCGATAATGTTCCGATATTCCAAGAACCAATACGAATCTTATTATCTAGGAGTAACTTCCTTACCCCCCGCATCCGTCCATAATCAAAATGCGGAGACCCTCTCTGAAAATTTTTTACTACATTCGGACGGCAATGTAGCGGGACTAACTTCTTTACCCACACCTGTCCATGATGTGGGAACCCTCTCTGCAATTGATTCATTATATTCGGGCGAAAATGTAGTGGCCCTTGCTTACTTCTTACTGCATTCGGGCTTTACAGCACGTCGCTAGGCGGGGATGCCCCAAAGCAATACTCATAATTTTTGTATGCCATGTTGTAAACATCCAACAAAGTTTTACGCTGGCTGTCGGAAGCCTAACACAACCCTCCTCCTTTATCCAGGCTTGGGACCGGCAATGCAAGGGTGATCCCTTACATGGGTGGAGTTTATAAAGAGCTCAAATGCCATAGCAAAATTTAAAATCTCCCTACCTTCCTCATTTATATCCCCAAAACCAAAGTTTCGATGAATCCCTTGATATCCTAATACCTCTTTACCGACATGTTCATTTAAGTTTCCTCCTAAACAAATCATCTCCCTTTGTAGAATCTTTTGAATCACCTTATCTAACTCTTCCCAAAAAACTATCTTTATACTATCTTCTAGTCATATTTCGGGTGCGTAAGCACAAACTATATTCAAAACCTTTGCTCCTAACACTAATTTCAACGTCATGATCCGGTCACCATATCATTGTATGTCTACTACGCTATCCTTTAAATCTTTATTTATGATAATACCAACTCCGTTTCGAGCCTTTTCTTTGCCTGAGTACCATAATTTAAAACTTGTATCCTCTATTTTCTTTGCTTTTTCTCCAACCCATTTTGTCTCTTGTAAACATAGAATATGAATCTTTCTCCGAATCATAGTATTTACCACCTCCATTAGCTTACCGGATAATGTTCCGATATTCTAAGAACCAATACGAATCATATTATCTAGGACTAGCTTCCTTACCCCCCACATTCGTCCATATTTAAAATGTGGAGACCCTCTATGAAAATTATTCACTATATTCAGGCCACAATGTAGCGGGATTAACTTGTTTACCCATACCCGTCCATGACGTGGGAACCCTCTCTGCAATTGATTCACTATATTCGGTGAAAATGTAGTGGCCCTTGCTTGCTTATTATTACATTCGAGCTCTGCAGCACGTCGCTAGGCGGGGATGTCCCAAAGCAATGCTCATAATTTTTGTAATCCATGTTATAAAAATCCGACAAAGTTTTACGCTGGTTGTCGGAAGCCTAACACAACCCTCCTCCTTTATCCGGGCTTGGGACCGGTAATGCAAGGATGATCCCTTACATGGGCGGAGTTACGAAAATCACTTTTGCTTCTTTTCAAACCCTTTTTAACGCCATTCTCTTTCTCTGAAATCCTTTTTCATCTTTGTTCTGATTGATTTTATGGTTTATTCACAATATTCTTAAGTTTTTCACCCAATCCAACTGCCCATCTCTAGGGCTTTTATCAAATCTATGGTATACCCCTTTCCTTTTGCATTTTACCCTATTCTTCACTTGAAAATTTTTGGAGTTTTACAAATTTCATGATTTTTGACCTCTAAAAAGCCTTTTTGTTCCTTTTGATTATCTACTCTCGTCTTAATGGTTTTTGATCGGGTAGATCCGGCATGAAAGTGTTGGAAAGAAACAATAAAGAATCAATAAATTGTTGGAAAGTAGGTTAGAAAAACTAAATTTGGAAAGTAGGTTGATTACAAACCTGTAAGAAGGTTAGAAAAACTAAATTTAGAAAGTATTAAAAGAGGTAGAGGACGACCACCAAAGTGTTGGAAAGAAACAATAAAGAATGATCTAGCTTATTGGGAGTTAACTGCTAACATGGCACACGATAGAGATCTGTGGAAACAAAGAATCCATGTAGCCGACCCCGTCTAGTATGGGAAAAGGCTTAGTTGTTGTTGTTGTTGTTGTTATTGTCTTAATGGTTTTTGATCGGGTCGATCCGGCATGAAAATATTGTACCCTGGTGTATAAAGGCAATAGGCTTATGAAAAAATGCATGTTTTACAGTGCAGTAAAGCATGATAGTATTTCTCGTATTAAACATTACCTTGTGGGAACCAAGAAGGATGCTAGTGCTTGATATTCTTGATATTCATGATGAAGATGATGAAGATGAAGGTGTTGGATGGGTGGATCCAATTGTGGAGGAGTAAGAGGGAGGAAATGACGATGATGATGGTGATCTTGACTATGTCGATTACAATGCTTTTTTTTTATTAAGATCGATGTTGTGGATGATTGTTGTAAATGTAATTGTAACTTTATAATGTTCTGCTCTGGATGATTGTAACTTTATAATTTTGTTGTTGATTAAAGGTATTCAATATTCATGTTATAGATGATTGTTCATTATGACATGTTTATGCTCAGTCTTATAGTGTTCTCTTCTCACAATCTCTCAATATTCTTATAGAGTCAATCATTTATTATGAATTATCTGTTTCAAATCAAGCTTTTGGATTCGATTTTGTTTAGTGTTGATTGTGTTATATATGTTTTTTCATTAATTTCAATTCTTGTATTTTTCGGATTTATTAATATTTTTGGATTTTTTATCAAGAAATTAAAAAAATTGTAGTGTATCGGTGCCCAGTGTGATACGGGCACCAATATGCTTTTTACAACATTTGTTATGTCACGGATGGGATTAATGTATCAAGAATAGTTCTTTACCTGATCCCAGTGAAAAATTAAGCAAGAACATCTTAAATCACCAAAAACAACATGAGAAAGGAAACAATTATGTCTTAAGGTATACTTACTGGTTGGAGAAACAATGTAGATAACAGAACAATGCTAGAGAACTAAGATTATGTAGTATAATGTCCACAAACGGGACAGCTGATCAAGATTGAACCCATCTTCCATACAAGTTGGATATTAAAATGGTAAAACACCAACCATGAACAAGAGAAAAATGCATCTTGATGGTTGATGCAAAGATACCAGCATACGGTTTATGATAAATAACCAGAACAAGCATAAGAAGACCTATTTAATATCAGACCAATAAATGGAAGCTTAGCTGTTTAGTGAAACATGAAGAAACTGAGAAAATGGACTGGAAAAGCATGCAACTAACAGACCATACTGAAAATACACAAAATCAAACAGAAAAATATGAAAGATGCACAAAAAGCTGAATTTCAAGGTTTGAATCACAGAAGCAAGGACATGACCGAAGTCATAAACTGCAATAAAGAAATTCATAGTTTTATCATGATGTTACAACTATAGACAGCTTCATCAGAGAGAAATCTGAAACTTCGGATGTCAAAGCTCGTGGTCAGAAGTAGAACAACTGCATTTAGCAAATCCTTCATGGGTGCTACAATCAAAACATAAGCCACACCCCTAAGGTCTATTTCCTTAAGGTTCTAAAGATTTTAGTGACAAGATGGCAATAGTCGGTTTGCAAACTGCTCTCCGAAGAGATGGGCTACACCAGGTTTATATGAAGAATATATGCCATTAGTACACAAAATTATTTCAATAAAGCTTTCTGGGGAACTTTCCAGACATGATACTCCGACATGGAAGTTAGCTGGATGTTGAATGCATAAACCTTATATGCCACAGTAGAACAAGACGACCTGAATCAATAAGATCAGGAACTTTTTAGTCTGAAAAGAGAAACCCAGGTCTTTAACAGGTCAAGATTCAGTGGCAAAAATGTCTGAGAATATTTTCTAGAGAAAGAGAGAGTATTCAAAAACATATTATCAGCATCAACAAAATTAGGGTATTACAACAGAGTTCAATCAAGTCCAGAACAGAACATGAGAGAGAGAGTCACGATTTGAAATAGCACATAACCACAAGGCGAATTACACAGGAGTTCCCTCATGAAAATTAGGTTCATGAAGTAAATTTGATAGTCTTCAATCTCTAGAACAGCAATAGAATTCTTTACGAATATCTCTAAAAAAAGGGAGCTTCCTATTGACTGTGAATTATGCATGCCCAAGAAAACATTCACAATACTTTGAGATAAACTCCATTGCTCTTCAGTGCGTAAACATACAACACGTCATCATGCCACTCTGAATCAGTATCACAATCAAAAGTCAGAAACCGGGAAGAAACTAAAACAAGAGAAGGTGATAAAAATGGCAAAGGAAGAAGGATGATGATTGTAGTGGAGGAGGAGAAAATTACCAGAATTTCTCATGTTTGGGGGTGGCTTTCGGGACTTCCCAACAACACCATCATCATGATGGAATACACATACGTACCGGAAGGCCTCTTCCACTGAAAATCCGAACTTCCTTCTGACAAATCAGACAAATAGTACTTCTCTACCATTGACAAAATCAACATATTTGATTCTCAGTAACAGAGAAACAGAGAACTCGTTTACCAGGAGGATGTTGTACAGGACAGAGGAGCCGAAGCCATTAAAGAGAAGACGTTGATCTCGATGGCTATTTGCTTCCTAGGTTTTACATTTCTTCGTCGGTTACGAGGAGCTAAAATGTGTTCTTGTTGGTTCAATGCCATCGGCATTTACATCTCCTCAATTGGTTTGTTACCATGAAAGTTCCGGGCAAGTTGGAGCAAAAGGTCAAAGGGGCAGAGGCAAGACTCGGAGGCGTTCATGCAACTGCAAGGTCAACAGGAACCTTCGAGAGTTCTCACTCACCGGATTTTCATTCATTTAGAAAAACTCGTCATCAATATCGTCAGATCTTCTCCACGTCATCCCTCTGATCCAGTAAGTGTAAACGGTTTCATTTTTATTTTAATTTTTTCCTTCTTTACAGTGACAGCGAGAAGCTATATTGAATTACAGAGGATCTATGGCCGCTGAAACTACTCACATTGCTTAGAGTATCTTCAATCCAGGTTTGTTCAGTGTGTACCCAAGTTGGCAGCTTGTTCAACTTTATTTGCTTGAATCTATTGTCCTCAAAACATCAATGCAATCACTCCCTATAACCAAATTGTTGTCGTCGGGAACTACTCATTTAAATGACATGAATGGTTCCATTAGATACTTGGATCAAAAGCGTAGAGAATGCTGGGAATGTCAGAAGACGTGGACCAGTCGCGGATCTAGAAACACTTTTCGGGTGGAGCAAATTGCCCTCGAATGGTTTCAAGTGGGGTGAATTGTGTATTTATATTCCATGAATCTTGCCATGGATTGTGTACTTCAAGTTCATTTTCGAAATTTCGGGTGGAGCACTTCGCTCAATGTAGATTTACCGCCACTGATGTAGATCTCAGTTCTTGGAGCGTTGACATAGGGCTCACACACGTCTTGAGAATCTGATTGGTGTTTTTCAATGAGGATGATCAAATAGATTTCTCAAGCGTCTTTCAAGTTTTCAATTTGGATTACGTTGAGGTGAAAATTGGATTGGCCACGTACAACTTGATAGGATTGCAGTGTTGTATCTCTCTCAATACAACTCGTTGGAAAAGTAAACTCGTAGAACTATCCAACTGACCAAACATCATCCAATTCCAATAAAAATTGGACTTTCGGTGACCTTTTAATTTTATATAAATTCTTTGGCAGCTTACCTTTGTGGCAACGTCAAATTATTTTTACTCGAGCACTTATTCACGGGGTTCTTAATTTTTCAACATGAAGACCTTTCTAAGGAGTAAAAAATTATCATACCTATGCCAATAAAAAATTAGCATTGATTTACGGATTTTATAATATGGATTACAAAAATTATGAGCATTGCTTTGGGGCGTCCCCACCTAGCGATGTGCTGTAGAGCCTGAATGTAATAATAAGTAAGCAAGGGCCACTATATTTTCGCCTGAATATAGTGAATCAATTGTAGAGAGGGTTCTCACGTCATGGACGGGTGTGGGTAAACAAGTTAATCTCGCTACATTGTTGCCTGAATGTAGTGAATAATTTTTAGAGAGGGTCTTTGCATTTTAAATATGGACGAATGTGTGGGGTAAGGAAGCAGTCCTCGATAATATGATTCGTATTGGTTCTTGGAATATCAAAACATTATCCGGTAAGCTAATGGAGGTGGTAGATATTATGATTCGGAGAAAGATTCATATTCTATGTTTACAAGAGACAAAATGGGTTGGAGAAAAAGCAAAGGAGATAGTGGATATAGGTTTTAAATTATGGTACTTAGGTAAAGAAAAGGCTTGAAACAGAGTTGGTATTATCATAAATAAAGATTTAAAGGATAGCGTAGTAGACATACAACGATATGGTGATCGGATCATGACGTTGAAATTAGTGTTAGGAGCAAAGGTTTTGAATATAGTTTGTGCTTACGCACCCTAAATATGACTAGAAGATAGTATAAAGACGGCTTTTTGGGAAGAGTTAGATCTTATTTATAATGATGATTGATGAGTTAACAAAACATATTTAAGATGAAGTACCTTGGTGTATGTTATTTGTAGATGACATTGTATTAGTGGAGGAGTCTTAGGAAAAAGTTAATAGAAAATTGGAACTATGGAGAGAAACATTAGAAAGCAAGGCCTCCGACTTAGTTGAACAAAGACAGAATATATGAAATATAAGTTTGATAATTTGGTTACCTTAGAGAACATAAAAATTAAAATTGGCACACATTGCATCCCCCAAAAGAAAAGTTTTAAATACCTAGGGTCAATTTTTAAGAGTGATGAAAGAATTGATGGAGATGTTACGTATAGAATTAATGCTGGTTGGTTAAAATGGAGAGGAGCATTAGGTATTCTTTGTGATAAGAAGATACCATTAAAGTTAAAAGGTAAATATTATAGAGCAGTAATTAGGCTTACTATGTTTTATGGTTCTGAGTGTTGGGTAATTAATCATCAACATGTACAAAAAATGTCTGTGACAGAAATAAAGATGTTGAGATGGATGAGTAGTCATACAAGAAAAGACCGTATACATAATGAGGTTATTAGAAGCAAATTAGGAGTGACACTAATAGAGGATAATATGAGAGAATATCGTTTAAGATGGTTTGGACATATAGAAAGAATATCAAAAGAAGAACCTATAAGAAGGTATGAAAAACTAAATTTCGAAAGTATTAAAAGAGCTAGAGAACGACCACAAAAAGTGTTGGAAAGAAACAATAAAGAATGATCTAGCTTATTGTGAGTTAACCGCTAACATGGCACACGATAGGGATATGTGGAAATAAAGAATTCATGTAGCCGACCCCGTCTAGTATGGGAAAAGGCTTATTTGTTGTTGTTGTTACTTAAGACAAGTTTTTTAGGTGCTTAAGAGTCTAGAAAATCCACTCTAAAATAATTTTTGATGAATTTTATGAGTTGCGATTTTTGGCAAGACGGTAACAATAAGTTTGATTATGTAACTCAATTCGAACCAAACTTATAAGGGAAAGAAATAGAAAATGAAAAGAAAAATTTATTTTTTAAAAGGAAAGAATTAAAAAAAGAAAAATAAAAGAAAGAAGATAAACAAGTTGATAAATGAGTTTGATTGATGATCATTAAAGGTGCGCTTCCACACATCTTTTTATAGCTGAAGGTAGGTCTGTTTCAAATCCTTCTGCATTTTTTTTGGCTTCTCTAACTTGTGAAGTAGTGGCACCTAAATTTTATTCCTATTTTTAGAAAGTGTTTTTTTTACGTCGATTAACGAGTTATTATTTTCACCTTACTGGTGACATAAGCTCACTCGTCAGTTTTGATAGTGCCTTTTTAGAATTCCTTATGTGTTGGATTATAACTCCTGTGTGTGCAATTTTTGGCATGAACTCAAATAAAAAACCAGTTCTCAAAAAAAAAAACTTTGAGAGCCAGGGCTTTTGCCATATTAGGATCTTTGACCTGAACAGCTTTCGACATGCCATAGCCAACCTAGGATAACACGCTCAAAATCGCAGATCGGCTACCGCAACTCTTGGACTGCTTCTGTCATCATCATGTATTACGAATCAACATTAAGTTTATACAAATTCTCCCATGGTGCCTACCACCCTCTCACTATGATAGTTCATTGTTAATGGAGGTTAGTTCTTTGCTGCTCCTGCTCCTGCTCCTTCGTGGTCTTGAAGTTAGATAAGAGATTTAAAGACTGATTGATCCCCTCCTCCTGGGATCGTTCACAGTTTTGATAAATCAGTTCTCTTTCTAGAGAAACACGCAGCATACAGTAGCACCAGAAAAACTTCCAAGACCACCGAATTTGCATCAGTTGCAACCACTGTCAATTCCCATATATCCAAGTTTTGAAGCCTCACATTTGATTCCTAAAGGAGAGCAGAACCAGGACTTCTAAATCGATTCGTAGTCTCTAAGTATTTGCCTTGCTGATTCCTCATGTTGAGAACATCTGGGGCAGGCATTGCTTAAACACATCGGTAATGCAGTTTTGAGAGCTCTCCAAGCAAAGTTTGCTGCGTGTGGGGGTATATTTTCATCGTCCATCGTCTTTTCCAGTTGATACCGTCCCCACCATGAGCATAGCTGCTTCTCGCCTATTTGTTTCTCGCTGCGTTAATGAAATCAGACGCAAATTTGATTGAATACGCTCCATCCTTTGGTTTACCTTGGAAGAATATATCATTTTTAGGAAGTATAGACGGACATCAAAGGGGAGAAAATTTCCTTACTGATTCATTCCAACGTCAATGCTCTTCAATTAATTAGATTTGTGACCTTTTCTTGGGGGTTTAGGATCGATGCCGGGGATCCAAAACCTGTGACCCTCTTGCATCGGAATCCCCGACGAAGATGTGCCTCTTTTTCTTAGCCCTGATGAAGAGAATGTTGTTATCGACAATGAAAAGGTGTGATATCTCCGACGTGCTACGAGAATCTTAATTCCATTAGTGCTTGTTTTTGTTGATCTTTAGTACTAAATGTAGACAGAACTTCGACACACAATATGACTAAATGAGGGCATTCTGGAGTCCCCTTGTCGTATCTCCCTTCGGCTTAAATTCTCTTCCCACATTCCCATTAATCACGAATCGAGAGACCAAAGAAATGTATCTCATGATCAAAGCCATCCAGTTTATGGGAAAGCCTGTCTAGTATGAGCATCTTTTGAAGAAACTGCAAATGGACACACTGTTGTAGCCTTTGATCACCAATAATGCTTTGATACCCTTCGATAATTTCCACTACATGGGAAAGAAGATTGTTGACAAGCATAGTTTCTTTGGCTTGAAATTGGAATGTTCGGAAGACTCGAAGTGCGCTCCTATTCTCACGGAGGGGGGAGTTCACGGTCTGTCTTGTGGGTGAATGGTAACTTTGGGTTACATGCACGTAAGCGCCTGCTCTTGACGGTTTTTTATTGCCGGAAAATGTCATCTTTGAGAGTACGTGTTCAAGAACCTGATCACGATCATGGTAACTGATGAGTTAAGGTTCCTCGTCTTGATGAGGAAACATCGGCAACTTTTGATGACGATGACATTTAGGACGGGACTGCGAAATGTTGCAAAAAGTTGCCAACAAACAACCAAGTTCAGTTGAGTTGAGTATCTAGATTTAAGTCAAACTGCTGGGTGATGAGTCACATCAAAGAGCATTTCTAATTAGCAAAAAGACGAACGGCAGAAGGTTCATTCAAAGAGACTGAGAAACACTTGTGAACAATGTTGCATACATGATTACAATTCTCAATTACTTCGAGGGGAAGGGAATTCAAGCAAATTAATTCCTTTATTCAAAGTAACACAAGGAGAAGATGACATAATTAAGCAATCAAGACGAACACTCACGAACAAACACACAAGCGGAGGACGAAGCAATTTGAAATGCATTGGCTAGCATGGGGTGGCCATTTACGGTCTAGCATGCAGCTAGCCCCATTATATGTAGAAGCTAGGGCTGGCTACCTACCCACATACTGCTGGCCTGAACCCGATCCTGGAGCGCTTGATGTCATAAATGACCTGAGTCTTCCTCTGCTGCCAGTTTCCGATGATCCCCAAGCTATTGGTTGCCGCAAAAGCCAGGCAATACTTGGCTCCACCAACATTATATAGGATATCATAAGTATCAACGTTCCAGACCGTCCCTCCCTGGAAATTGAATGTGATGGCGGGGAGATAGACGCTTGAGTAACCTGAGAAGTCGTAGCAAGTGTCCAGAATTGAGAAAGCCGGAGCCCGCTGGTAACGCGTCATTGAGTTTATGAAGGCTGACCTGAGGGCTGCATATGCCGCTGTGGGCAGGCGGGTGATGGTGGTGCCGGAGTCGAGAAGGGTGCCGGGTCCTGTAAACACCTTTGAACTCACTGGCAGAGGCTTCCCTCCGGCGTTCATTCCTACTAGTGGGACGAAGTAGAAGGATGAAAATGGCACACGAGAACGAGTAAGCAAGGGTGTGTACGACACTCCAGCGTTACTTTTTTCCGGCCCGAATTTCAGGAACCCGGTGTTATTGCCGCTTGGTAGACAGTAGGAGAATACACCACCGTAGTGGTTGGCGGTCACGGACGCAAAGGAGAGCTTGCTCCTTCCCAGACCCAACAAACCATCTTCATTTCCAAACAGTCCAGTGTTGCTCTGTCCACAGCCGAAGGGGAAGTTGAGGAAGCGGTCCTTGTCCAAGGTCACGGCATCGAGCCCGAAGAAGCCCGTGGTAACGGAGCCATCTCCATATCCGACTTGGTATAGGCACCTTCCCGCTTTGCAGCCAGCCTTTGAACCCTCCGAGGCAAGCTCGGTGCATTGGGCGGAGTTGCAGGGGACGTAGCGGAATGTGGAGGACTTCCTGGGGTTAAAGCGAGGGTCGAACTGAGGGTGGCACTTACCAGTGCACGGCTCGCACTGCACCCAGGTGATGTCACTACCGGTGTCGAATTGGACAATGAATTTTTGCATGGGGGTGCCCAGCCCCAAATTCACGATGAAGTTACTGGCACCATATGGAGCTCCCCAGATAGTCGGCGTCACAGCATCGTCCTCTCCATGAGACTGGCCTGTGGCCCTTTCCGTGATCCACTGCGCCCGAACCACATCCAGTTCCAGGAGTTCGCTCGTGTTCTTGCCCTTCCCCCTCAATTCCGTGCGGGGAGAGCAACTTCCAAATCGGTTTACCAGTGGGAGACCCGAAGAGCTTCCTGCCATGATGCGTTGGAAAGGAAAATTTTCATGCCACCACTCAAGAATTTATTTTACTATTAATGAATATCAAATAACAAGAAAGAATTAAATTATTAACAGAGAAAGGGCACCACACCACGACCTTTAGCACACTGTAGATCACTCGCATATTACATTAACCATATAAACACATAACATGAAAAGAACTGGCATGGGAAACTTGAGTATAAGCGACGCAGTTTAGCTGAAAATTACAGCAGTCTGCGTTAGAAGGCAGATAGGTCGGGCTTGAATCAAAACCCTGCACAGGCCAAGCTCATTAGGATACAATTCACTGCATGTATTTATACGGATCCATTAAAGCGTTCACTTCCAACGACCCAGCAAAACTTTTGATGAAAATCATTAAATATATTTTGTTCTTCTGAAGATAGACAACCACAAAACATGAGGGAATGGAGATGGGGACCTTAATCGTAGATCATTTGGGTTCAGACATGCAGTAACAGGCCAATCTCTGTTAAAAACTAAAACATAAATAACAATCGGGTTACAGTTCTTTGTTGATCATCTGCATCCTGAACATGATTTTAAATAAAAAATCTGCGGTCATCTGAGTTTGGTTTCTTGAGTTCTACAGTAACAAAGAAAAATGTATCTCGGTCAAGCAGATGAGCCCAAAACACACATGTTACTGAAATGCACGAGTAGAAAGGCCCAACCATTGCAGGCAGTCTCCGGAGAATGAGTGTGGAGTTGTACGTTAACGAACCCTCCATTGCCAGCAGATGAAACCAACTGTAGCCACGATAAAGAGAGCAGAAGGAGAAAGACAACGCCACCAGACAATGGGTAGTTGTTCGACGTAGCCATTTAGAGAGAGACTGCTGATCGGTGATGAAGACGCTCTTAACTCGCCAATTTATAGAGCAACGTAAACCTCTACATCCATGGCACGCGGTGTACATATTCATTTTAATATATATATAAACGTGTGCGCGCTCGCATAAGCATGCCATCTTCCTTTTCCTTTTCCATTGGGATCGTGCGTCCCGGATTGTACAGGGTCCTGTTTTTTCTTTTGAATGGCAGATCGTTCAAGGTTGGTCGTGCATCGCATAATGTTTATCATTTCCTATTGTTCAAAGTCACCTATATATAATTTTGTTGAGGTTATGGAATATATTAGGTACATAATTTTCTCGCATCTTAGAACAATGATGTGGGGAGAAAACAAAACCAGCGTGGGTCTGGTTTATTCCTAAAACTTTGATGATAAAGTTTTGAAGCATAGTCAAAATGTTTGGTCCTTATAATATTATATATATATATTTTGTTAACTATCAATCATCGTTATAAATAAGTATGGACACAAAGTTGATCCTTGATACCACACACATATATATTATTCACCTTCCAAAATATAACAACCATGAATAGTTAGTCAAATTTCGAAAAGAAGAGACTTGCAAAAGTCTAACTCTTTCTTAAGTAAATATACACATCTAACTTCTAAATGCTCAAACACTACAATAAAATTGAGGCGAAGCAGCTTATGACCCCTTCACAAAGAAAGCGATGGCCCAGAAAGGTCAACACCAAAAACAGTATGTTGGCTGTTGCAGGTGTGGACAAACCCCGTCTTTGCAATGAGTTTATATTAGCTCAAAAGCTAATTATTTAATTGTCGACATCACAAAGAAGCTATTACAGTGCAAGTTCCACGTCATTGAGTTTTTTTTAATGAACAAGTTGGAAGCTTGCTTGAGATCACGCATGGTATGAGGCTATGCAAGTCCCAGCTCTCACAGTTCTTTCTCGTGTTAATACGCTGCGTCAGGAAGAAATAACTACAGTGAAAGCTTCATCAAACAAGTCGATCGGAAGATAATCGCTGCTTCACATCTCTCTCTGACGCACAGACAGGCAGGCATGTATCATGAGTTCTCCGCTACAATATTTTACAGCCGTCCTACGGAGATGACTTTTTGTATCATATTTTGCGGCAAGCATTTCTGTGTCCTCAGTTGACAATTATGCTTTATGGATTTCTCCGTTTTATGATTTTAATGTCAGATTTCTGCAGGTAGGCATCGTATCGTTCCTTCTATTCTATTACAAACAAGTTAGTTATTAAAATATTCATTGACTTCAGTAGATACAATTAAAACAACTGTGCTCTTGGGATTTTGATCTTATTTATTATTCTATTTCTTTTTTGATTGACATCAATACTAATGTCATGCGTACTGCAATTGACTACTTACATTTATATCATGTACGCATGCGATCCACGGTCTGCATTTGTACGGATCCCACGGAAAGCAGCCCCGGTGCCTTTCATTTATCCGCTACGTCACGAAGAAATAATTACAGTGCAAGTTCTAAAAGGATAGACTTGGTTAACATTATTGACTACATTATTTTAAAAAGTTTTGCATGTGCTTTGGTGCATGAAAGAATGTATTTGATAATTATTATGCGGACCCGACCTTTATACCAAAACTATCCTCTCCATTTCTCTTTTTCCGTCAAGATTCTCTCACTTGTCGAATTTCAGTTTCTTCCTTTCACATTCTTTTCCCTTTGGGTTCCATTTCTGTCTTATGTCCCCTCTGCGTTAGGTAAGTCTCCCCGTGTTCACCCTCCAGCAGAGGACTCACCAAGATGCGTTCTTCTCCTTAAGGGCAATTCGATTCTAGTTGCAGTTGGAAACTAGCTTGTTTCTCGCTCGAGCTAGCTACTAACCTCCATCTCAAAGTTCTTTCAGGTCTTTGTACCTCCAATCCTGGGCGTCATCGCTTCACGATCAGCGTGTTCTTTTCATGTTCTTCCCGAATAGAGGACTCGGATGAAACCAATCCCATACCTACATCGAAACTATTTAAAATATTCGTTAAATGGTTTGTGTTACTTCGAAATTCTTAAACTTTGATCTCTGATTTACATTTCTGATAGAAAGGATCACGTTAATCCGAATTTCTAGCGATGAGGTTTCTGTAAATTATTGTGACTCTATTGGGACTCAAGATTTCGTAGTTTCATCTTTGGAAAAAATCCTCAACTCTTTCCGCGATGTCTTTAAGGAAGCTGAGTGTCTTTCTCACGACATGTCTATCATCATCCTGTTGTTTTCAAAGCTAATATTTTAAGTGTCAAATCACGCCAGTATTTCCACTCTGAAAGAGATTATAAAGATTTAATAAGAAATCTACTCAGAGTAAGGCATCATAAAAGAAGCTTTTGCCTTCTCTTTATTTCTCGTAAAGAGGAAGGATGATTCATAGACATTTTCCATTAATTTTTGTGTTGATTACTAATAAAAACTATCGTACAAGAACACTTCGGAGTTATCGTAGTAGCATTCAGCTCTTGTGCTACATCATTGTAGAGCGAGGTGCAGCGTCCTTCATGGTATATGGGAAATCCTGTGTTTACCATGATAGCACCAATTTTCATTTTCGGTACGGCTTCGCCTTGATTGAATTGGTTTCTCTTGGGTTTCACCCTCTTCTGGGATGATTTGAGTGTTCTCTTCACTTGGTTTGTCTAATGGTCGAGTAGGAACTTTATCTTGTTGATTTGAGTGTTTTTATCAGCCTCTTACCATATCGATGCTTACCACTAGAGTGAAGAAAGAACTCAATCAAGATCGAAGAAGAGTTACCAACTTCTCCTTAGGCAGCATGGGGAGACCACCTCTGTGGGCCTCGAGGATGCAACAGAGAGGTCTTCACAGACTAGACTCTGCTGCTAGCCCAAGCTGAGTGTGTAATATGCTGTTTTAAACCATCGGTTTCGATAATTCCAAACCGAAACCAGATCGGCATGGAATTGGTTTTTGGTGTAAGTAGTGGATGGTCACTCTCGACCCAATTATTAAAAACAACGAGAAGAAAGGCCAACTAATTTTTGTTTTTCAAAAGGTACACACTCATTTCTCGGATAAGAAAACCCTCTGCGGGTAAACTTGAAAACAATATACATGTTCCTATTCCTTCTCATGTTTGTGTTTCATGAAAGGTGGAACTGAAACCAAACCATGTGATCCCTAATTTTAGGTTCAATTTTGTTGGGTTCAATTTCAACCGGTTCAGAGACAGGTTCGATTTTGATTGGAGTGTAAGGGAGATGGAGTTTATTCCTATACGAAGTGATTTAGTCTTGTAAGTTGATTGAAACATACAGAAAGGGTTGAAATGGGTTGTGATTGTAATAATTTGTTTCAAGTGAATAACGTTTGGCTTAGATGTCACACAAGTGTTGAATATAAGAGCAAGAAAGCAGTTGGTATTGAAAGTTAATGCTGGATCGGTACCAAGAAGATAAGATATCATCTATTTTTACTCAATAGAGTAGGATTATAGAAGTTGATTGTGATCTATATGATGCTCTTAGGTTCTATTTAGAAGGACTTTAATTTGCAAGGAAATTGATGAATGTGCTTGACTTTCAAAATGCGAAGTTCTAGTCCAAGCGGGAGCAAAAAAAATAAAAAGGGTGTTAACAATCCACAACATTGTACCTCTTGCCCTACAGCCGAGGGGACTCTCTCACGAGGCTGGTGCCTTGCATGCCTCGAGAGAAAAATCTCGTCTGTCGATTGTCATCTGTTACGAAAAGCCTGAATTCAACCGAACAAATAAGATGACCAAAGGTCATTACAAGCAGAAAGAAATGTAAGATATGTGCCTTCTAGCACTCATTTGATATGTTGTACTGTATTATATTCTTATGATTTCTTTGGCGTATATACAATTATTGATCTTGTGAAGGAAGATGGTTGTGTTGATGATGAGCGAACTGACGACTTGACAAGTATATACACCTTCATAACATCTAAACAATAGATACATAGATGACATTGGGACTGTCTGTACTTGTTGGTGATGCAATTCTTCCACAAACAACAAGGTTATCAATCAATCTGCAATGAAAGAGAGAAATAATATCGACACAATTATCAAATATGTTAAAATAAATTTCAATTATATATCTAGTATCCGTAACTCCTCTGGCCTCATTAAGTCCAACTTCTTACAAAACTAAAAAAAGATGATGTATAAGAGATTGCGTATGAGTAATATTCTCTATCCATCTACTGCTCAATGTTGCCTCTCAACTCATTCTAGTCACGCACTCTAAAGGCAAGAAATTACTTGTAAATCCATGCTCATAACACACAAAATTTATTTAACACATTATAAAAGCTTATTACAATAATGGAAAACGATGGAAAATGTGCAATTATTATTTGAGGGAAGGTAGTTTGGCCATTAAGTTGTTGTCCTTGAGTGAGAAGCTTTTCTCAATTGTAAGATAAGTGTTAAACCCAAGCATATTAATCAACACTATAAGCATCATAGTCTAACAACCACACAATCACCACTATAAATGATATAATAATGCTGTGTCTATCATATATTTTGGCACATTTGAGCTCTTTCTTGGAGTAAGTCTAACTTTAAAAAGCTCAAGATTTCATATACGTCTTAACATCCTCAATGCTCATGTTTATAGAACTCATTAAAATTCTTTTCTTTTGCCTTCATCTTTCACATGTGAATGATAAGGTGTTTATATATATAAAGGGTGGATATTATGCGGGATGATATCCATCTTACCATATAGCATGTGAAAATTGCTGAGTGATGAGTGGTCAAAAACAAGCTATCCAATTTATATCAGTAGATGATTTCTGGGAAATTGTTCGATCGTATATATGAAAGTTGATGCCGTGGTATGATATTATCAACACTATAAGTTTATCTGAGTGATGAGTGGTCAAAAACATAATAATAACTTATGTCTATTATATATATATTATTTAAGATGAATGGTTGAGATTTATAGATAATTGGTATGGTCGTTCATCATCATCATCGATAATTGGTATGGTCATCTTCTACTATTATCATGTATTTCTTTAGATGTTAGGTCATCTATATGAAAGTTGGCCCTTAATTGAAGATCATCCTCTTCCAAAACGGTCGGGAGCATCTCCTTTGTTCGCCATGATCGTCCTCGATATTTTATGATCACTTTGTCCTGATTCAACCTCTTTATATCAATAAACATACGTCCATCTAGTCATCCACAACTAGCTATATTTCAATGTACATACGGACATATATATATTCATTCGTTCATCTGTCAAAGCGCTCATAGAGGCGTTTGATCCTCCAAAGCAAACTTGCTATGGACTGGTCTGCCATGTTGTTTAAGGGTGGACATAAGTTGGGGGCGAGATGAGGAGCTCGGGTAAAGGTGGGAAGGGGAGAGGGGAGAGCAGTCCGTCCGTTAGCCTTACGAAGCAGTTGACGTATATTGCATGGGATAATAAATAATTAGATAACTCGATATTTTATCGTTTTCTCAAATCCTTATAAATGAGCTTCATGCTACCACAAAAAGTATTCTTTATCATTTAAATTTTCTCTTTTAATATTTGAAGAATATATTGAAACCCCCAACGTCAATGTTGCTAATAAAAACTTCACCTTGTCAGCACTCAGTGTGAGTTAATCACAAGCCTAATTGAGCTTTATACAAGTTAAGAGATAAGGTTTTATATATATTTTTCAATTATAAAATTTCATTAATATTTGTCCCATGTCAATATCAATGGAGCTCTTAATTTATGGAGATCAACTTTGAGCTTACTGGTGGGCTCATACTCTCAAGTCATGCTGAATAGAATTTTGAATACACAGAACTTGATCTTAAGTTTAATCGAGCTTAGCTCGCTGAACCTAGAAAATAAACGACCCCACCAAGCTGGCTCGAGCCAGCTAGGGTTTCAACAGAGCGCTTCTTAGACGAGCCGCGTTCAGGGCTCACGACTGCAAATGACGAGAATAGCTTAAGGAATATGAGAAATGACATAAACGGCTCTTCAAAAGCACGCCTGATCCCACCTAAGCAAACTGAGGGTTATATATGTAACTAGTTGATAAGAAGGTACCCTCTGGGTAATTCAGGAACTCCACCGTTAGGGTTCCATCTTCCCTACCCTATAAAGCAGAGCTTGATCCATTTCCTGTTCCATCTGAAGAAGACGGGGAAAGTCGTGCCGCTCGAACGTCTCGGAGGGAGAGAAGATGAGAGCGAAGGTTTGTTTCTGTGCCTGATCCTTTTCTTGTTCCATCTGTGGCCTCAATATTTCGTTTATGTTTGTTTTATTGTGCTTTCGCTGAAACCCTGGAAACCTTGCACGATATTTCGTCTTTTGACCCGTTAGATTTGGGGAAGACAGACTTTTAATGAAGCTTGAATTTTGATTGTTGTTGTTTAAGTCGATTGCGTCTGACACGTACGGGGAAAATAGGTGCTTTAAGGTTCCTGAGTAGATGTTCGTACCAAGCGGGTTATTATTAGTATTCTTCGAGTCTGTTTTTGTGTATTCTCTTAATGAGGTTTCTTGACCTTTGCTAGATTTGGATTTTTGATCTAGTCAGTAGTTGCATCCATTTTTTGATGTAGGCTTGAATTCTTGGTTTGACTCGGTCTATTATGAAGCATTGTTTGAGTGCTTCGAATGATAACGTGATCAAATCGTAGATATACCGAGTTATGGTTGCATCTATTTTGTGATGCTTGCTGTTTTCCGTGGCAACGGTTCGTTCGTCTACTTTCTTTTTTGTTCTTGTTGCATTTCGACTTGTTTGCCTGTAATGGTTCGTATATTCAGATTTAAGGATCATTGTTCTAGATTATTTTGTCTTTTCCTTTTATAGTCGCAGAAATGTCTTGTTTTCGTAAAAATTGTTTTTTTGAAATTTTGCTGATTTAATGGATTATAAGAGAAGGAAGAAGTTTGTGGCAAGCAATGATGAATATTATAACCAAAACCTAGAAGCTGCTCATTTGAGCATAGCGGTGTTGTTCATCTTCCATGACTCTGATGCTTGCCTCTCATCGTTCAATTGATTATGCTTTCTGATTGGCTTTTTCTGTGATTTTTCCTTTGAGATGATCGTCACAGGGAATGCGATCCTTTAAGCACTTCGAAAGCCGAGTTTTCTGGATCTAAGAAGTCTCGATATGTTAGTTATTTTCACTAATTTCCTTATTTTATTTGAAAACTATTGAGGGCTGTCTTTGGATATTTTTTGTTCTATAGAAAGTTTTGAATTCGACGTCCCTTTAGGTTATCAATACGTTTATACTTGTGTGATTTTGGCTGTGTACTAATTTGTTTTTTTCACTCATAGGTGAAGTTCAAAGTTGGGGTAAACTTGATTAGATTTTGTTATTAAACTAGATTTTGGTGTGTAATACCTGAAAGAATGTCCATAAAGTTTGAGCAGGATGGTTGAGCGTAAAAATCAGGGACATTCTAGTTTGGTTGATTTTCCTGGGGTGTGGATGGCAATGAAAATTGAGAATTCCTCGTGGCACTCAATGGCATCTTTTTTAATTTCTGTATCCTCATTAGACCTTAGCCACTAACCAAGAAGTTTTGGCTTCAAATACACTAAGAGATTTCATGTATGGTTAGAACAACCTCTAGTTGAATTTTAAGGTATGCCTTTTTCTTTCAGCTTCAAGATGATGATCAGCTGTGGAGTCATATACTTGTTTTCCCTCTCAATTCTGTATGAAAATATGCTTTTGTGTTTTATGCATATAGGGCAGCTCATAATTGACGGAAAATATAGGCTTCCGATGTAATTTGAAGCAGAGTTGATTGTTAAGGACATGTACTTGAGTCCTAGGATATGCCTCTCCTTTCAGCTTCAAGATGATTATCTTGTATCTGTTCTTGTTGGCTTTGTTCTGGAGGCAGATATTAATTCTGGAGTGTGGAACTTGTTTTTACCAAGCTTTTTCCTTCAATGTCTTGGATGGTTCCATTCCAACCCCACATTTCTTTTGTTAATTTTGGTTCTCCTCAACTGTAACTGGTATCTATGTTCTCACATATTTGCATGGATGAGAATCCTAGGTTTGCATGCAAGTACTGGTGCTTCTATTCACACGTTCTGGTTTCGCTCTTTAACTGATGTCATTGTTTATGTCTGAAATCTCAGTAAAATTGTGTAATTTTAAGCTGCACATGTTTTTCATTTTGAAAAAATGAAGGAATAAAAGACTGATAAAATAGAAGATTTTTCCAGATGATGATATGTAGCTATTTGATTTTACTGGCATGGGATCTCCTCGTAAAGGCTTTATTTAGAAGGAGAATTGGCTCGGAATTGCTTTTGTTGATTGTTTCTTAATATGTTCGATCTCATTAGCATCTATTCGTCTCTCTCTCTCTCTCTCTCTCTCTCTCTCTCTATATATATATATATATATATATATATATATATATATATAAGGTAGGTAGGCCTGGACACCTGCACCAATACCCGTATGGGGCGGGCAGTGGGCACGAGGCAAAAGGCCAGTGTAGAGTTCCTAAAATCTATCAATTTTTGAAATAATTGAGTCTCTTGCTCTATTCTGTTCCAGTGGAAGAAGAAGCGCATGAGGCGTCTCAAGAGAAAGCGCCGAAAGATGAGGCAGAGATCCAAGTAAATGTAAGAAAGCAAGAATCATCCCCCTAGTAACGTTATAGATGGAGGTGTCACCTCCAGTTCCATTGCTCTCTCTTATGAGTGAATTCTCTGTTTTGGAGGGACAACTGTAGAATCTCTTTCGTTTCTTCCTTTTGGATGGTAGTCTAAAATTATGCCGAGTGAACCTGCTATTTTACTCACTTTATCTGGCTGGCCTATTGTAGTTTGAAGTGTTTGTGACCATTCTTCTCTCCTATTCATGTTTTATCCAGCTAGGACCGTTTGTTCATTAAAATCAGGTTGATACTTTCCCCCTGTTACGTGGTTGTCAAAGGGGGTGTTCTTGTCTGTCAAAGGGCTCACGTGAAAATACCTTTTCGCAATGAAATAAGCTGCAGACGAGCAATTATTGTTCACCTGGTTAGCGGTCGACTCTTAAGTTGTAAGTCATGTTTGATTCCTGGCTGTGCATCTGGCTTTCAGCCTTCCCCATTATTATGCCAAACAAAAAGAATGGCGTGTTCGTTGGTTCGATTTGTCAAACCCTGCACCATGTTTCTTGTTGCAATTCACCGGCTTTAATTAAAGCTGGCAAAGCCTGGTTATCGGCTCTTCGTCAAGACTGAAAGATCTTCAAGGACTAATCTTTGTGTTTCCAAATGCACTAGCCGGAGGCACTTATATATCTATCCAAACATTAGTGATGAATACGTGAAACTTGAACATCAATTGTATCTAACTTGGATGAACTTTAAGCATTCATGCTGTTTAGTTTGGTTTACAGGTATAGCGAGGCTTCTGGTTTGACTGCATAAATCGTCAAAGCTTTAGGTTCAGTTAGGTTTTAGGCTTCTACTTGGGGTCTTTTTCTTGGTTATTAAGTTAATTCAGTAAATTGAACCTTAATTTCCGCTGAATGAAAAATAGTCAAGAGCTCGATGCTTTACTGGCTGTTTTCTCTCAGATCAGCCTCTATTGGATTTCTGATTAGCTATTTCTTCGACTTTCTCGTTTGGTGGCTTTAAGATTAACGGAATCTCAAACCAAATTCTCTCCTTATTTCTTGAAGCCGATGCAGAAGAGAGTGGAGTGTTGAATGTGCCTCTATTTATCAAACAATAAAATTGTTGGCGTCTTCTCATCTGCTCATAACTTGCTTATCTATGTCAAGATCATTCCGGAGGGAAATAATAAGATCTAAACTAAGAGAGAGGGGACTTTACTCTGACTAACCTATTGGATCAGTTTAATCTAACACGCTTGTTAGTCTGGTTGCCAGTAGGGCCAGCATCTTCTTTCCACAGTCTTGCGGAGCAGAAGGCATGTAAAGAATAAAATTATTCAAGAACTGTCGCCGTTATCCCCATTCACAACTTTCCTCCATCTTTTTCATGGGAATAAATGGAGGGGCGGTTTCCAATATTAATTAGTATGGTGATATTGCGTCGATCAAGACGAACGGTATCCAATATTAGTATGTTTCATAACAACCTCTGCAAATAATAAAACTTACTCGTATAAACCTATAGATTCTTGTTAAAAGTTTTAATCAATGAGTGTACGGCTTTAGAGACTGTTGGTTTAATCCAAATGGACCATATATGCATATATAGATATAGACAGTGAGAGAGATTTAAATGGGCCTTTCAATCAAACAAGATTGAGTGGTTTAAATTCAAATTCAAAAGGTAAAAGTACAAATATATTTTGTATTTTGAAATCCTACTTCTGAATTCCTATATATGTAAGCTTTCATCCCTCTTCACTATCTACACACCCCTTTTCTAAATTGCTCTTCTCATTCTCAATCCTTACTCTCGCTCCCACTTATGCTTCTAATCTATCTCCCATGCCCTACTCTCCTTTTCTCCCACCACCATAGGAGCCCTACTGTTCATCCATTGCCACCAGAGAACCACCATCACTAAGGACGTTTTCTTCTCGCCCTTCCTTTTCTATCCCAATCGTCTTCTCAATCTCGAATTCAACCTGTCTGTGTCTCTTTTGTCCAAATCACCTTCTCATTCTCGAATCTAACCTATCTGCGTCTCCTCGCAATGGGTTTGCTTTCATTAGTTCTACAGTTTGTTTTGGTTCAGCTCCAAAAGGGCAAAAAGTCATGGTTATGTTCGTGATTGAAAGGTTGAAACTTAACTTGAGAACCGAAGTGGTCACAATCATACATATTTAAATCCACTTTAAAATCTCAATCATTTCATTGATGTAATTAGGGATTTAAGTTTAAAAAAATAAAAAATATCATTGTACTTTTATACATAATATTTTTTAAATTCAACTCTATCATCGATAATATTGATTGAACAATGAAGATCTCTAAGTGAATTTAATGATAGGTGTATCCTCATCAACTATGCTCTCTCTCTATACATATACATATATAAAATCCTAACCCTAGATCAATAGATCTAATGGTACGTGTTTTTCTTTCCAAACCCGATGTATATACATCATGACATAACGAAAATACGGTGTTGCTTCATATTTATTATCTGTTGTATAATACATCTTGCCATATATTAACATAATATCAGGATGTGTAGAACCACGAACCAATCCGGAACCAATATATTGGTTTGTTTAAGGTTAAGGCTAGAACCGAACCAAACCGAACGATGAGCACTCCAACCGGATCTGGAATCAAAGCAGGACCAACATGGACCCGAAGCAGGCGCGGCCCGTTAACACCGTCGCCCATTTGTGGGCACCGGCGAGCCACAGACCAGCACTCATCTTCCAGTGCACAATCGTTGCAACGAATCGTCCCCGCGACCCGCCAGTCCTTCGCGGGAACCCTAAACCCTACACACACACACACACAGAGAGAGAGAAAGAGAGAGAGAGAGAGAGAGAGAGAGAGAGAGAGAGAGAGAGAGAGAGAGAGAGAGAGAGAGAGGATGTTCTTCTTGAACGTGCTGGAGCACACACTCCTGCTTCCGCCAGATCAGCACTGCCTCCCACTCGATCAAGCCATCACTGGTGAACTCGAAAAGCTCTTCCTCGACAAGGTCTCTTTCTCTCTCTCCATGTTTAAGTACGTATCCTGTGGAAGTTGAGGAATTCAGAGATTGGTCTTGGTGTTTTGCAAATTCAGCGTGTGACCGTTTTTTAGGATTCGAATCTCTTATGGTTATCTTCTTGTGTTATTGATTGGCGTGGAAGTGGTTCCCGTTTCCGGTTGAAATTGGGAATTCTTTTACTAATATGCATTTCGTGTAGGAAGTTTATTTTTTCCTTTTGAAAGTATTCAGGAGTAAATGATCACAGCTGGGTGACAGTCTTTTTGCAGTTTGTGAAATTCATGGTGCTTTTATCATGATTCGTATCTTAGCACTGTAGACTTTAACAGAATTATTTTTGAGGTGTTTTCATTTTCTTGTTTCCCGTTTAAAATTTGCCCATCTTTGTGTGGTTAATTCTCAGGTTGTCAAGGATTTGGGGCTGTGTATTTCGATTTATGGCCTTAAGTCAATTAGTGGTGGCGTTATTTTGCCTGGAGAGGGGGCCTCTACGTATACGGTGAGTGAAGGCCTTAGTTAATGTTGGTGCTATTGGTTGTACACTCGGCACCAAGATTATCATGATGTTTTCCTGACATTTACAACTCTACTCAATGTTAATACTTCTTGTCGTGTACACGAATGTGATAGAGTACTTGGTAAGCTAGCTGACTGTCAATGTGGTTAAGGTTTTTGATCCTTTCTACAGGTCGTGGCTGGGGTCATCATGTTTCGGCCATTTGTGGGAGAAGTTATCATTGGGAAAATTAAGGAGTCTGATGCTACTGGTCTACGTTGTGAGTGGAGAAATGACCTTTCTTAACCTGTTGGTAACTGTATAAATTTGCATGAGAAATAATAACATAATTCCCCAGAATGGAGTATTGTTTGGTTGCAATAGTGAACATTGAATACAGACTTATACATGTCATTTAAATCTTAAAATTGATATAGAAACTTCAGTGAATAAACAATCCTTTGGCAGCACGACAATCATATGTGCACACACACTTAGTCCATTAACATTCTGTGGGAATCAATATTGATTAGAGCTGATCACTTACTACATAGGGCCGATTTATCCAATCGTGTTACACTGTCTTTTCAATATATGCTCTAGCGTTCCTTATTGTTTTGTTTACTTCACGCAACTTTACCTGCTCACTTACTGTGAACATATAATTATAGTGTCTCTAGGATTTTTTGGAGACATTCATGTGCCCAGTGATCTACTTCCACAGCCATCCAAATTGTATGAACCCATCATTCTTTTGACCTCTCTTGTGCACTCAAGAAGTATGATCTAATCCTAAAGCACTTTTTATCCTTACTCCTTCTCTTATCCTTCTGTACTGCAGGAATAGTGATGGCTTATGGGTCTGGCAAGTTGATGATGACACAGAGAGCTTTGTTTTGCTGCTAGAAGAAGAGGTTAGACTTTTTCTTTGTATGGAGATCGAAATATTCAACTGCATTCATGTAGGTCATAATCTATTTTTTTGCAACCTCTTCAATTTACTTTTCAGGTACGCCTTCGTGTGACTAGTGTTAGGTATCCTCCTATACCAACTGAGCAAGAGAAAGATACAAAGCCATTTGCCCCGATGCAGATCACAGTAAGCGTTCACTTTTTTTACATGACCACTGTGTAGGGTATTGTATCTCAAGTTAGGTGTTATTTTTTTGACTTCCATTTATTTATCCCATTTATTTGGTGAACAGATCGTCCTTAAGGATAAGCATACTTGCTGTTTTTTGTTTTTCTTATTCATGTTTTCATACCTGTTGATTACTTTGTTGTGATGATTTTGGTCATGCATGCAGTTACCTGTGGTTGTTAACATGTCACACAACTCATACGATTAATTTGATAAGGCCGTCCCCTTTATTTTTTTAGAGATCTGGTCCCAATTTAGTACATGTAAAGTGGGCATGCTTAGTGTCTTTAATATGTTCATCTTCATAAAGTTACTACTAGTTCAGGCCATGCTATTTTGAAATTTCAGGTTGTTTTCGTGCGATAAAGTTTTGGTAGACATGTTAGCTTATATAGGCAGCTATGAGTTTTCACAGCTAGAAAGAGCTATCCGAATATTTTACTCTCAAGAAATTTCCAAATTGCTGTCCCATATGTTGATTGCCACGTCATGCTCTTATAAGTTTCTTTATCGAGCCTTTTGAAAGAATTAGAGCTCTCACTGTAAGTGTTAGATATGTGGCTGTGTGCGCATGATTCTATGTTTGGAACTTTGTCTTCTGCCTACATATCTCATGTCTGCATGCTCATGTCCATATGGTATGTGGATGTGTGCACATGAACATGCTCTTATGTTTGTGTCTTTATGTGCTTAGAAATATTCTAATGTTTGTCTCGAAGACACATGTTGGCACTTGACTTCGAGAAGAAACGAATGAGTTTGTTTGTGTTTGATTTCCTTTTCTAATGCCTACCAAATTAAAAATGGAAGAGGGAACAGATGATGGTAAGTTGGTAACGTAATGATTCAACATGCCATTGATAAAAAAGTGTTTGATAATGTAATGCTATGCTGGCTGGATTCTTCGTGGAAACTTGATTGGCTGGATTGAGCTTACCTGATTTATGATCATGATATTAGTGGCTTAGCTGCCCTTTCATCAATTTCATCAGCTCTTTCACGCTTATAGATATGCAGACATATACATGTTGTTGGGTCTTCTTTTCTAGAATTTTAATGAATCTATGTTCCTTAGACGCAATTCATGCATACATTTGTCTTTCTCACATTGGCATGTGTGCACTCGTGTAACTTGATTGATAAATGTAATGAAATTCCAGTAACCAAAGAACTACTAAAAGTGGGAAACCATTTGTATTATTTCACTTCTAGAAGTGGACGATGGTTGGGAGGTGGTCGCGAAGGGTGAGGGGTTGGATGGCTGTGACGGCTGGTCAAGGTGATGGTGAGGGGTTGAACGACAGAGAGGCGAAGGATGGCGTGTTGGGTGGTTGATGGAAGGCGGTTTAATGGTTGGGAATGAGCGGTGAAGGCAGGGGGTTTGACAATGGTGATACCAGTGGTCGTGCAGGAGTTGATGCCTTCGTATTTGATCTCGAAATTGGAGCTTCCTCTGGTAAGCCTCCCTCACGAAGATGTCCTCCACGTACAATCCAGGCTTCGCCAAGAGCGTCGAGTAGTTGTTGAAGAAGAGCAACAATCCGATGACGACTGCCCTATTGCCATTCGAGTTGAAGTCTTGCAACTTCGGGTTGTCCACGAGTTCTGGGAAGTTGATCCGCTGGACAAACATATTGAAGTCGTCGGAGTGATTCCAATATCACGATGAAACCCGTGATACGAAATCACTAGGAAATGTTACAGGTGTGACTCCCATGCAACTTTTATAAAACTGAACCACGAGCACCTTGGTCCATTTACCAGCCCTACTCCCATAGTTCCTATTGGTGGATGTTTTTGCTCTGATTGGTGTGCCAGTTGCAAGGGTCCTTTGGGTCATTCATTTAGTAATTAAAACTAGATCCAAATGTAATGAACATCGACATGGCCGGTTCAGGTTCCCCTGGAACTGAGAACCATAACCAAAATGGTGCCCACTCTGTTCCTATTACGGTCCAGTTCCATGTTCGGTTTCATGGTGGTTTCGGGTCTGGTCCTGATTGTGATTTTTTAGCTGTCCTCGTTTGGTTTCCACTTTTGGAAACCGGTGGAGGGGAGTTTTTCGAGAGTTCGAGGATAAAGACAAAGGGAGAAAATTGGGAAGGATCCGGCGGGAAGAAAGCAGCAAAGACGGGGGAGTTGTGGGTGGTGGAGAATAGGTGGGTGAGGCACTCGAACATGGCCATATGGTGGATCATACAAAGAAAGGAGCTCGGTGGTGGGTGGATGGTGGGCGGTCGATGGGTTGTAATATCATGAGGGTTGAACAAAACGAAAGAGAGATGGGAGCAACTTAGGGAGATAAAGGTGGAACACGATGTGGACGGTGACAGAGGCACCGACGGAAGCTCCAGCCAACGGCTGATTCGGTCGAGGATGATCAGAATCTATTCAGATGGTGGTTAATGGTGAAGAAAAAGGAAAGCAATTTTGGTGACTGTGAAGA
Organism: Brasenia schreberi; assembly: GCA_036023115.1. Lineage (NCBI taxonomy): Eukaryota > Viridiplantae > Streptophyta > Magnoliopsida > Nymphaeales > Cabombaceae > Brasenia > Brasenia schreberi. The sequence goes on from JAYKKT010000080.1 coordinate 2,523,116, forward strand.
GAAGTGGAAGGAAGGATGACGACGATGGCGAAAGGAGCAGTTGTGAAGGAAGGAGCGGTAGTGGAAGATGCTGAAGAGAGAGACGGTCTCTCTGCTTGTGAGAAGGAGAGAAACATGTTTTTTTTGTTTCAGTAAGGGAGACCCATTTATATAAAATCGGGTCATGAATCCGGTTCTGGATCCAAACCCGTTATGTATCAAAAATTAGATTTTTTGTTTGAGGAGACCCAGAGTTATGTCTGAATCCAATTTGATCTTGCTTGGTATTTAGATTCAAGTCTATCTAGGTGTCTTCCTTCCAACTTGATTATATGTAATATTGATTGTATCAATTGTTTGTTGGCATGTTTATAATAAAAATGTGTTGCAATATTTGAATGATTTCAAACTTGACTATTCATTAGATCGAAAATGTATTTATTGAAAAACAATAAGTTGTATCTTCCTGTATAATTGAGATCCATGTTGTTGACCTTTTGTTGGAAATCAATTAATGTTTGAAGATGCACTTATTGTTATTTGAGAATTAAAACTTGGTTGTTGAACCATTGAACCACTTTTGAGTTATTTAAGAGCTTTGGAAATTTTACGTATGAAGGTTTTCAGCTTTGTCTTAAAATGCTTGTTTGGGTTCGAGTTTATCCTTAAAACTCGGGTTTGAGCTTAGCCTTAAAACTTGTTTGACTTAGCGGGTTTTGAGCTTAACTTTAAAAAGCTTGGTTGACTTGGTGGCTTGAGCTTTGCCTTAAAAAGATTATTTTATATACCAAGGTCCCCTTATAATATCACAAGTTTGTAGTTATTTATGAACCCATTTTTTATAATGGACAATCCTATTTGCATGATATCAATGCTTTTAACTTTCTTGAATTAGAGCAAATCAACTTTATGAACTTATTTGACTCATTTTTTGTTTGTTTTTTGGATTAGATATCATAAATGATCTTTGATTTTAGAAATTGAACAAATGTTGATACTTCATTGTCTTCATGTAGGACGAAAAACAAATTGATACTTTGATTGAGGGAAGATGTTCTGAAGAAAATTGTGCCCATTGAGATTCACATTTTTTTTGTTAGACAAACTTTTGGTATATACACCATAAATTCGAGAGTCAGTGTTAAAATGTAATAGGGTTGGTTAACAGGGCCCATAAGTATCTATTTGAAATCAGGTCCCAATGGACTAGGTCACTTCGACCATGGCCATCTGGGCCACTAGGGAGCCAAACAACAACAACAACTAAGCCTTTTCCCATACTAGACGGGGTCAACTACATGGATTCTTTGTTTCCACAGATCCCTATCGTGTGCCATGTTAGCAGTTAACTCCCAATAAGCTAGATCATTCTTTATTGTTTCTTTCCAACACTTTTGTGGTCGTCCTCTACCTCTTTTAATACTTTCCAAATTTAGTTTTTCTAACCTTCTTACAGGTTCTTCTTTTGATCTTCTTTCTATATGTCCAAACCATCTTAAACGATGTTCTCTCATTTTATCCTCTATTGGTGCCACTCCTAATTTGTTTCTAATAACCTCATTATGTATACGGTCTTTTCTTGTATGACCACTCATCTATCTCAACATCTTCATTTCTGTCAAAGACATCTTTTGTACATGTTGATGATTAACTGCCCAACACTCATAACCATAAAACATGGTAGGCCTAATTGTTGCTCTATAATAAATACCTTTTAACTTTAATGGTATCTTCTTATCACAAAGAATATCTGATGTTTCTCTCCATTTTAACCAACTAGCATTAATTCTATGCGTAATATCTCCATCAATTCTTCCATCACTCTGAAAAGTTGACCCTAGGTATTTAAAACTTTCCTTTTAGGGGATGCAATGTGTGCCAATTTTAATTTCTATGTCCTCTAAGGTAACCAAATGATCAAACTTACATTCCATATATTCTGTCTATGTTCTACTAAGTCGGAGGCCTTTGCTTTCTAATGTTTCACTCCATAGTTCTAATTTTCTATTAATTTTTTCCTTAGACTCCTCCATTAATACAATGTAACCCAATATAAATAAGTATGGACTTAAAGTTGATCCTTGATGTAACCCAATATTAACTTCAAAGAAGTTTGTCGTTCCTTCATGAGTCCTCACACATGTTTTTGCACCATCATACATGTCTCTTTAATATATGTCAATGGGATACCTCTTTTTTCCAAAGTTCTCCAAAGAACCTCCCTCGGTACCCTATCATAAGCTTTTTCTAGATCAATAAATATCATGTGAAGGTCTTTCTGTTTTGCTCTAAAATGTTCCATAAGACGTCTCAAAAGGTGAATCGCTTCAATAGTAGATCTACCTGGCATAAATCCAAATTGGTTCTCTGTTGTACTTGATACTTGTCTTAACCTACGTTCGATAATTCTTTCCCATAATTTCATAGTATGACTCATTAACTTGATACCTCGATAATTCACACAATTTTGAATGTCTCCCTTGTTCTTATATACGGGTATAAGTGTACTTGCTCTCCATTCCTCGGGCATCTTTTGGTTTTTCCATATTTCATTAAATAGTCTTGTGAGCCAAGTGATTCCTATTTCTCCTAGTATTTTCCAAACTTCTATAGGAATATTATCTGGTCCTACCGATTTACCACTCTTCATATGTTTAAGAGCCTCTTTGACTTTATTCTTTTGAATACGTCGGTAGAAATTGTGGTTTATATACTTTTCTGACTTGGCTAAATCTCCTAAACTAATACTAACATCTTTATTTTCATTAAAAAGATTATAAAAATAGTTTTTTCATCTATTTCTTATATCATCATTTGCCACTAGAATTTTTTCATCCTCGTCTTTTATGCATCTAACATAATTAAGATCTTTAGTTTTCTTATCTCTAGCCCTAGCTATCCTAAAAATATCTCTTTCACCCTCTTTTGAGTTGAGTTTTTTTATATAAGTCCTCCCAAATCTTAGCTTTTGCTTCACTAACGGCCTTTTTCACTTCCTTCTTTGCTTTCTTATAAGCTTCTAAAGTTTCACTAGTTTTCTTAGCATAATGTAATTTGTAACATGCCCTCTTTACCTTGATTTTATTTTATACTACTTCACTCCACCACCAAGCTTCTTTTTGTGCTAGTACACCTCCCTTAGATACCCCTAACACATCTTTCGCCACTTTCCTAATATATATAGCCATATTGTTCCACATATCACAGGGTGTGCCAACATAATTCCAAACATCTCCTTGAAGGACTTCCTGTTTAAATATATCTTCTTTCTCGCTTTTGAGGTTCCACCATTTAGTCTGAATAGCTCAATGCACTCTTTTCTTCTTTGTCCATTTTTTTATTTGTAAATCCATAACTAAAAGTCGATGTTGGGTGGTTAAGCTTTCTCCTGGAATTACCTTACAATCTTTACAACACGCTCTATCTTTTTTTTCTACAAATAAAGTAATCAATTTGTGTTTGTGATAATCCACTCTTATAAGTAATTAAATGTTCATCTCGTTTTTTGAAGATTGTATTGACTATAAAGAGATTAAATGACATAGCAAAATTTAAAATCTCCCTACCTTCCTCGTTTATATCCCCAAAACCAAAGTTTCCATGAATCCCTTGATATCCTAATGCCTCTTTACTGACATGTCCATTTAAATCTCCTCCTAAACAAATCATCTCCCTTTGTGGAATCTTTTGAAACAGCTTATCTAACTCTTCCCAAAAAACTGTCTTTATACTATCTTCTAGTCCTATTTGGGGTGCGTAAGCACAAACTATACTCAAAACCTCTACCCCTAACACTAATTTCAATGTCATGATTCGGTCGCCATATCGTTGTATGTCTACTACACTCTCCTTTAAATCTTTATTTATGATAATACCAACTCCGTTTCGAGCATTTTCTTTACCTGAGTACCATAATTTAAAACCTGTATCCTCCATCTCCTTTGCTTTTTCTCCTACCCATTTTGTCTCTTGTAAACATAGAATATGAATCTTTCTCCGAATCATAGTATCTACCACCTCCATTAGCTTACCCGATAATGTTTCGATATTCCAAGAACCAATACGAATCTTATTATCTAGGACTAGCTTCCTTACCCCCCGCATCCGTCCATAATCAAAATGCGAAGACCCTCTCTGAAAATTTTTCACTACATTCGGACGACAATGTAGCGGGACTAACTTCTTTACCCACACCCGTCCATGATGTGGGAACCCTCTCTGCAATTGATTCACTACATTCAGGCGAAAATGTAGTGGCCCTTGCTTACTTCTTACTGCATTCGGGCTCTGCAGCACGTCGCTAGGCGGGGACGCCCCAAAGCAATGCTCATAATTTTTGTAATTTATGTTGTAGAAATCCGACGAAGTTTTACGCTGGCTGTCGGAAGCCTAACACAACCCTCCTCCTTTATCCTTGCTTGGGACCGGCAATGCAAGGGTGATCCCTTACATGGGCGGAGTTCCACTAGGGAGCCAAAGGCTAGTAAAATAGCCATTGTCTTCAACAACTAGCTGCACAACTGCGGGCTTTTACACTTCTCTTCAATAAATACTTCTCATGTATTCAATAATAACATTAAGCCCTGAGTGGCTTCTTCAATAAATACTTCTCATGTATTCAATAATAACATTAAGCCCTGTGTGGCTCCTTTGTATATTTGTTCATTCAATAAAATAGACAACGGCTTTTACTCTTCTCTTGAATAAATACTCCTCATGTATTCAATAATAACATTAAGCCCTGTGTGGCTCCTTTGTATATTTGTTCATTCAATAAAATAGACAAGGGCTTTTACTCTTCTCTTGAATAAATACTCCTCATGTATTCAATAATAACATTAAGCCCTGTGTGGCTCCTTTGTATATTTGTTCATTCAATAAAATAGACATTTACCTGTTTCTTTACAATTGTAACTAGCATAATCAAAAGAAAGAAAATCAATTTCAAGAAAATAGTTTCTAGAGTAGGCAAAGAAGTTTAGAATCTTTAGATTCTACTTCGTAGGTAATATGATGCTAAATGTGAAACTAAGCTGATTATTGTGACACCTAAGACATAATGTGAATAAAGAGCACCAAAACTAAAATAATTCAAAAGAAAAAAAACATAAACTAAAACCAAGTTGATTATGTGAAACTAAGACACAAACTAAGCTCATTATACTAAATGTTAACACGATACTAAAACGACTTAGAAAGAAGATAAAGAAAGCATAAACAACAACAACAACAACAACTAAGCCTTTTCCCATACTAGACAGGGTCGACTACATGGATTCTTTGTTTCCACAGATCCCTATCGTGTGCCATGTTAGCAGTTAACTCCCAATAAGCTAGATCATTCTTTATTGTTTCTTTCCAACACTTTTGTGGTCGTCCTCTACCTCTTTTAATATTTTCCAAATTTAGTTTTTCTAACCTTCTTACCGGTTATTCTTTCGATCTTCTTTCTATATGTCCAAACCATCTTAAACGATGTTCTCTCATTTTATACTCTATTGGTGCCACTCCTAATTTGTTTCTAATAACCTCATTATGTATACGGTCTTTTCTTGTATGACCACTCATCCATCTCAACATCTTCATTTCTGTCACAGACATCTTTTGTACATGTTATCATTAACTACCCAACACTGAGAACCATAAAACATGGCAGGCCTAATTGCTGCTCTATAATATTTACCTTTTAATTTTAATGGTATCTTCTTATCATAAAGAAAGTATAAACTAAAACTAATTACTGACAAAACTAACTAGACATAGTTCATGATAAATAAGTCCGACAAAGTTTTACGTTGGTTGTCAGAAGCCTAACACAACCCTCCTCTTTTATTCGGGCTTGGGACCAGCCATGCAAGGGTGATCCTTACATGGGCGGAGTTAGATACACAACAAACAACAACAACTAAGCATTTTCCCATACTAGGCGGGGTCGACTACATGGATTCTTTGGTTCCACAGAGCCCTATCATGTGTCATGTTAGCAACTAACTCACAATAAGCTAGATCATTCTTTATTGTTTCTTTCCAACACTTTTGTGGTCGTCCTCTACCTCTTTTAATACTTTCAAAATTTAGTTTTTCATACCTTCTTACATGTTCTTCTTTTGATCTTCTTTCTATATGTCCAAACCACCTTAAATGATATTCTCTCATTTTATCCTCTATTGGTGCCACACATAATTTATTTCTAATAACCTCATTATGTATATGGTCTTTTCTTGTATGGCCACTCATCAATCTCAACATCTTCGTTTCTGTCAGAGACATCTTTTGTACATATTGATGGTTAATTGCCCAACACTCGGAACCATAAAACATGACAGGTCTAATTGTTGCTCTATAATATTTACCTTTTAACTTTAATGGTATCTTCTTATCACAAAGATTACTTGATGCTCATCTCCATTTTAACCAACATTAATTCTATGCATAACATCTTCATCAATTCTTCCATCACTATGAAAAATTGACCGTACGTATTTAAAACTTTCCTTTTGGGGGATGCAATGTGTGCCAATATTAATTTTTATGTTCTTTGAAGTAACATAATGATCAAACTTACATTAAGTCGGAAGCCTTTACTTTCTAATGTTTCTCTCTATAGTTCCAATTTTCTATTAACTTTTTCCTTAGACTCTAATACAATGTCATCTGCAAATAACATACACCAAGGTACTTCATCTTGAATATGTTTTGTTAACTCATCAATCACCATTATAAATAAGTATGGATTTAGTTGATCCTTGATGGAACCCAATATTAACTTCAAAGAAGTCACTCATTCCTTCGTGAGTCCTCACACATTTTTTGCACTATCGTACATGTCTCTTATAAGGTTTATGTATGTCAATGGGATACCTCTTTTTTCCAAGGTTCTCCAAATAACCTCCGTCGGTACTCTATCATAAACTTTTTCTAGATCAATAAATATCATGTGAAAGTCTTTTTTTTGGCTCTTAAATGTTTAATAAGACGTCTCAAAAGGTGAATCACTTTAACAATATATCTACCCTGCATGAATGCAAATTGGTTCTCTGTCATACTCGATACTTGTCTTAACCTACATTCGATAATTATTTCCGTTAATTTCATAGTATGATGGCTCATTAACTTTACCCCGATAATTTGCATAATTCTGAATGTCTTCCTTGTTCTTATATATGGGTATAAGCGTACTCGCTCTCCATTCTTTTGGCATCTTTTGATTTTTCCATATTTTATTAAATTGTCTTGTGAGCAAAGTGATTCTTGTTTCTCCTAGGATTTTCCAAACTTCTATAGGAATATTGTCTGGTCCTACCGATTTACTACCCTTTATATGTTTAAGAGCCTCTTTGACTTCATTTTTTTGAATACTTCAGTAGAAATTGTGGTTTATGTACTTTTTTTTATTTGGCTAACTCTCCTAAGTTAATATTAATATCTTTATTTTCATTAAAAAGCTTATAAAAATAGTTTTTCCATCTATTTCTTATATCATCATTTGCCACTAAAATTTTTTCATTCTCATCTTTGATGCATCTAATAGAATTAAGATCTTTAGTTTTCTTATCTCTAGCCCTAGTTATCTTAAAATTATCTCTTTCACCCTCTTTTGAGTTGAGTTTTTTTATATAAATCCTCCTAAATTTTAGCTTTTGCTTTACTAACAACCTTTTTCGCTTCCTTTTTCACTTTCTTATAAGCCTCTTAAGTTTCATTAGTTTTCTTAGCATAATGTAATTTGTAACATGCCCTCTTTGCCTTGATTTTATTTTGTACTACTTCATTCCACCACCAAGCTTCTTTTTGTGTCGGTACACCTCCCTTAGATACACCTAACACATCTTTCGCCACTTTCCTAATATGTATAGCAATATTGTTCCACATATCACAGGGTGTGCCAATATAATTCCAAACATCTCCTTGAAGGATTTTCTGTTTAAATATATCTTCTTTCTCGCTTTTGAGGTTCCACCATTTAGTCCGAATAGCTCGATGCAATCTTTTATTCTTTGTCCATTTTTTTATTTATAAATCCATAACTAAAAGTCGATGTTGGGTGGTTAAGCTTTCTCCTTGAATTACCTTGCAATCTTTTTAACACTCTTTTTTTTCTACAAATAAAGTAATCATTTTATTTGTGATAAGCCACTCTTATAAGTAATTAAATGTTCATCTCGTTTTTTGAAGATTGTATTGACTATAAACTATAAAGAGATCAAATGCCATAGCAAAATTTAAAATCTCCCTACCTTCTTCATTTATATCCCCAAAACTAAAGTTTCCATGAATACCTTGATATCGTAACGCCTCTTTATCGACATGTCCATTTAAGTCTCCTCCTAAATAAATCATCTCCCTTTGTGGAATTCTTTGAATCACCTTATCTAACTCTTCCCAAAAAGCCACCTTTATACTATCTTCTAATCTTACTTTGCGTAAGCACAAACTATATTCAAAATCTCTTCTCCTAACACTAATTTAAACGTCATGATTCGGTCACCATATCGTTGTATGTCTACTACACTATCCTTTAAATTTTTATTTATGATAATACCAACTCTATTTTGAGCTTTTTCCTTACCTGAGTACCAAAATTTAAAACCTATATCCTCAATCTCCTTTGCTTTTTTTCAACCCACTTTGTCTTTTATAAACATAGAATATGAATCTTTCTCCAAAGCATAGTATGTACCATCTCCATTAGCTTAGCAGACAATGTTGCGATATTCCAAGAACCAATATGAATCTTATTATCTAGGATTAGATTCTTTACCTCGCATTCATCCATGTTGAAAATGCTTAGACCCTCTTTGTAATTTATTCACTACATTCGGGCATCAATGTTGCAGAACTAACTTCTTTACCCACACCCGTCTATGATGTGGGAACCCTCTTTGCAATTGATTCACTACATCCGAGCGAAAATGTAGTGACCCTTGCTTACTTTTCACTACATTCGGTCTCCGCAGCGTGTCGCTAGGTAGGGACGTCCCAAAGCAATGCCCATAATTTGTGTAATCCATGGTATAAAAATCCGACAAAGTTTTATGCCGGTTGTTGGAGTTAGATAAAAGAAGAAAAATATAAAGAAAGAGAACAAATTGAGAAAAAACAAAAACTAATTGTTATTTTCTGTGAAGTACATCAGGCACACAGGCAAAGACATAGATATGGAGAACGTTTTCCCTGGGAGAGAATGTTTTCTCATGAGAAACAAAGAAAGCAGAGACCGGAGTAGGAGGAAGAGCAAAGATGAGGAGACAAGCAAGAGAGAGAAAAACTCACCATGCTGGTGCCCTTGCCATCTCCGTCATGGGTTGTTGCCGATGGTTGTGGTCTATTAGAAGCAGCATGCAGATAGAGATAGAGGAGGGCTTGGGGCTCAAGAAGTATAGAAATGCTATAGGCTTTTAGCAATATTATTTTTTAACTTAAAATATGGACCAAAATGGGTTAACTCATATCCATATGGATAGACCCGGGCCCTGTATGCTATACCATCATTGATGGCATTTTTTGCGTTTTCTTGGACAGGTGCTAAATTGCTACTGTTATAACACCCTAGGGACTGCAAATACTTTATAGTGCTTTATTGACTATATAGAAGACAACCACTGGTTCCAGTGCAGTGGATCTTTCAGATTGGTGTCCAATATTGGAAGACTCTTATTTGAAGTGGAGTGTATTTGTTATAGGCATCTATTAGTCATTGCTGTTTCTTACATCTTGAACACTTTCTTTCTTTAGAACGACTTGTTTGTCTTAATTTTGGGAAGGATTGCCATATAGATGGACTTAGTGCACAAAAATCTTAAGCTTGGATATAAGTTTCACGGTTCCGTTGTGTAATTGTAGACTTCCATATTCTTTACTAAATTTTGAGTGTGTGAAGTCTTTCTGTTTGTTGTGATCTTTAAAGTGATTTTCATGTATTAATTGATTGAAGATTCATCTTGGTACATGTGATTCCTCTTTTCTAGATTGTTATTTCCAGTTTGGACTACTTCTCTGCTAACCTGTGTTCCCTTGTATTTAAGTAATTTGCTGATCAATGTTAGTCAAGATGTAGGCACCTACTAAATGTGTTCTAGTAGCTTTATATATGCCTTACCTCCCACTAGAATGTTGCCTGTTTGTTCCGATCCTTTTGCTTCTGACCTATGGTATCAGTAGCTGGACTAAGAGTCCTCTTACTCCCCTCGGCACTGAGGCTCACTTTATCATCGCTCTATGCAAGTCATTTCCTGTCTCCTTTTTTTATATAAAAGATTTAATAAATTTAATGTCTGTTCTTATTTATTTTGATTTGTAAGTTAGCAATAGTATATTATATTCATGACATACTGATTTGCTAATTGATACCTGTTTATGTGCACTTAAATTTTATTATTATTTCTAGATGTAGGTTTATCCCTGTTTCCCAAATATGGGTTTATCATTTTGGTTACTCAAACCTTGCTTACACTTTGATGATGCCGATATGGGATCCGCTTCTGATAACATAGTTTACGAGGATGTAGATTTCTAAAGGTTAAATAGAGAAAATGTTTGCAGGACAACGTAGTACTGATGTCTTAATTATTTCTGTTACACAGATTTTCCTCTGATATAGACTGATCAGCGATCCTCATAAAGTTCCACACTACTAGCTTTGCTCTGTTGGGCGTGTTGCAGAATGATTACTGTACTGCTTGTTTGCTTATCGAACTGCCTTCCTCATATTTTACAGGCAAGCATTCGAGAAGATGGCTTTGGTCCGCCAAGCTGGTGGCTAGAGTGAAGAATCCAATCAAAGGTTCGCATAGGGACTTTTGTTAGTCGATTCAAATCTTTCTGGAGATCGAGAGGCTTATTAATCAATTTAACTGATCCAAATGCGAGAACTTGTATATGAATTTATGTAATCATGCAAGTGTTGGGAAGTTAACGAGAACCAAGTTCCAACTTTTTACTACATGGAAACTTGGTACTATGTGCAAAACACATGCGCACAGTGGAGGTACATGCAGTGGGGTATCTTAGTAAGGAATTTGAGGCGAAAGGAGTTGGGCTATCGTCTACTTCTCAAACTTACGTGTTATTATGAAAATGCATTGTTGTTGAGAGGTTATTAGCAACAAATGATGCGAGTTTTAAAACGACGACAAATCAAAGAATGACACATGTTCAAACCAATTTAAGACATGAAAAACAACAAATAAATGATGTTAAACATGATCTCATGGACGCTTTTGTATGTTTGGATTTTTTTTGGTTAGAGGAGGCCAAAGCCTATCACACACATACCCTCTGGGATTTGAACTCCTCACCAGCAACGATGGTGCTAGAGCACCCTGTCGTTGAGCTAGCGTTGAGATGCTTGTATGTTTGTATCTGATTGGATAAACCAACCATCTTAACGTACTCTCTCTCTCCCTCTCTCTCTCTCTCTATATATATATATAAAGAGAACATGGTAGTGCACATGCATATCCATGTTTAAATCTACTTAAATATTTTGTGTGATTCATGGTGAAGATTTGCATTTAGAAAGCAAAGTCTTGTTATATCTTTTGTATTTTGTATTTAATATGTTTTTTAAATTCAAATCTCTATTATTGATTATATGGATGGTTGATATCAATGATGTATATTTAAATTAAAAGTATAAATTATTTTACATTTAATATGTCATATGTATTAAATATAAAGTAATTTAAATCTTCATATTTAATCTTAAAAATTGAATAATAGAGATTGTTTATCAAAAGATATAGTGCATTTAAGACTCCTATTTCTCTCTCTGATTTATATGTTTGTGTGTGCTTGTGTATGTATATTTAAACCCCTTAACTTTAAAACTTTTCAATTAATTCTGATTGAGGCTCGAGTATGGTGCCATAAGTATGCCAATATTCCCGCACCACCTATCGTGTTTTACATGGGTGTATCTTCAATTCACATCTTGCGACAGGTTAGAGATGGTGTAGGCTTCTTCCCCTTGGTAAAGCTCCTGTAGTGGTGAGTGGTTTGCTGAAGAAGCATGCCAGCCATTACCCCACGGCTGGATTGCTCTATTTAGACGTCCGGTTCCAGTTAATCTAAAACCTGGAATCATAACTAAACCAGTTTGAGGCTGGTTTTGGTTACAGTTCTGGAACCATCAGTTGGATCGGTTTCAGTTTCAGTTTTATAAGAGGTGAAACCGAAATGGAACCGGTTGGTTTTTGATTCCGAGTTCAACCAGTTTTTGGCTCGGTTCAGTTCTGGTTGAAACAGCCAGATCGGTTCAGTTTTAGTTGAAACGGTCGGACAAGTTAGAAACGAAACCTGTCATGTATGCCAGAAAGGAAGACCGGTGACAAGATGGTTATGCGATCCGTGATCGTGAAGGACATCATGTAGCCGCCGGCTGAAAGGTAGCACATTCCTCTGCACACATGCTGAGCTTCTTCAAGATATATCTGCAGAAGGCATTGTTATCAAAACATCTAGAGGTGATGTGCTTGGAAATGCGTTGCGATTCTAGAAAGAACTGCTCGCAGGAACAATTATGCAGAGAGTTTGCACTCCCAAGTTGCATCAGATGGCTGCCTAAGGAAAGGAATCAACTACCAATTTCTTTTGCAAAGTTAGGTTGGGTTTGGACTGATTTTTGCTGGAGGGATCAACCACCAGATTGACGGCCCACTCCGTATTTTGTATACCTTTTTGTGTATGTAACTGGTAGAGGTCTGCCTAACTCCATCTTGGCAATCCAAAAGAAAAAACACGATGCAACTTTCATGGAATCATTTTTCAATTGCAGAGGATCTCTCTCATATGTACAGGCAACCACGAATTATGATAACAATATAAAGGTGTTTGAGAAAACAGCACGCTCATCAAATTGTTATTCTACAGAGATAAAGTTACAAAGGGTTGAAAATAATCTTCAAGTGCAAGCTGATTAGACATAACCTAATTGATTAAACGATGGTAACAAATAAGAATATGAAATATACATGAACAGCTATAAAAGAAAGTTCCAATATCCATTAATGATAAATAAAACAGCTGAGCGTCACAAAAAATAATTTTATTTTAGCAGAAGATTGGAAAAATCCTTTAACATACATATATACAGAAAATGATAAGCTCTCTGTCATTTTCTGGAATCAACTAAAGAAGATTGTACATGTAAATGAGGGATCAATTCCTCAAAGAAATCAGCTCCTCCCTGGGTTGCCATGTCGCTGATTTCTGAAATGGCTAAGAAGTGTCTGCGCCTGGAACAAATAAGATTTAGAATAGCATGAATTCTAGTTTGAAAAGACAAAGGTTAATTAAACACTCATAAAGCTTCCCTTTATGCAATATTCAAAGTCAAAAAAGAATGTTATCCAAAATAAGTACATCTCTGCTCCCGATGTACATGATCATGCAGCAGTTCCATATTTGAGAACAATGAACGGAGGGAGAGGAGAGCAGGCACACTAAGATTGTCATAAACACTCACGGACTCATCAACTATCAGGATTTCAAAGCCAACTCTCAGTAGCAGCTCAACACTTTAACAATGGCATCTCTAGATGTACTCAAGAAAATACAAGGTCTTCCTTTGGTCTTTTAGAGTGTGCTTGTGTATGTGTGTGTGTGCGTGCTTATTGCACCAAATCGACACCCACCTAGGTAGAAAGTTTAAGTTGAATGTGGCAATAAAATTGCCTATATGCACCTAGGGTAGCTCATTTGGTAAAAACCATTCCTTGGACTGTGTTTACGGTAGGCGTGATCCTCTAAGTCAACTTTGGTTTGTTTTGCACTCTTTATTTTTGAAAATCTAAGAGGGCTTAGCTAACTCTGCTCATGTAAGGGATCACCCTTGTATGGTCGGTCCCAAGCCCGAATAAAAGAGGGTTGCGTTAGGTTTTCGACTCCCAGTATAAAACTTTGTTGGGCTTATCTATTATGGATTCTACAAATTATGAGCATTACGTTGGGGCATTCCCTTTTAGGGATGCACGACAGAGCCCGAATTCAATGAAAAGTAAGCAAGTGCCTCTACATTTCAAATGTGTGAATCAATTGCAAAGAGGGTTCTCACATCATAAACAGGTGTGCGTAAAGAAGTTAGTCCTGCTACATTATCGTTCGAACGTAGTGAACAAGTTACAAGGGCCTCTACATTTTTAGTATAGACGGATGCGGGGTAAGGAAGCTAGTCCGGGATAATAAAATTCGTATTGGTACTTAAAATATCAAAACATTGACTGACAAGTTAATAGAGGTGGTAGATATTATGATTCGGAGAAAGATTCACATTATATGTTTAAAAGAGATAAAGTGGGTGGAAGAAAAAGCAAAGGAGATTGAAAATACATATTTTAAATTATGATCAGGAAAGGAAAAGGCTCAAAATGGAGTTGGTATTATTGTAATAAAGATTTAAAGTATAGTGTAGTAGACATACAATGATATCGTGACCGAATTATGATAGTGAAATTAGTGTTAGGAGTATATGTTTTGAATATAGTTTGTACTTATACACCTCAAGTAGGATTAAAATATAGTATAAAGAAGGCTTTTTGGGAGGAGTTAGATAAAGTAATTCAAAGAATTCTACAAGGGAGATGATTTGTTTAGGAGGAGACTTAAATGAACATGTTGGTAAAGATGCATTAGGATATAAGGTATTCATACAAACCATGGTTTTAGAGATATAAATGAGGAGGGTGGGGAGATTTTAAATTTTGTTGTCTTTTGATCTCTTTATAATCAATATAATTTTAAAAAAATGAGATAACATTTAATTACTTATAAGAATGGCTTGTCACAAACACAAATTGATTATTTTGTTTGTAGGAAAAAAGAAAAGATCGTGTTGTAAAGATTGTAAGGTAATTCCAGGAGAAAGCTTAAGTACTCAACATCGACTTTAATGGATTTTCAAGTAAAAAAGTGGACAAAGAAGAATAAAGTGGATAGAGTTATTTAGAATAGATGGTGAAACCTCAAACGTGAGAAAAAATATATATTTAAACAGAAAGGAGATGCTTGGAATTATATAGATATTAGAGAAGTGACAAAAGATAGATATACCTTATGGTACGTGGAACAATATAACTATACATATTAGAGAAGTAGCAAAAGATGTGTTAGGCGAATCTAAGGGAGGCATACTAGTATAAAAAAAAGCTTGGTGGTGGAGTGAAGTGATGCAGATAAAATCAAGGCAAAGAAGGCATGTTACAAATTGCATTATGCAAAAAGACTAGTGAAACTTGGAACACTTATAAAAAAGCAAAGAAAGAAACAAAAAAGGTTGTTAGTGACTAAGTTATCAATAGCGCGCTATAGCGGCCGCTATAGCGCGCTATAGCGGTTTAGCGGACCCGCAATCGCTATAGCGGGTCGTCCTTAGCGAGCGACCCGCCATGGTGGAGTTAGCGCCGCTTACAGCGCTATAGCGGGCCGCAATAGCGGCCCGCTATAGCTCTGTAAGCGGTCGGATCCGCTTTGGATCGGGTCGATCCAGATCGACCCGACCCAACGTATATAAAGGGTTTCACGGAACCCTAATCCAACCCGCGTCTGTCGCTCTCCCTCTCTCTTGTCGTCCGTGGCGCTCCCGCCTCTCGCCGCCTCCAGCCGCAACCGCCTCTCGCCGCCACCATCTCCAGCCGCTCCCGCCTCTCGCCGCCTCCAGCCCGCGTCTGTCGCTCTCCCTCTCTCTTGTCGTTCGTGGCGCTCCCGCCTCTCGCCGCCTCCGACCGCGCCCGCCTCTCGCCGCCACCATCTCCAGCTGCTCCTGCCTCTCGCCACCTCCAGCCCGCGTCTGTCGCTCTCCCTCTCCCTTGTCGTCCGTGGCGCTCCCGCCTCTCTCCGCCTCCAGCCGCTCCCGCCTCTCGCCGCCACCATCTCCAGCCGCTCCCGCCTCCAGCCCGCGTCTGTCGCTCTCCCTCTCTCTTGTCGTCCGTGGCGCTCCCGCCTCTCGCCGCCTCCAGCCCGCGTCTGTCGCTCTCCCTCTCTCTTGTCGTCCGTGGCGCTCCCGCCTCTCACCGCCTCCAGCCGTGCCCGCCTCTCGCCTCCACCATCTCCAGCCGCTCCCGCCTCTCGCCGCCACCATCTCCAGGTATGCGCATAGAAAAATCTGCAACTATTTAACCGTTTCTTTTTCTTCTCTTCCCATCTATTCAGTGGGAGCTACTTCTCGATTTCAAGTTCATTATTAACTTGTATTGTTAGGGATTCCATCCACAGCAACTTCATGCCTATAATCTTGAAATTTGTTAGTTGTTAACTTGTATTGTTACTTATTTCATTGTTCATACAGGGCATATAGCTCCACTCACACAATGATCCGTATGGAAATCTCCCTTGAAATCAAATGCAATTTATCTCAACTTAAAAGACCTTGAGTACAGCTAAGTTCTATGGGGTATGCACATGTGTATGTGCCTCCGTACAATGCTCTCGCTATGCCTATATGATGCATCCACTATCCAACCATTCATTTAAAGACATTAAGTGTTGAATACTGTTTTCCAAACTGCTGGCAATTCTCTCAAATGTGTATCTTCAACATGAAGAGTACTAACGATACATTCCGTTGCACCTACCCATTCAAGACGATGCATTATCATATTATCCACAACAAAATCATGTGTACCTAGAGAAGATTATGTAGGATGAAAAGCTGCAACCAATCAATAATCTATGGCTGCTTCCTTATCATCGTGTTTCTTTTGATGATTATTCTGGTCTAACTTGTTCATTAGTAATTGCTTCATGATCCATGCAACGATTCATCTTCTTCCGTTCTTCTGTTTTTATTGTTCATTGTTATGTGATGGTTATCTGTTAACATCACATACCAATGAATGTTAATTATTTAATGTTCTATTTCTTGTATAAGGTTGGAAAACTGAAGCTGAGTCGTTATTCTTTTTTGTTGTAGTGAGTATGGAATCATCAACAAGTGCAACTGCTTGTTCTCAAAGTGCCAGTGGCAGTGGTAGTTGTGGCACAGAGACTAGTAAAACAACTGGTATTAGGTTTTCAAATCCAGCATACAACTATAGACCCCCAGGTTCGAAGGATCCAGGATGGAATTGGGGTTTGACAAAATGTAAGACGGATAATATGTCAGTATTTTGTACACTATGTGGTCATATTTCTACCAGTGGAATAACGAGGTACAAGGACCATTTAATGGGAAGAAGCGGAAATGTGGCAGCTTGCAAGAATGCAACTGAAGAAATAAAGAAAACAATTTATGATTACGTGCACGGTACATCTAAGAAGAAGGCCGAAAAGATTTCATTTCCATATCAAAGAGAACTTTCTAGTATGGAAGGTAACATAGTGACAAGCACCCAATGTTCATCATCTTCATCGTTATTTGGCTCACGACCACTGCTTTCGAAGGGACCCATGGATTCATTTGTGCGTTCATCGCTAGACTCACTACGACAAGCTACATTGGAAAATCGATATAAGAAAGAAGAAAGAGAACGAGTATGCATATCCATTAGCAGGTGGATGTATCAAAATGGAATTCCTTTTAATGCTGTGAGATCCCCTAGCTTTCAAGCGATGGTAAATGATATAGGGCAGTTTGGACCTAGAATGAAGGCTCCATCATATCATGAAGTAAGGGAAACATTCTTAGAGAAGGAAGTGGGAAGAGTAAGAGAGTTTACAAATGGATTTAGAAAGCATTGGGTTACTTATGGATGTTCTATTATGTCAGATGGATGGACAGATAGAAAACAGAGAACATTAATAAATTTTTTAGTACATTGTCCTCAAGGTACAGTTTTTCTTAAGTCCATTGATGCATCCCATGAAGTAAAGGATGCAAATAAATTGTATACATTGTTAAAAGAAGTAATCTTAGAGGTTGGAGAGAAGAATGTTGTGCAGGTGGTTACAGATAATGCAGCAAATTATGTTGCAGTTGGTAGAATGTTGATGGCTGAATTTAATCATTTGTTTTGGACACCATGTGCTGCACACTGTATAGATTTGATGCTTGAAGATATTGGAGAGACAAAAAGACTAAAAGGCATCTTCAGCAGGGCAAAGAAGCTAGTGATATTTATGTATGCTCATGGTCAGATATTGCATATGATGAGACATTTTACAGGAGGAAAAGACATACATAGACCGGCTGTGACCCGTTTTGCTACTAGATTCTTAACTCTGGACAGCTTGTGGCAGTCAAAAGAAGCTCTAAGATCGATGGTTATTTCTGAACAATGGGAAAAATGCCTTTTATCAGATAGTATTGAAGGAAAACAATCTAAGGCAATAATTTTGCAACTTAGATTTTGGAAGGGCATTAGTTTTTCACTTAGAGCAATGGGTCCTTTGGTAGATGTTTTACGTATGGTCGACAGTGATGAGAAACCAGCCATGGGCTACATCTACGAGAAGATAGATCGTGTAAAGGAACAAATAAAGGTGCGTAAATATTTCAATTTTATGTGTTATTTATTAATCTTTACTTATTAATCTTATAAATTAATAACATTTAACTTCTTGTTTTATAGGTTAATATGAAAAACAAAGAAGAGCAATATGCTTTTATTTGGGAGATCATAGACAAAAGATGGGACAGGCAAATGCATAAGCCATTACATGCTGCTGCATTGTATCTGAATCCAGGGTTGTATTATGATTATGATGGGATAGAATCTAATGTTGAGATTAAAGGTGGTTTGTTTCAAGTTATAGCTATACTTGTACGAAGTAAGGAAGAACAACAACAAATCAGTCATCAACTTATAAGTTATCGAAGTGCAGCAAGTGGTTTTGGATTAGAATTAGCTATAAGTTCGAGGAAAACATGTGCACCAGGTAATTAATTCAAGAAACTTTGCTTTCTTTTAATTATTTCATTATTAAGATATGATTTAAGGTTTTTGAATATGATTAACTTATTGTTTCCACATGATTTTTAACATTTTATAATAGCTGAATGGTGGATGACCTTTGGTTATGGATGCCCTGAATTGCAAAGTTTTGCTATACGGGTTTTGAGCCTTACTTGTAGTGCTACCCCATGTGAGCGCAATTGGAGTACTTTTAAAATGGTAAGAAATTAAGAATTATGCTTTTTATTTACACTATAAATAAATGAAAGTTCTTTTATTGAGTTAACAACTTACCTAAATTCTTTCTCTTATCTTAGATTCATACGAAGAAAAGGAATAGATTATTGCATCAAAAGCTTAACGATTTAGCTTTTGTGCAATATAACGAAAAGCTCAGAAGAAGGTACGAAGAAAGGAAATCTAATTGAGCAAATTTTGACCCCATCATGTTGGCATCGGTTGAAGATCACGATGAATATCCTACTGATGATGAGTTTGTTGGTGACGATGATTCCCTTACTTGGCGAAATATCGATATGGCATCTGAAGCATCAAGAGCGGGTGCTACTGCTGTTTATACAAGGTCGAGGATACGAAAGCGACAAAAAAGGCAAAGCAAAGGGAAGGATAAGATGCCTATGAAAGATGAAGAAGAATTTAATTTTGAAGAAACAGATGAAGAGGAAGAGGAAATAGAAGAATACGGATCTTTTTCTGAAAATGAATGACCATGACCTAAACAATTAAATGTGATACTGATTGTAAATTTGTAATTGAATTTTGATGGATGTTATGTACTTTTTGAATTAGCTTAGCATTTATGTACTTTTAATGGATGCATAAGCATAACATGTACAATCTTTAAAGATGCTTTCTAAGGCTACTTTCGATGCTTTATTGCAAATTATTGTTCAATGAAATTGTCATTGTCTTTGATTAGTGGGTAAGTATGATCAAAATAATGTAATATGTTATCTGTAGTTGCAACTTGCAAGTGATCGTGTTTTTTATAGTTTGTTATTCGACTTGTATTAAGCATTGAAAGTGATGGCACATTCGTTATCTTCTGTTGTAGGTGATCATCGAGTGGATATGGTGCATGAAAGTTCGGACATTAAAGCAAAAATGAAAGGCAAAAGAAGATTAGAAACTCCTATCACCAACATGTTCAACAGTTGAAATAATGAGAGATTAAGACAATAGCACCTGCACAGACATATCAAATCCACACGAGATTCCCAGATGTTCCTGAATTTGCTGGATAGCATATGGAATGCACCGTTCTGGGATAATAACTTGAGTGTTATTAACCCAGAACGGTGCATTCCATATACTATCCAGCAAATTCAGGAACATCTGGGAATCTCGTGTGGATTTGATATGTCTGTGCAGGTGCTATTGCCTTCATCTCTCATTATTTCAACTGTTGAACATGTTGGTGATAGGAGTTTCTAATCTTCTTTTGCCTTTCATTTTTGTTTTAATGTCCGAACTTTCATGCACCTGGGTTGGAGATGAGGCATACTACAAATAATATGGGCTAAAAGGTATGTGGCATTCCTCCTTTACTAGTTTTTCCTGTTCATTAGTGAGTGTTTTGCTCATTCATTTATTAAAGAACTGGTTATGTTTCTTGATATTTCTTAGAAGTTAGAAAACCTATTATATATATATATATAATTTTTTAATCATAAATAAAAGTGTACTGCTAAATCCGCTATATCCCCGCTACCGCTATATTAGGGTCAACCGCTAACAACCCGCTAACCGCTATTGACAACATAGGTTAGTGAAACAAAAGTCAAAATTTAGGAGGATTTATATAAAAAAGCTTAACTCAAAAGAAGGCGAAAGAAATATTTTTAGGATAGCTAAGGCTAGAGATAAGAAAACTAAGGATCATACTTTTGTTAGATGCATCAAAGATGAGGATAAGAAGATTATAGTGGCAAATGATGATATAAAAAATAGTGAAAAAATTATTTTCATAAGTTTTTTAATAAAAATACATATGATAGTATTAACTAAGGAGAGTTAGCTAAATCAGAAAAGTAATATAAACCACAATTTCTATCGGCATATTAAAAAAAAAGTTAGAGGCTCTTAAATATATGAAGGTTGATAAATATGTAAAACCAGGCAATATTCCTATAGAAGTATGAAAAATTCTAGGAGAAATGAGATTACTTGGCTCATAAGACTATTTAATTAAATATGAAGAATCCAAAAGATGCCCGAGGAATGGAGAACGAGTACACTTATACCCATATATAAGAACAAGACAGACATTGAATTGTGCGAATTATCAAGCTATCAAGTTAATGAGCATACTATGAAATTATGGGAAAGAATTATCGAATGTAGGGTAAGAAAGTATCGAGTACAACAGAGAACCAATTCGGATTCGTGTCCGGTAGATCTACTATTGAAGCGATTCACCTATCGAGACGTCTTATCAAACATTTTAGAGAAAAAAAATGTTTAAAAACATGGTAGTGTAGCGGAGATTGAATATTACAAACACGAGATAACAAATGAAAGACAATGTGGAGATCGAACGAGGGGGCGAAAATCAAATATTACAAACACAAGAGAACAAATGAAGACACAATGTGGATATCGAATGAGGGGGCAGGCCCCTAATGGAGGCCGCCTTCCTCTCTCTCTGTTTTAATCTTAGTCTCTTAACCCTAATACAAGAAGTACAACCATTATATAATGGGTTGTGAAACATAAAATGACCAAAATACCCTTAGTACTATTAAATGTAATAGGCTGCATGGGTCATTAGGGCCCGTGCACTTGCTATGGATAGCGCAGACCACTAGGGCCCGCAACCATAACCGTTGGAGGCACTAAACGACTACTTGCTGGCCCCATTGGATTCCAACGGCTATGCTGGCCAAGTCTGGCTAGCACTTGCAGCTGCACTGTTGCTGCCTTTTACTCTTCATTTCTCACTTATATAACCTCTATAAATATCCCCTTTCTTTTCAATAAATATTATGCTGTCTAGCACAACTTTTGTCATAAAAAATTACTAAAACTGATACTAAAAACATATTCTTCAACACCCCCCTCAAGTTGGGAGTGAGATACTTTGAACTCCAAACTTATCAAAAAAACTAATTCTTCATTTTTTTTCATGATTTTCTAGCCCTCTTGGTTGTCCCTTTTTCAGCAACCTTCATAGCTACAACCTTCTTTATCAACCTTCATGGTTGTTCTTCAGCAACTTCACATCTGCACTAATCTTAAGCAACTTCTTAGCTAAAACATCTTCAACTCAGCCTGCCAAGGCTGGTCATATTCAATAGCTTCTTTGGTTGCAATATCTTCAACTCAACCCTCCAAGGCTGGTCATATTCAACAGCTAATTTGGCTGCAACATCTTCAACTCAACCCTCTAAGGCTGGTCGCATTCAACAGGCTGCAAATTACAGTAACCTCATAGCTGCAAAACACATTTCAGCAGTCATCATGACTGTAATCTTCACAAGAATCGGCAGATTGAAGACATTTCATCCAATCTGCCCATAACTGAACATCGACGCCCACACATGACTCCCTCTCTTTCTTGCTTAACTCATTAGTATGGCTATCCATGAAACCTTATTCTTCTGCATTTCAACAAATACTTGGTGTGCAGATAAACATCTCTTCTTGGGCATTTTATCAAACAGTTGGTGTGCAACTCACTTCATCCTTACATGTTGGAAATACGGTGGGCTCGAGCTTTCTTGACTGGCGCTCCGGCAGGTCACGCTAGCTCCGAATGGCTCTTAACCTTCCTGCCGTCGGAGTCTCGTACCAGGTTGTTGCCTGCGCTTTTTGGCTGAAGTCTGTCCGGCCGATCCAAAGCTTGTTGTTCGGTACGCTCATGTCGCTCTCAAGAAGGCTCCGATCTTGATCTCTCTATTCGGACACTGCTACATTCCATCCTTCCCTTGCCTTGCCGGAAACCCTGCCTTCTTCATTGACCAAGTAAATGTATCCTTTTGCGATGTGGATCTTGCGGATTACTTCAAACCAAGTGAGTACAGGAAGTACTAGCAAAGGATCTTAGAACATAAACTGGGATGGAGCAACGCTATTTCTCAACATCTCCTTGAAGCAATCAAAGACAACTTCAGGATGGCCTTCTCTGAGACACCAATGAGAAAACTTTTTCCGCATCTTTGAGACACCGGCAGTTCATGTACATATCCAAAATAGCATTTGCGGTAAACACGTTAGATTCAAATCTAGTTTTAACAACATGGCTGTGGATCTGTTAAGCTTCCTCTAGAGTAAAGACACCAGCACAACCACTCAATGCGGCTGCAAATGAGAATTCGAAAACCCTTGAATCAACCCAAAATGATCGCCGATATAACTCCACATCATTCCAACCATCGCCTTCCCTCGCATATCCTTAACAACGAAACAATGCAACTGCACACCGCTTTCCAATAAATCACCAGTTACATGCGCAAAAAATTTTGGCGTAGATGACACAATCAGCCAGAAAATCATAGCGCCATATCCTTTAAAACTGAAGGAGAGCATCGGAAAAGAGATTCTCTTCCACGCACACACCAATAATGACTGTCCAAGAGACATGGTTCCGTTCAGGCATTAAAAGCTTTATGTGCAGTCTTGAATCGACCATGGTTAACATAACTGGAAACCAATGTATTCCAACTATATGCATCTCATTCAGGCATTTCGTCGAACAACTCTTGCGCATCATCCAACCTGTCGGACTTTGCATAGACGCCAAGTAGGTGATTGTTCAAGAAGAGACAAAGTGAACCCAGTTTTCTTCATGTGGGTACGGATTAATTTGCCCTCAAAAGGGACGCTAAAGTCAAAGCAGGCATCTAGCAGGCAAGCGTATACAAGGAAGCGTCTCCTAACGCCAACTACTTCCATCCTTTCTAGGCATTCGATGGCTTGCTTCAGTCTCTTGCTCTCGCACAAAATGTAGATTCTTTCGAGGAACTTATCGTCCAACAAGACCAAGAACGGTGCCGAGAAGGATAGAGACGAGAGAGGAAATGTGGTGGATCATCATAGAGTTCTACTAACTCATATGCAATAACGTCATTTTCGATAGGGCCATCATTGGCTGTTGTTTCTTCAGCCGCAACGGGTTTCTTCAGCCGCAACGGGTTTCTCTTTTGGATTATCATCTGCTGCATCACTTCTAGCAACCATTGGGTTTTCTTTTGGGGCGGGCACTTCATCTTCTACGACCACTGCTGCATTTTCTTTTGGGACATCATCTTCTTTGAACAATAGCCCATTTCTGTTTGGGTCTTCTACTGGAACTTCTGATTCAACGGGATCATTGTTTTCCTTCACTGCTTTCATTAATCAAATGCTCTGATACCATGTTGAAAAACGTGATAGCTTAACGGAGATCGAATATTACAAACATGAGAGAACAAATAAAGAGACAATGTGGAGATCGAACGAGGGGCAAGTCCCCAATGGAAGCCACCCCCTCTCTCTCTTTCTCTTTCTTAATCTTAGTCTCTTAACCCTAATACAAGAAGTCCAACCCTCATATAATGGGTTGTGAAACATAAAATGACCAAAATACCCTTAGTACTATAGGCAATCACAATAATACATAAAACATCAAAAATTAATAAAACTGATACTAAAAACATATTATTCAACAAAAAAGAAGAACCTTCACATGATATTTATTGATCTAGAAAAACTTAGGATCGGGTGCCAAGAGATATCTTTTGGGGAACCTTGAAAAAGAAAGGTATCCCATTGACATACATAAATCTTATAAGAGACATCTATGATGGTGCAAAAACATGCATGAGGACTCATGAAGGAATGACAAACTCCTTTGAAGTTAAGATTTGGTTACGTTAGGGAACAACTTTAAGTCCACATTTATTTATATTGGTCATTGATGAGTTAACAAAATATATTCAAGATGAAGTACCTTGGTGTATGTTATTTGCACATGACATTGTGTCAGTAGATGAGTCTAAGGAAAAGTTAATAGGAAATTGAAACTACGAAGAGAAACATTAGAAAGTAAAGGCTTCCGACAAAATATATAGAATGTAAGTTTGATAATTTGGGTACCTTAGAGGATATACAAATTAACATTAACAAACATTGCATCCCTCATAAGAAAAGTTTTAAATACTTAGGGTGAATTTTTCAAACAACAACAACAACTAAACCTTTTGCCATACTAGACGGGGTCGGCTACATGGATTCTTTGATTCCACATATCCCTATCGTGTGCCATGTTAGCAGTTAACTCCCAATAAGCTAGATCATTCTTTATTGTTTCTTTCCAACACTTTTGTGGTCGTCCTCTACCTCTTTTAATACTTTCCAAATTTAGTTTTTCTAACCTTCTTAGAGGTTCTTCTTTTGATCTTCTTTCTATATGTCCAAACCATCTTAAACGATGTTCTCTCATTTTATTCTCTATTGGTGCCACTCCTAATTTGTTTCTAATAACCTCATTATGTATACGGTCTTTTCTTGTATAACCACTCATCCATCTCAACATCTTCATTTCTGTCACAGACATCTTTTGTACATGTTGATCATTAACTGCCCAACACTCAAAACCATAAAACATGGCAGGCCTAATTGCTGCTCTATAATATTTACCTTTTAATTTTAATGGTATCTTCTTATCACAAAGAATACCTGATGCTCCTCTCCATTTTAACCAACCAGCATTAATTCTATGTGTAACATCTCCATCAATTCTTCCATCACTTTGAAAAATTGACCATAGGTATTTAAAACTTTCCTTTTGGGGAATGCAATGTGTGCCAATTTTAATTTCTATGTCCTCTGAAGTAGCCAAATGATCAAACTTACATTCCATATATTCTGTCTTTGTTCTACTAAGTCGGAGGCCTTTGCTTTCTAATATTTCTCTCCATAGTTTCAATTTTCTATTAACTTTTTCCTTAGACTCCTCCACTAATACAACGTCCTCTGCAAATAACATACACCAAGGTACTTCATCTTGAATATGTTTTGTTAACTCATCCATCACCATTATAAATAAGTATGGACTTAAAGTTGATCTTTGATGTAACCCAATTTTAACTTCAAAGAGGTCTGTCCATCCTTCATGAGTCCTCACACATGTTTTTGCACCATCATACATGTCTCATATAAGGTTAATATATGTCAATGGGATACCTCTTTTTTCCAAAGTTCTCCAAAGAACCTCTCTCGGTACCCTATCATAAGCTTTTTCTAGATCAATAAATATCATGTGAAGGTCTTTCTTTTTTGCTCTAAAATGTTCCATAAGACGTCTCAAAAGGTGAATCGCTTCAATAGTAGATCTGCCTGGCATAAATCCAAATTGGTTCTCTGTTGTACTTGATACTTGTCTTAACCTACGTTCGATAATTCTTTCCCATAATTTTATAGTATGACTCATTAACTTGATACCTCGATAATTCACACAATTTTGAATGTCTCCCTTGTTCTTATATATGGGTATAAGTGTACTTGCTCTCCATTCCTCGGGCATCTTTTGGTTTTTCCATATTTCATAAAATAGTCTTGTGAGCCAAGTGATTCCTATTTCTCCTAGTATTTTCCAAACTTCTATAGGAATATTATCTGGTCCTACCGATTTACCACTCTTCATATGTTTAAGAGCCTCTTTGACTTCATTCTTTTGAATACGTCGGTAGAAATTGTGGTTTATATACTTTTCTGACTTGGCTAAATCTCCTAAACTAATACTAACATCTTTATTTTCATTAAAAAGATTATAAAAATAAATTTTTCATCTATTTCTTATATCATCATTTGCCACTAGAATTTTTTCATCCTCGTCTTTTATGCATCTAACATAATTAAGATCTTTAGTTTTCTTATCTCTAGCCCTAGCTATCCTAAAAATATCTCTTTCACCCTCTTTTAAGTTGAGTTTTTTATATAAGTCATCATAAATCTTAGCTTTTGCTTCACTAACGGCCTTTTTCGCTTCCTTCTTTGCTTTCTTATAAGCTTCTAAAGTTTCACTAGTTTTCTTAGCATAATGTAATTTGTAACATGCCCTCTTTACCTTGATTTTATTTTATACTACTTCACTCCACCACCAAGCTTCTTTTTGTGCCGGTACACCTCCCTTAGATACCCCTAACACATCTTTCGCCACTTTCCTAATATGTATAGCCATATTGTTCCACATATCAGAGGGTGTGCCAACATAATTCCAAACATCTCCTTGAAGGACTTCCTGTTTAAATATATCTTCTTTCTCACTTTTGAGGTTCCACCATTTAGTCTGAATAGCTCAATGCACTCTTTTCTTCTTTGTCCATTTTTTTATTTGTAAATCCATAACTAAAAGTCGATGTTGGGTGGTTAAGCTTTCTCCTGGAATTACCTTACAATCTTTACAACATGCTCTATCTTTTTTTTCTACAAATAAAGTAATCAATTTGTGTTTGTGATAATCCACTCTTATAAGTAATTAAATTTTCATCTCGTTTTTTGAAGATTGTATTGACTATAAAGAGATTAAATGACATAGCAAAATTTAAAATCTCCCTACCTTCCTCGTTTATATCCCCAAAACCAAAGTTTCCATGAATCCCTTGATATCCTAATGCCTCTTTACTGACATGTCCATTTAAATCTCCTCCTAAACAAATCATCTCCCTTTGTGGAATCTTTTGAAACAGCTTATCTAACTTTCCCAAAAAACTGTCTTTATACTATCTTCTAGTCCTACTTGGGGTGCGTAAGCACAAACTATACTCAAAACCTCTGCTCCTAACACTAATTTCAATGTCATGATTCAGTCGTCATATCGTTGTATGTCTACTACACTCTCCTTTAAATCTTTATTTATGATAATACCAACTCCGTTTCGAGCCTTTTCTTTACTTGAGTACCATAATTTAAAACCTATATCCTCTATCTCCTTTGCTTTTTCTCTAACCCATTTTGTCTCTTGTAAACATAGAATATGAATCTTTCTCCGAATCATAGTATCTACCACCTCCATTAGCTTACCCGATAATGTTTCGATATTCCAAGAACCAATACGAATCTTATTATCTAGGACTAGCTTCCTTACCCCCTCATCCATCCATAATCAAAATGCGGAGACCATCTCTGAAAATTTGTCACTACATTCGGGCGGCAATGTAGCGGGACTAACTTCTTTACCCACACCCGTCCATGATGTGGGAACCCTCTCTGCAATTGATTCACTGAATTTTTTAAAGTGATGAAAAAATTGATAGAGATGTTACACAGAATTAATGTTGATTGGTTAAAATGGAAAAGGGCATTAGGTATTCTATGCAAAAGAAGACAACATTAAAGTTGAAAGGTAAAATATTATAAAGCAACAAATAGGTGCTATGTTTATTGTTTTGAGTGTTGGGTAGTTAATCACTAATATGTAAGATGGTTTGGACATGTAGAAAGACGACCCAATGATGCTCCCGTAAGAAGATATGAAAAACTAGATTGTGAAAATGTTAAAAGAGAGAGAGAGGACGACCAAAAAAGTGTTGGAAAGAAACAATAAAGAACGATCTACTTTATATTGAGTTAATTGCTAGCATAACACATGATAGAGCTACGTGGAAACAAAGAATCCATGTAGCTGACCTCATGTAGTATGGGAAAAGGCTTAGTTGTTGTTGTTGAGTTGAAAACTAAAATGCAGCAAAACATGCATTTAGAAATTAGAATTTTAGATCATGTTTATAAGATTTTAAAAATAATGTCATGGTTTTAACTAGCGGGTATATACATATATACATATATATATACATATATACATACATATATATATACATATACATATATAGATATACACATATATATACATATACATATATAGATATACACATATATACATATACACATATATACATATATACATATATACATATATATATGTGTGTGTGTGTGTGTGTGTAAGATGGTTTCCTGTACAATGTTGTGCCCCCACTTTTAAAGGGGTGTACGGCAATGTGCATGTGTCCAAGTGTGCAGGAACGAATAACACACACATATTATATATATATATATATAAATAGAAAGGGATTACCTTCTCTTTAGCTCAAGCAGTGCCAGACTGAGATAATGCTGCTAAGGGGGGCACAACACCTTCCTGCAGCACCATGTTAGAGAATCTAGGGCTGCATATACAAAGTTGTAGCAACGTTGCTGCTGCATTTTCTTTTCCTCTTGAAGATCCCAGTTCAACAACCTCCACAAGAACCGGGATTCCTCCTCCCTGACCAATTGCATCACTTCCTTCTGGAATCGTTGAAAGATTAGACAAGACAGCAACTGCCTCATCAACCATGCCTGCAGCGGGGTCCATCAGCTCCATAAGGCGTTTCACATTCCCAGCTTGAACAATGGGTGCCTTGTTCTCATGGCAGATTGACAAATTGAACAAAGCAATAGCAGCATCTCTTTTTCCTCGAGGAGTTCCATCGCTTAATAACTCAACAAGGGGATAGATTGCACCAGATCTTCCAATCTTGGCCTTGTTTTCATCTAACACAGAAAGGCTAAAAAGTGTTGCAGCAGAATTCTCTTTAGCTTCCGTACTTCCTGTCTTTAGCGCATGAACAAGGGGTTCTATTGCTCCAGATTTGGCAATTGCAGTCTTATTATTGTCATTAATTGAGAGATTTAGTAGTGCAGTTAAAGCATTCTCTTTGGTTTCTATGTCTGTTGAGTGTTGAGTACAGTAGATGAACTAATAACTCGATGGCTCCGCAACCTGCAATTACAATTCGATTCTCCCTGTTGTGCTTTGTAAGATTTCACAACTCAATAGCTGCTGATCTTTGTACGTCTTCTGATGTGCTACGCAACTTCCTAACCTGAGCCTCAATTTCTGACATGTTTGACTTTAAGTCAAGCACATGAGAAGAAGAAATCAACGGCAAAGAATTTTGGTCCTTTGACCTTCTCCACAAAGATTGGTTTCTAATCCAAAAATCTGACAACCTGATTGGAGGATTCATATACATTGGTGGAGCGGACGAGGAAGGACCACTTGAAGCCACTTCACCACAAGCATGTTTTTTGTGATCTGTGTTGACACTAGACACCGCATTGCCATCTCCAGCTTCAACTTGCACATGCATGCTAGAAGCAGCACTGGAAACAGATATGCTTCGAGTATGACCAGCCTGCTCATCAATTAATACACCTTCTGAATCATTATCAGCCAAGGTTGGGGTTGGATATCGAGAAATCACACTTAGGCTGCCTGTGTCAGTCATCCCACTTCCACTGCTTTCTAAAGAAACCTAAAGTGCTCCCTCGTAAAATCCATTTTCCATATCCAGAGGTTCTACTGTGACAGCCCCACTTACCGAAGCATCATCATAAACCCTACGAAGGTCTGACTGAGAAGATGGAAGTTCATTTGCATAAGCCTCCATAGTGTTTCCACGTGAGGATCTTTGATCAACTGAACTTGTAAACCTAGTTGATTCCAATGCTTTAGGACTAGGAAACCTGGGAGGATGGGAATCAGTAGCAACAGACTCTGCATGTGCAAGAAGCATCAAAGGCTGATTTGAGTTGATAGACTTTACTGGATCAGGGAAGTTGAAGTTATTCAATTCACACCAATTGGCAATGAGGGCCTTTACAGTGAAGTTGGGTATGAGATTTGTATGAGAAAGATTTTGTCCTGTCTTTGGACAAACTGTCAAGCCCAGATCTAGCCATTTGCGGATAAAAGCCCGCTCATAAGTTTGCTCAGATCCCACAATTACTGGATCTGACATTGGTTCCAGGGAAAGTGGACAACAGAAATCAGCTGGAATTGGCACCCCGTTAACTGTTTGTGATTGTTTAATTTTGACAAGACAGTCATGCATATAAGCAACAAGAGTTATGGACTCATCTATAAGCTTTATTTCTTCAGTCTTGTTCTCATGCATGGCCTCCACTTTTGCCTTTTCCAAAGCCACAGCCTCCAGTAAAAGCTCTTGGCTTGTTAACAAACTCAGGGAATCTGCAATCTTCGACAAGGCCTCAGAGCTAGGTGAAATGTTCTCTCTTTGACTTTTTATGGCTTCCCTTATCGTTGACGATATGTGATTTTTACTCATGCATTCACGTTCCTGTATGTGCTAAAATTGACTACTTAGTGCCATGATACTGTTGATCTCTGCAAATGAAATGAAGTAGAGAAATATACATTTTCAATTATCTATTCAATACCTGAATACGAGCAACGTTGGAAGATGCAGGAGCAGATAATGACAAAGAACTCAAGCTTATGCAAATTACTTCTATAGATGACTGAATCTTTGCAGCGACCACTTCAGTTTGCAAAAGCTAGAATGTACATGAAGAATAGATCCATAAGAAAAAAAGTAAGTACATCAGTCAGTAAGAAGTTGCACTCAGAAAATGCCTGCAAAGTTAAAATAATAAAGAACTGTTTCAGAACATTACGCAGATAGGGGAAACATTCTGGTACACCCAAAGCAGAACTTACAATCTCAATTTATTAACCATGTAAAATGAACATAACTTTCTAAAAGTGCTCAATATCCAATTAATCCATATTCAACAGTAAATATACAATAAAAGTTAACAGAAACTAACACACTGTAGTTCCATGAGGTAAGTGAGGCTCTACCTATGTAGCTAAGAAGATTTGTTACATGGACACTTTATAGTCTGCTGCATCTGTGTTAGATACACATAGACCTAATATTGGTGTTTTTCCCGTGTCAGATTCAGCACTGCCTATTTTGAGTGTAGATTTCATAGTATTATAGTTTCAGATATGTTCATTTTCAAACTTTTGTTCTTCGATCTAATTGAACTTTAGAAATTCAATACTATATTCATTCTGAAGGCCACAAGGCTCAATTGAATCATAACCAATCAGAAACTTCAGTCGAACCACCACCATGCTCGCATGAAGGCTAAGATAATGCCTTTCACTATTCATCTTTCGTCCATCGTCA
The DNA here is from genome assembly GCA_036023115.1 of Brasenia schreberi. Taxonomy (NCBI): domain Eukaryota; kingdom Viridiplantae; phylum Streptophyta; class Magnoliopsida; order Nymphaeales; family Cabombaceae; genus Brasenia; species Brasenia schreberi. The sequence goes on from JAYKKT010000080.1 coordinate 2,554,902, forward strand.
CATAAGAGAGTGAAAAAGAAAAAGCTAAAGCTTACTTCCAAGAAACCAAGAAAAAGACGCATAACTTTAATAAGCACAAAGTTTTATATAGTGCTAAAATCATTATATAAGCACTATTGGTTATCGAAATGCTTCACCATGTACCTTGCATCAAGAAAAAGACCCTTCTATCTGTAGTTTGGAATGATGGTCATCCAGAAGACTCTATTCATGTACCATAAAACAGTTTGCTTGGTTAAGATTGATCAATTCAGGATACTAACAGCTGCAGCATTTTGATGGCAAGAGCTCTTCAGTTACTAGCCTTAGGAAAAACATACTACCAGAATATACCATAATAGAACAAAAGAATGGCCAAGGGTATGACATACTGCATGTAATCTCAAGAAGGAAAGATAATTGTTCACTGTGATTTCAAGTTCTAAGCACTACGTTAGCAAGTCAAGTATAGGGATAGGAAGACCAACAAAATCAACAAGAATGTTATACATGTGATGTCTCAAATAGTAAACATCAAATTAGTCCCACAATTGTTGCCCATCTCTGCGTGAAGGGAATAATGTTTTATCAGTACCATTCTTTCTTTTTTGGTATGTGTTTCCCTTTCATTCTCAAACAGGCCATCTCATATTGCTCGTCTGCCAAATGACTTCAATAGAAAACTGTCTAATAACCAAAACTTGAGAAAAAACAAATTTTACTAGCTTTTAAGTACAGACTTGCATGTTAAGCCATAGCATAAAGGAAATAAACATTAATACAACAAAACACATACAAAATAAACTTTATCATTAACTACTCCCTGAAAAAACAAAGAGGACAGATGGTGGAGAAAGAAAGTACGTTGTAGATCTTGCTCATTAGTGGGTATGATCCCTCCATTAGTTTCTTAGCAGTTAGCATCAGCAACAAACATGTCCAACTCTTCCAAATTTCCAATTTCCTGCTGAGTTGCTCAACTAAAAGTCCCTCTGACTCAATTTGATCGAGAACAGGTCCCATAAGTCTTACTAATTCAGCTACATTCCTGAAATATCTTTGGGATGGCCCAGATCGGATATTGATACTAGAGCATAACTTAGTGAAGTGAGTCAGGTCGGTCACTAGATTTCTCAAGATGGACTTTCCCATCCGACCTGTTTCAAGATATAGATGGACATATCATATGATAGTACCTGCAAGAAATAAAGATGTAACCCATGCATCTTAGAAAATTTAAATAAATAAAAGAAGGGAAATTAATTACTTACATATAAAAATGCATTCAGCAGTAATTAGATACTATAGTCGAGATCGCAAGAATATAACATACAAAAACCAAAGCTAATAGATCATTTTCCGATTCTATGTGGGGTTGGTTGCATGGATCCTTGACCGCAGTTCTGAAATGATTTTAAGTAAAATGCATGATTTTAGTTTCATTTTATATTTCATTCGCAGTGTTGATATACAGTGTGATTCTCATCCCTAAAAAACAAATGCAAGTACAACACCATGAATCTTTAACATAAACCTGTCACCAAGAATGATATGATTTGACTTTACTTGAACCATTTCATTCCTGTTAATGGATCTGAATTCAAGTTTATTGTTGAAAATTGTAGTCATCACCGTTGTCTGGCAACAGGGGTCTAGTGTTTTAGCCATCACCATCATCTTACTCTTCAAGCGTACTCCACCTAAACGAGATCAGGTTATGCGTCCTTGCTTTGACTCCACATGCAGCACTATACAAATAATCTGTAGAAGTCTTGGAACAAAAATCAAAATAATATGGCAACAGTTTAGATAAAATTGGTTTTTATTGATTATTTTTCATTCTTTTTTCGTATCTTTCACTTTATAAACCTTTTGAACTGATTTTAAGTATTTCCATGATAAAAAAAGAAAAGGTGTTTGAATTCATTATTTTGTACGGTTTCACCTTTCCCATATATATAATTTCTTAATAATCCAAGACTTATTCGAGGAATATAACTTTTTAAAGATATCTAGAGAGAAATAACACTTTAAACTATCAGTTATTTCAATGCAGAAGTTGCAAATATCGAGTCTGTTAAGAGCTAGATTCATGTCTTATGAAAAAACAGATAATTAAGACTGTTACCAGATCGATAAGGAACACAACATTTCAAGAGTAGCGGGCATTACCAATTTATATGCAACTATAACAAAAGCGGAGAGGGGAAAACATTCTCTCTAGAAATGATATACAACAAAATCAGAGGCCGACACCAGGAAAAGCACCAAAGAAGTTAAACGTCACCGAACGGATAACCATTAGAACACTCAAACATAATATTGAACCATCTCAAGGTAAATGAATTCCGGAATGTATCATGCAATACTATGCAGTGAAAGCAGCATGTTTCATCAGAGCCACCAAACCACCTAACAAGAAACTCTTAAACCCCAATGCAGATTAGACACAAACACTTAGCAAAGGAAGGGATCGGCCAAAGAACAAAAGAGAACGAGGAATGAAAACAACAGACGCATGCAGAAAAACACTGAACCCCGTAAGAAGCAATCTGCGACAAATAAATACCCCTTTCCTCACATCGCCTTGTGACACCACAAAACTCAAAACATTGAATTTCCCGTCGGAAATTCCGTTCCAAGAAAAAACCCAAAAAAAGCAAAAAAAAACAGAGCGAAAACGGAAGAATTAAGAATCAGGATTCTTTCTTACCTCAGGAGGGAAGAGATCGATGAGTAACAAAAGGAACGGAAGCGCCGGACTGCAATTTTGAGCGGGAGAGGCTGCCACGGAGCTTCGCCTTGACAGAAATTGCAGCCTCACCAGTACTGTAAGGGAGATTCAGGCTTCTATGAGAGAGAGAGAGAGAGAGGTACAAGTCAAACTTGGGTCCAACACTTCGGCTCATTCGTCATGGATTCTCCCACGTAGCTAAGTCAAATGACACTGAATGGGAAAGTAAACTATTTTGCACCCAGAGCGTTATCTCAACTGGCAGGGTTTTCTGAGTCCTACGGCTATGGTGGTGAGTTCGATTCTCAGGAATGTATATACCGTGCAACCACTCTGGGTTATACCGAATATGACGGGACCACTGTGGGTCAAATACAAGCCATTCGTTCCCTCGGATCAGAAACGACAGCTGCTCTCTCCCTGGCATTCTCCAGTGTAGTCTGAGACTCTGAGCTTTGTTGCCGGAGGGAAACCAGTTTTCTAAGGTTCCGGCCGTCTACATTTCTTCCTTCTCTCCTACGACTTTTCCTTCCATACCCAAGAAGTCTCCCATTTTGAACGTAAGGCTCTCCGGATAAAGCGTTGTTCTGACGAGAAACGTATTTTCTCTCTCTCTCTCTCTCTCTCTCTCTCTCTCTCTCTCTCTCTCTCTCTCTCTCACACACACACACACACACACACACACACACAAACATACACACGTAGACATGCGTACACACATAAACTTCAAAAGGGTTCTTGCATGCTGAAAGGTGAATCGCCGTTTGCGTTCTCTCCATGGATTTACTTCTGTTAGTTCGGTTTTGATGGTGTTCGTTCTCCTTTGGTCATAGTTACGAAGCATTCGGTGGAAATTTCTTCCCTGATACTTGATGGATAGCAAGTCGAAGATCCGATATTTGATGTCGTTTTCTGCCCTCCTGCGTGGGTTTCTGATCGTTTACGGCGAATGGCAAGATTCTCACATGGATGTTCATTACACGGACATTGACTATCTGGTCTTCTCCGATGCAGCTTCGCTAGTAGCCAACGGGAAATCCCCTTTTGATCGATCTACATACAGATATTCACCCCTTCTAGCGATTTTACTTGTACCCAATTCGTATCTCCATCCATTGTGGGGAAAAATCGTATTTTCCTCTGCCGGTTAGTATGTACTCAGTATTTATTTTTATTTCTTGAAATATTCTATTTGTTTTTTCTACTGGGAGTTCAGATCTGGTATGTCACTCGCCAACTATACTCATCTTCTTATTTGATCGAACGTTTTAGGTCGGTCGTTGTTAAGTAGTATTTTGTCTTGTGTTTATACACGTCTCTATGCATTTGAGAGTTGATCAACTGGCAGTTGCCCTGAAAGGGTTCGCTGTGGTGCCGTTGATCCATGTGATGATCGGCACTTAAAACACCAAGTCTAGTACTAATCTTCAATCGTTCGACTTTCACTCTGTGATGGACTATATCGTGAAAACCATGTGCTTCTTGCATTCTTTGCTGTTCCTGCCACTGTCCGAGGCATATTAACTTAAGATTCCATAGTATTCATTTGTGCTCCATGGTTTATAAGAAAAAGGATGCAAGTCATCTCCATAAACGCAACGAGGGTAACTGCATGTATTGCTCCTTTGTTTGGTTTTATGTAAATGGCAACTAGTTATATCAATTGGTTCAGTTGTGGCTATTGAAAACAAGTAAAGATCTTTTGAAATGAAACATTGCGATTGCGAGCTTCTCCATAAGATCAGCATTAGCTCTACTTTTTGAGTCTGTATGTACAAGATAAACACTATCTTTTTATACTTTATAGTGCTCCCAAGCCAACTTAGACTACGTCTCTGTAGACAGATACAATGGGTGCACACTGATGAAGTTGACATTTCCAGCAGAACCATCTAGGATTTATGTCAGCTTTTTCTTTGTTTGTTGCCATCTTCTCTCTCTCTCTCTCCAAGTAATAAACTTTTTTATAGCTGTGAAACATGGTGCTAGAGAAACCTCATGCTGTTGCATTCTTAGTGCAATCAAATGACCTCCCTGTGATGGGTACCAAGAGATTGGGATGCAATTGACGCCTTTTACTAGTTTTCAAACAAAGTCCTGTTGACTGTATGACCTGTCAACATTTTGTTGGTGTGGTTTATGAGTAATTTATGCATCATATTAGTGGCTTGTGGCAGACTAGGATCCATTACAAATAGGTGAAGATCACTGACAATGATGCCATATAGGCAGCCTATGGGACCCTTGTTCTTGTGATGTATAACAACTTTTAGTCTAGCAATTGTAACTACTAAAAGATTCAAAATTCAAATGTATTTGAAATGAACAAGGGATTTCAAGCTAATATTAGTAACACTTGACCTTGAGATAATTCAAGCTTAAACGATGATCACCAGCACTTGAGACTTCTGATATTACATTTATCTGTTGATATAAACCAAGTTACTCAAAACCAAATGAAGGATTGTAGGTTATCTAATGTGAGGAAAAGAAGTACCAGTAGCAATATAAGATGTGCCAATTGTAGCAATTATGTTGAATTGTGTGAAAACAAAGGACTTCTTCATATACTTTGTTCATGTACCTATTCAATGTTGTATTTGTACACAATGCATGCCATAAAAGGTCAATAATGCGATACATATAAATAAGTATCAGTACATATCTTAACCTTTTCCAGAAGAAAACAACATAAAAGAACTGTTATGATATTGTATGGTATACCTATGATACGAGTACGATCCACTCCTGTATCCTACAATACATTCTGAAATGGAGGACACTTACAATGCAGGATTGTGTCGTACCAAAATTTTGATCAATATGGTATCGATACATGTTGCACGTACGCATTGATATATACAACATTTTACCAATTCAGAACCGAACAAGAATGATCTGGGAACAAGGTGAGCTGAACCAAACTCAAGTAGCTCGTCCCATTTACCAGTCCTAATACATGACATAGGTTCCCTGCTTACATGCACATGTTGCATATTAATTTAGCAGCAATTTATATAATCTTGTGGCAACTGGCCAAGCTTTCTCGGCGTAGTAGAGCATGATGGTAATATGAACAGTTGCAGACAGTTTAAGAGAGCTACATATCAGCTCTTACCTGCAGGATTTTAGTAGATAAGGTTGACAGGGCCCACATGTATTGCCTTATCTCTTGTTTATTGGGGCATATGTTGTCAATAGTAGGGTATTTTGATTGTTGTATCTGCTATATGGTGTATAGTGGTTGTTCACTGCAGTGTGGTAAGGTACCATATGGTACATATCAATGCGTATCATAGGGAAAATCATATGATACAGCCTCGTAGTGCAAATGGCTCTGTATCAGGTGTGTCGTAGGGCATGGGGGCATATCTTTGGTGTATTGTAAGATACAGGGAGTGTACCATAATTTTTTTTAATCTTTTTCTCATTTGAAAATGTATGGGTACATATTGATGCATGTCGTATTGATAGAAAGAACGATATGCTGTGTATTGGTACTTATAACATTGTTTTACTACTATAACAGTTGCAATGTGATGGTAACAGGTTCTTGTTGTTTTTCTTCTCTGTTTTCCTTTTTCTTCCTATTTTCTTTCTTTCTTTCCATTTCTTCTTCTTCTATTCTTCCTTTCTGCCCTTTTCCAATTCTTTTTCTTTTCTCCTCCACTTTCTGTCTTCTTTTTTCTCTCTGCTTTTTCTTCTGCATTGTTTCATATCATCACCATGTCTGTTTCCTACCCTATTCCTTTTCCTTTCCTCTTTTTTCCTTTTCTTTTTCCTTTGTCTCTTATCAGTTTAGTTTATTTTCTTGTGGTGTATAACTTCAAGTATTTCACATTTAAGTTATGTCATATAAATAAACATGCTTCAAGAATGTTAAATGTTGTACTAATCATTATTGACCAGTTTGTATAAGTTGAACATGTTATTTTATGAATTTTGTTGTATTATAGTGTAACAGTAGAAAGACATACTTCACGATACACCATTTATGAGTCAAGACTCTAAACATGATTATATTCACACTTTGCATAACCTTCTATAAATATTAGATTTTGTTTTTAGATTGATTCACATTTATGACACATTGGATATATGTTTTTGTCATTCTTTAGAATTGATTGTATGCTTTTGTTTTGTTTTAAATATTTTATAATAGTAGTGTGTCGCCATCTGCTATGTCCTTTTTGACGTTGTACTGGGTCCAAATTAACTGCCTGCTATCTGATATTGTAACGTAGAGTAGGACCCCTTCTATCTTCATCTGTTCCACAGTTCCACTACATTTTCCTTGGCTGTGTTATACATGTATTAGCAGCATTTTCATTAATTATGTTGCAGCTGGCCAAGCTGTCTCACTGTAGTAGTGTGTGATATTAAGACAAACAGTTGCATACATTTAACAGGACAGCATACCAGCTCTTACCTGCAGAGCTTCAGTTGGTAAGGTTGACAGGGTCCCATATTGGTTGCACCACTTTGTATTTCTTATGCCCTCCTCCGACTATCTTCATTTCTCCTACCTGTGATTAGTTCATCTTCATTTCTTATGAACACCCTGTAAATTGTTGTTGATAATCGAAGGTTGAATCATCCACGATACAACTTGTCAAAGCGCCAAGATCTCAAAACATCCGAATATGGATGTCAGACACAAATAACTCAACAAGAGTGCGGAAGCAAGTCAAACTACAAACAAAGTTGTGCTAAGACAACATTAATTTTATTGATGAAAGAATGGGGTATTTATAGGGGAAGAGGCATTACATAAAAGAGAGAAATAATAGCCTTGAAGGCCGGAGCATAACAGCCCAACGGCTAGTTGACTGGCCTCAGGCTGTAGTGGCCTAGGCCAGTCCTATCACAAACACGGGCTCTAATGGCCCTTGTACCTATTAAAATTAACACTCCCTCAAACTTACGGGGTATATACCGAAAGTTTGTCAAACAAAAAGTGAAAACGAGTGGCCTAGAGAGATTGGGTGAAGAAGTCCACTAGCTGCATCTCAGATATAACATAACACAATGTTAGCTTCTTGTTTAAACATTCTTCACGAATAAAATGACAATCCATCTCAATGTGCTTAGTCTCGCTCATGAAAACTGAAAGTTGTGAGCAATCCGACAGAACTCCCATTGTCACAATACATGTGGAGTGAGACTCGGGAAAGAGAATTCCCATATCTTGCAAGCAACCTAACGTAACCAAACAACAATCTCTTTAATAGTAGATGCTTACAAGCATCGATATTCCCTCGTCTGGGCCTGGAAGACATCAGAAAGAAACAGATTGCTTCTTGCTCTTTCCAAGAAATAAGAGAATCACCCAAAAATATACAGTAAACCAAAAAGAATGTGACTTTCATGATCTGTGGGATCACTACCATGATCAAGAGACGTAGGCATTTACGCACTTAAGGATGAGGTTGATGGAAATTAAAAAGACTGCGAAAGACTCAAGTATTCTCAAGGTATCGCAGTAAATACTAAGTTAATACCGCCCAATGAATCGTAGTAGGAGAAGCAAAACAAACTCCACTAACAACATGAACACTCAAGAGAATGCAATATCTCTGGACGAGCACATAGTAAGGTATACCAAGCTCCTCAAATAATAGTACGACAGGAAAAGGCAGTGATCCGACAAAGGCAACCACTGCATCGTAAGAAGAAAACTTTGCAATAACTTCAAATGGGAGTGTCTATGCCAAATTCATTATCGTAAGTCTAGCTCGCTTAAGAATATTCCATAACATATTTCAATCGAGTAGCAGATAAACTCTCGGGTGAGAAGAAGGCTACCTCTCAATACCTAAGAACATCAGAAGAGAACTCCAAATCCTTCATTTCAAATCGTGCCTAAATAACTCTATTTCTCACAAACCTAAATACCATGAATATCGTCACTGTCGATGATAATCCTGCCGCTATCAACATATAAAGACAAAATGATACGACTCCGCATCGTGCGGTAATTTGTGGGTCAAAAAGAGCAGTTACCCGTGACTACTTGAAGCTAAATCCAATGGAAGAGATCACAACAGAAAATTTTCAAACCAAGCACGGGTGCTTGTTCGAGACCATATAATGCTTTCTGCCATGTGCAGTATACCTGCAATCATGTAAAACACCGTAGAGTGTGCTATATAAATTTCTTCTTGAAGAGATCTCCATTCAGAAAAGCATTTTTAACATCAAGTTGATATATCTCCCAATTTTTAATGGCACTTAGGGTTATAAGAATTCTAATTGTGATCATCCTAGCAACCGGAGCAAATGTTTCATCATAATCAATTTCATACACTTTAGCATAACCTTTTGCAATTAGCATAACCCTTTGCAACTGTGAGTTTTAATTTTGTAGACCCATCGACATCCAATAACCTTCTTATCTTTAGGCATGGGTACAACTATCCATGTCTAGGTTTTATCTAAGGCTCTAAGTTCATCCCTCATAGCATCTTCCCATTCTGGAATACCTTTAGCTTGATGGTAAAACTTGAGTTATTTGACTTGATGAAGAGTTGCAATCAAATTTTTGCGTTGGGGTTCAAAAGATTCATAAAAAACAAATCATTGGGGAGGTTTCGAAACTCTAGGTTCTAGACACGTGTCATCAGATTCTCTATGACGTCGTATATAATGTAATGGGAAGAGTTGAATAATGGGTTGGTGATAAACAATTTCATTTTGGACATTATCACTCGATAGAGGACTATCTTATGATCTTCAGGGTCACAATCATCGTCTTCTTCTAGATCAAAGAAGTCTTGAGATATAGATGATTTAGAACTTTCTAAAGATTCAAACTTATAGTAAGGATCATTCTCAAAGATTTTTACATTTACATCTTTGGAAACATACAATTTATCATTAACAGGATCAAAACATCTATAACCTTTTTTGTCTATGCTATAACCAAGAAATATACATTCAATGTCCCTATGGGATAATTTATCATTTTTATCCGTATAAACAAAACATGTACACAAAAAAACTCTCAATCTTTCGTAATAAGGAGAAAGGTTATATAGTTTTTCAAGGGGAGAAATATTTTCAAGTTTGGATGAAGGCATCCTATTGATAATATATACGGCAGTAAGGGTATATACGGCAGTAAGAGTAGCTTCTGCCCGTAAAAACTTAAGAACACTGCAGGCAATTAACATAGTGCGGCATGTTTCTATGATATGTCTGTGTTTTCTCTCAGTTAAGCCATTTTGTTGAGGGGTTTTGGTGCAAGATTTTTTATACAAGATTTTATTGGTTTTGACAAATTTTTGAAACTCATTTGACATATATTCTCCTCCTGAATCAGATCTAAAAATCTTAATAGTGGAGCCAAACTGATTTTTGACCATATTACAAAAGGTTACAAAATTTTCAAACACTTCCGACTTTTGCTTCAAAAGATATATCTAAGTAAAGCGAGGAAAGTCATCTATAAATATCACATAGTATTAAACACCTCCCTTAGAAACAATAGGGGCAGGACCCCAAACATTAGAGTGTATTAATTTAAAACTTTGTTTGGTACATAATTTCTTTCACCAAAAGGAAGATGACGCATTTTTCCAAGCACACACTCTTTACATTCAAACTTTTGGTCTCTAGTTTTTTTCAAGAAAGAGAAATTACACGATCTATGTATATCTAAGTGTCCAAGTCTTTTATGCCAAAGGGTAGCATGTTGGGTTACATTACAAGTATCAAAATTTGGCATAACTAAGTAATCCATTTTGTATAGTCCGCTTTCTCTATGGCCTTGACCAATCACCTTCTTCGATAGGTGATCCTACACCACACAATGCTTAGACGAGAAAGTGATTATACAATCATTATCACAAATTTGAGCAACCGAAAGTAAGTTCAAATTGAGTTTAGGTATAAAGTTTATATTTTGAATTTTAAAATTTTCTTTTTCGAAATTTCCTATTTTTTCAATTTGAAGTTTTGTACCATCGGTCGTAAATATATGCTTTCCAACAATATCATTAGATTCATTTAAGGATTTTTCACAATGAATCATATGAAAAGAAGCACCCGAATTTAAAAACTAAGACATACCTTCAGAGGTAGAGAGAGCGTTTCTGGAGATGTTGCTTGTTCCTTAAACATTTCTTCTATATATGCTTTGATGTTGGTATGCAACACTCCTCCTTCTTTATCTTTCACAGCTTCCATATTTCCAAATTTTCTTTGAAGGAGAGGACAAGTAGTTTTGATATGCCAACTTTCCTTGCAATCAGTGTTGTCTGACGCGTATCGTATCGCGTATTGTTGGGCTCCACGATACGGGCTTATCATATGATACTTTAATATTAAAAAAATAAAAAAATATTTTAAAAATCAAGAAAAATTAGAAAAAATCTGGTAATTGCTTTGAATTCATATAATGCAAAGTTTAGTACATATTGAGCATTCAACATTGAACAATTGCATCCAAATTTACATATTTTGAAGCAAAAAATGAAATACATTTATATTTTACATATTGTAAATTTGTATCAAGATCATTAACTAAATAATCTTCATCTTCTCCTTAATGAAGATTCAAAGTTTCTCATCACCTTCTGCTTCAAAATCAAAATCTATCTCCTTTATGATGTTGTTGCACTCCTTTCAAATTAATCAATGTAATGTCTTCTTCGGTTAGGAGTGTATTTTCTTCGTTATCTTCCATAATCCACTCATCTAATATATCAAAATTAACAAATTAATATCTTTGTACATGTAGTTGTCATATTTGCTAATTTTTATATGCGAGCAAAACGATTAGCCTATGACACCTCATAGATATGATATTGTTACTTGATGATATCCCCTTTTTCTCTTAGTAGAGACTAGTTTTTTAACTAATGCTTGAGCTCCATTTCTCACTTCACAGACTGAGTTAAGCCTCACACACGTTGATCATGTTCAACTCAATTGAAGTCATGTAAGATGAACCCTAAAATAGTGAAGTTGTGAAATGCCCACTCAATGAATCAAGACAACCAAATTGTTCTTCATTTTTTGCGATTTCATTAAATTAGAAATTGGTAGCAAAAACATACCTAAAAGTTGACAATAGGAAGGGAAATGATTTTGTCACAATTTTTATTTGTTCATAAATTATTCTTATTCAATAAATAAAATTATAAACCCGAATTTACATGTTTCATACATAGCTTGCAATCTCAAACAAGCATATCGGAGGATGCCTTGGAGAGAAGTGAAGAGAGGCCATAAACCTGCAAAAAAAAAATTAAATTTTAAATTTTTTTTTTGGGCATAATCGATATGGTGCGATACGATAACACTGCTTGCAATAGTGGCATATGGTGTCCTTGGTTGGCCATGGTCCCGTGAGTTTCTTGTTTGTTCTTTTCGAAGTTTTTCGCATGCGGAGGCTTGTACAATTGTACGTCTTCATGTTGACTCCCGGTTTGGAGGTGGCCAGCATGCCTTCTTTTGCAATATTGATATTTTTTAACCTTGTTTCTTTCATAACAAGGTCGGTAAAAAATGAGTCTCTTTTTGGTCTAGGTTTTCTATGTATTAAGTTTGATCTAATATTTTAAAATTCGTCTCTTAAACCACGCATAAACAAAAAGAAATATTGATTATCCAAAAACTCTTGAAATTCGTCTATTTTTTGAAGTTTTTCGAATTTATCAAAACTTTTAAGTTAGTCCATAATTTCGAAAACTCATTGTGATAATCTCTAATGCTTAAGTTTCCTTACTTAAGCATTATCATCATTTCCATTAAATCAATTTGGAAGACAAAATCATCTTGAGAGTGAAGCTTTTTTAAGTATTCTCATGTTTCAAAAGTATTTTCGAAAATACTAATTCTATTTATAAGTTTTTCATCAACATTTTGACAAATAATTCAAGTTATTTTTACATTCATTTTTTCTCAAATTTTTAGATCTTTCTTATACTTTTCATGTGCTTTAACAATATCATCATCATCCAAATCATCAATGTTTAAAATCGGTTCTTTTATCGTACCATCGATATAATCCCAAATTTTTTTTGATAAAAAATATTTTTTCATGGTCGTTGCCCAACTTTGATAGCATTTTGGGTCAAGGATTCATCTAAAGGACTCATTCTTGCTTTTCATTTCATGCAAAATCAAAAGATTTAGACTAACCTCAAATTTGGAATGATTTCTCAAAATTTGCAATCGTGACACGCTTCCCAATGTGCTCGAATTCTTCAATACGAGGCTCTGATACTATGTAAATTGTTGTTGATAATCGAATGTTGAATCATTCACGATACAACTTGTCAAAGTACCAAGATCTCAAAACATCCGAATATGGATGTCACCCAAATAACTCAAAAGAGTGCGGAAGCAAGTCAAACTAATGGGGTATTTATAGGGAAAGAGGCATTACATAAAAGAGAGAAATAATAGCCTTGAAGGCTGGAACTAGCCATTGGAGGCCAGCTGCCTCCAACGGCTAGTTGACTGGCCCGCCCTAGGCCCTAGTGGCTTGGGCCAGTCCTATGACAAACACGGGCCTTAATGGCCCATGTACCTATTACAATTACCCCCCCCCCCGGTACATGTGTGTGCATCTGCTGAAATAACCTTCTTCTTCCTCATTGAGGAAATACATTCCCTTTACTTTTTGATTAATCTCTGTTACCGCTCATGCCTTCCTGTGGTCGCTCTTTCATGTGCAATTAGATGCATGGGCAGTACAGTGGTCTGTAGGCAACGGGCAGGAACTGAACGCTTTATCCCGGCTTTTGTGGATATATAATAGGTTTTATAGTTAAATGGATGGAGGTTTTTTATAATGAGGTTATTAGAAACAAATTAGGAGTGGCACCAATAGATGATAAAATGAGAGAACATCGTTTAAGAGGGCTTGGACATATAGAAAGAAGATCAAAAGAAGAACCTGTAAGAAGGTTAGAAAAACTAAATTTGGAAAGTATTAAAAGAGGTAGAGGACGACCACAAAAGTGTTGGAAAGAAACAATAAAGAATGATCTTGGGAGTTAACTGCTAACATGGCACACGATAGGGATCTGTGGAAACAAAGAATCCATGTAGCCGACCCCGTCTAGTATGGGAAAAGGCTTAGTTGTTGTTTTGTAGGTTTTTCACGATTTTGCTTATTTCCCTTGAAATAATAACGTAACTTCCCAAGAGAATCCAACACTGGATTTTATAACCTGAATTTTGATTAGTTCATGTTTCTTAAGATTTTCTTTTTCTCTGATGCCACAGATTTGCTTGTTGGTTGGCTCTTGCACTCTATTTTGCAACTACGTGGGGTGTCTGATAACCTGTGCTTTTATTCAGTAGCTTCTTGGCTGTGTAATCCTTTCACTTTCACCATCGGCACACGTGGAAACTGCGAACCTCTTGTCTGTGCCATGGTTTTGTGGATCATAATCTGCCTCATAAATGGTGTAAGTTTTGTCTCCTCCAAGTACAGTTTGTCTTCCATTCCATGAATTTCTTCTGACAATTACTTTGAAATTTGAATTTTTTACCATAAACAGTTTATATTGCCTGTTTAGATGTTTTATATCGGTCAGTCATGAACAAATACAAGCCATGGTACAGTGGGACATTTTAAAAATAAAAGAAAGAACCATTTGAGTGGAAATTTATTTTATAAAGAAAATTAGGGTGGGCAGTGGTAGCTCTCTGTTGTGGATGGGTGATTCCAGTGTAAGTGACTATTGATGGGTGATGACTAAGAAATCATCATCATGCGGTGGTGGTAACAGGTGGCTATGATACGTAATGGATCCTGATGAGATGTAAAACTGGATTAAAAACTTATCATTAAAATAATTGTTTAGAACAAAAAGATATAATCGTCCAAAGAAGAATTTGATGAGTTATAAAAACTTTAAGTTTGAGTAGCCTGTTTACAAGGACATCCAAGTTAGGGAATAATATGTGAAGCATGTGACTCGTATTTTACTCTTTGTAAACCTAATAACTATTGAGTAGCGTTACTAGATACACGCACTTTGGTTTCCACCATTTTGTTCTCCTTTTTTTCTTCAGTATATGTGACTGACAGTGCTTTGGTAATTTTGTAAATATCTGCAGGTAATATATTCCAGTCTGCCTTTTGGTATGGACTTGTCGTCCACTTCAGGATATATCCAATTATTTATTCCCTTCCTATTCTCATTGTTCTTGACCCGCAGTTCTATCAAGCAGGGGGAAAACCGCATCTTAAGATTTGGAATGTTGAACATAGAAAACCATCTGTAGTTCCTAAGGATAAAAACGGGATTCTAACAAGTTTTTTCAAAGAAGTAGTAATGAGCGGGTGGTTCTTTTTCATAAATATTCTCAATAAGCAGAGGATATTATTCACCCTTGTATCAGCAACAGTATTTTTCTTTTGGACTGGTCTTTTCTTCCATCTCTATGGATGGGATTTCTTGAATGAAGCATTGTTGTACCATCTGACCAGAACAGATCCAAGACATAATTTCTCAATATATTTCTATCATATATATCTTCATCATCAGCACCCTTTCTCAGTGTTACAGAAGCTGGTCTCTTTCTTGCCACAGTTGCTTGTGCAGTTGGTCTTGGTCTTCACTTTTGCAAAGGACCTCCCCTTCTGCTTCTTTGTGCAGACAGTTGCATTTGTAGCATTTAACAAGGTAAGAACTTGGTTTTCTTGGTTTTGAGGTATATATATATATACGTGTAACATGTGAACCTAGTATGAATCCACTGTTTGTGTACGAACTACATGAATCATATCCACAGTTATCAAATACATCTCATTTTCAACTTATCTAAATTAGCTCTAAGTGCTGGATTGGACGAATCATGAATCATCTGAACCCTATTGAATCATGTAGACTTGACCCATCAAATCGATGTTGTGGCTGCTGTTGTGTTGAATTCAGCGTAAGTGGCTATGGCATCAGTTCTTCAGGTTCTCGCAAAGTTGGCTTGCTCCGAGGAACACATTCTAGGAGTCCAAAAATCTTCATTTGACCTATTTTTCTCTGTTTTCTCTTTCCTATTTTTCTAAGAATGTCGGTAATGGTGATTAGGTTCATTAGAATAACATTGCACTTTGTTTGTCTCAGGTTATCACAGCTCAATATTTTGTGTGGTTCTTCTGCCTTTTCCCCTTGATTTTGCCATGGAGCACGATCAAATTAAAATGGGGTGTAACTTGTCTTGCTTCATGGGTCGGGGCCCAGTTGCATTGGCTTATGTGGGGATACTTCTTGGAATTCAAAGGGAAGAGTGTCTTCGTTCAGCTTTGGCTATCAAGTATTCTCTTCTTAGCTGCAAACACTTTTGTTCTAGTTATACTTATCATAAATCACCATTATTGGCCTCTCTTTGTTGAAGCAACCGTGAAATCAACCAACCAGGATAAGAAGATCAAATAAAGGTGAACATTAGTTCTTTTGCTGCACTTGTATTCTCGTTTTCCAGCCAATTTTGTTATCTGCTTGTAATGTCTTAATGCAGATAAGATTATATCTACCTTTGAAAATAAGATCAAGTATGGCTGTCTTTTTTCAGTGGTTCCTTTTCCTCAACACAATCTGTTCTGGCCACATGCTGCTTTAACTGGCAGAGATGCATCAATCCTTCTCCCTATTCTCATATTCAAGAGCTTTTTATTACAGGATAAGTTTTTTTACTTTTTAGAAGGTTTTTGTAGTTGAATGAAATTTCTTGTTCAACTAAAGAATGAATGACTTTCTGAACCGAAACGGATAGAAGGTTAGTTGCAAATTTGTGAACCTCATGTAAGGTGTGTTTGGACTCGAGTAAATTTGCGGAAAAGAGAATCCAAGTTGACTTCTAACTTATATTCTCATGTTTAGATTTCAGTTTGGCTATGATACTTCGACTTGTCAATCATTCAAATTCTGTGTTCAGGTAGGTTGCTACTTTTTCAGGTGGGAATATGCATTCCGTTGCAGTCGAGAGAATCATAGAAACTAGGTCCAATGAGATTATCCCAGAAATAAGAGACAGGAAAATATGAATATGGTGAGTACATTAAAGCTGGAAGTGAGTTCATGAATCTCAGCATCAAGAGTTATTCTCGAGAGAACTTTTGAGAATTTATATGAACTTTCAATTTCTAGTGCTGCTATATTTGACTTTTGGGAGCTTCTATTGTTCGTCACTGAGGTCATGCAAAATATGAAGAACAGGCATCTTGGAGTACCTGTTATGTGTCGGCCAGTGTACGAAAGCTGACTAGATTTTGATGTCGATTGTAAATCTATAGTCTAAACTGCACCTTTTTGTTAGAGATGGGATAGATCCTAGCAGAACCCAACCTGATCCAATTGGATTCTTGCATAATCAGGTCTAGGGTACGAATCCTGGTTAACATTATGTCTTATTTGTTCAACTAATTCAATGCCATCTTCATATAAATAATGCAATGGGATTTATTTGGAGGAGTGAGGACGCAAGTTGCATGATCAATTGCCTCCCTGTTTGCGTTACCAGATTCCAATTAAATGGGTCTGTTTAGCTGACGCCTGAGCCGAAATTTTGATGTTGAATCCATGACCTTTAGCTTGTGAGCCGATCAAATGAACACAAATATCCAATTTGTACACTTCAAATTTTCTTCCTTTAATAGGAAATTGTACTATAGTTGGTTAATTTCAACAAGCTTGAATAAACACAAATAGGAAAATTCACACGAACTTTCCCACCCTACAAATCCACCACATTGAAGTCACCAAATTCGAGTACACGCCCTTGTGGCAGTGTTTGACAAATGAAATCATTTCATTCCTTTTCTCAGAGAAGCAGAATTTTCTTCAACTTGTGCTAGTAACTGAAGCAATCCAAAACCGGCAATCACATGAGACGGGAAAGGTAATAAGAACAACATTCATGAATGAACTTTCCGAAAGAATCAGACTAAGTAGCAAACTCTAAAGAAAGGTACTTTTATTGATAGGAGCCATGAACTTCTTAAGTACAGAAAATAACACTTGGAATTCTTCACCTTATCTGGGAAAAGAACAATCACATTTGTGCATAAACTGCTGCATATGGACTCTATAGAGATTGCAATGAGTCTAACGACACTTAATTTCCAGTAATATTTGGTCATGATACATATATAAGACGAGGTTGAGAAGTTCAAACCAGACCAAGTTCATATCTTGTTTGAAGGAATTACCAGAAGCAAAAAATATTGACAACTATAACCAGACAAACGATTTTGCAACGCTTCTTTCGCTGTTTACCATGTTTCAAAGCATTGTAGTATTGGTTTTTCACCCCTTAAATACATGTCAAAATGAACGTAGAGAAATGAAAGCACCGACACACTCCTACTTTTCCCCGGCTTTCAAGCACGAAAAATTTTCCACTCTTTGGCTCATGCTTTAGAGTGGCTTCACAAGTTTTTGCCATCATTTTGTGGCCTGAAGGCTTTCAAGTTTTACCTCCACTTTACGGCTTAGAAAACTTGTGCACATAACGGCGGATGACCCGTGCTTCCAAGCATCCAATTTGCTCGCGCTTATCTTACGGTTTAACACAAAGATTTAGTGCCCAAAGTTTATTGACCTTTTGAATGTCAAGATTATTGGAATGTGCATATCCCAATAACCCAGTGATTTTTCCATTAAAACCTAAGTGTTGCCTGTTTTATTCTTGAATTTATTAGTTTTATCTTTTTGTTATAATAACAATTATTAGATTATGTGAACAATAATTAGGTTGCATTATATCTCAGCCTATGTCGTTCTCAAACATAAATTTAATCAAATTAACATACTAATACACTTCTTTAATGAAAGATCCTTGTATTATACATAGGTCCTCAGAATAACAAAAGATACTAGTGCTGCAAGCTATTAACAAAGTAATGTTATTGTTTCGGGCTTTATTACCATCCTCTTCAACACAACCTCATCCATTTGAGGTATCTGGTACAACTTATAAAGTTGATAAACAAAAAAAATTAGAATTCTTGTACTACCTAAAACTATAGCTAAAACTGTTATGTTGGAGTCTTTATGCACTAACAATATCACCATTGAACAAAAAATAGTCAAATTGCATTCACTACACAAATGGTTGCAACTTGGAAAGCAAAGTTCAATATAAAAGAACCAGAAATTTTCTATCCCTCAAGTATCACAACATAACCCTAACAAAGATCCACAATCTGTCCTCCACAAAAAGTAACAGCTAATTGTTCAGCACCAAGATTTCAACAATACATTCTTTATAAGAAGATCAATGAGTTAAACCCTGGGGAGAAAGAAACATTATGTTGGCCTCTGACGAACTTGAAATTGCTCTGTCATGACAACCAACAAAAGATTAAAGGGCCACAGGCTTCAAGAGTTGCACACACACACACACACACACACACACACACACTACTGCTGCATTCTTATTTACTATTCCTGCTTGGCTTCTGTTTTGCCTATTTCCTATTGCTGCAGCTAAAACAATGTGAGCAGCAGTATGAGGGTACAAGTTTAGCAGCACAAGAGCAGCACGCAGCTAACTCAGTTCAGTGTTAACAGGAAGAAAACAGTCAGGAAGTAGCTAATTGGAAACGTCCAGCAGCACAAAAAGTTCAGAACCAGGAAACCACACCCTTTGAATGGGATTGTCCATATAATAATAATTATTTCAGAAAATAAAATTAAGATCATGACTTACATCTGTTTTAACGAACAACTTTAGAAGTTGACAGTAAATTCTTCATCTACAAGCATGGAAGTTTGCAATTCAGCATCCCCAAGTACCTCTATGGGATGACTATAATAATCAGTGACTATCCGCATGCCATTAATCATTAGTTACAAAGATGAGTGCATCAGATCGATAACAGCTTGAAAACCATCCACAGAGGCAATAAAATCTTATTACCAATACTTATTGGGCACATGGACACAGCAGTTTTATTACCGGGACGGATGCAAGAATTCCTTCGCAGATGGTGCAATTAATCCTAGCAGAATAAAATTAGATTCATTTCTATATCTGTCTGAAAACAGTGGGGGGTCAACAAAATCTTCTGGGTGATTCTGGCGAGGTGGTCTATATAATTTTTAAAAAAAATCGACTGCTAATGTAAATCTTCTTTTTCCTTCAGATTTTAGGTGAAGTGGCTGCCTCACATTGGCCAAAAATAGGTTCGCCACTGGCTGAAAGGACAGACTTCTGTGAAGAGTCTGTGTTCCTGCAGTTCTTCTGAAAAACTAACGTACATTCAGATGAGTACGTTGGCATCCAACTCTGCAGTTTTATGTTGTAAATAAACTATGCAGAGGGAAGAAGATGGCATGTGGAGTTTATTAGCACCTATCTGAGCAGATGAGTACATTGACAAAATCTTGATCTATATTAGCATCTAGTGAGTTTCATTGATTTTTTGATATTTTAGCTATTTATTTTTATCATGCGCCGTTTTTGGTCGTGCGTGTTTGCATTTTGCTATTTTTGCTTGTCTAATTGTATTCCCCATCACCCATTAGAGTCCGACTGCCATTTTTCGAATTGGCGGCATAATGATTCTAGATAAGGGCCAAGCAAACGTGAACCGGCTTCTTGTTCAAAAGTATTGGTGATGTTTGTGGAGATTTTTCCATGTAAAGGATTTTGTTTTCCTGTGTGGTTTATAGGCTGTCAGTGAGTACGATGCTTGTTTTAGTTCCTGTTTTCTTGTTCACCATTTTTGTTATATCGTCCACTTATGAAGCGAATTGCTTATTTTTGTTGCACCGTCCACTTACGAGGCGGACCGGCTTACGTTTTATGGGTAATTGTGTTTTTGGAAGTTTTGCTTGTTTCCAAGAGTTACTATGAAGCCATTTTGTTCCTCTAGATTCATGCCTCGGGTAACGAACTCACGACCTTCAACTTATGAGTCGGCCCCTTAGCTCGGTGAGCTATTGCTCGTTGTGCTATCAAATTGGTATTCTATGCACTTATCCCTATCCTTCCCTTTCTCTCTCCCATAAAACAAAAGAGAAAAAAATTGATGAAAGAGTTCGTATCTTCGTAGGCCATGACATTCAACCTTTACTTTTTATTTCTCTTCTGTTGTGTGACGGCGGATTATCGGTCCAGGTTCAATTCTTCTTCTCTAATTCCATGTTCAATGTACTTTTCCCTTCTCTTTTTTAAGTCAACCAGGTGTTAGGCATAACCTCTACCAGATACAACCAGCAGTCAAACCCTGACCTACTGTTGTAGGGCCTAACGCTTACTGCAGCTACTCCTTGTGGGGGTCCATTGTTCCTTCTTGGCGGATTATTGGTCCATGTTCAATTCTTCTTCGTCTAAGTCTATGTTCAATGTACTTTTCCCTTCTCTTTTTTAAGTCAACCAGGTGTTAGGCAAAACCTCTTCCAGATACAAAACCAGCAATCGAACCCCTGACCTACTGTTGTAGGGCCTAACGCCTACTGCAGCTACTCCTTGTGGGGGTCCATTGTACCTTTTTGTTGTTTCATGTGGGTACTAGAATTTGCAACAGATCAAAATAGGTATAAAATCTCAGAAAAACCATACTGTTTTCTGTCTGCAGTTGTTTCTTCTTCATCGACGTGTTTTTCACCTTCTAATTTAATGTTTGATTATGACGCACTTGGTTTATAGTATTGGAGAATGGATTTTCTGCTGATTGTCAGCCTTTATCTTTGTTTGTTTGTTTGGCTCTTATTTGTTTCTATGAATGAGCGGCTGAGGTGCCTTTGGTTTGATGCCTCTTGTGCATCCTGTACTTTTCATCTATGCAACTTCCGGCTCATCTCAATGTCTTATAAGCGATTCGGCGCAAACATGCAAAGCTTCATATGCCACACAAACCATTACAATGTCTGAGCCAGTTGTTTCTGTGGATTGGCTTCATGATAATCTCGGGGTTCCTGATCTCAAGGTGCTTGTTTCCTGTACTATTTTTTCTTTCATAGACTTCCATTTTTTGTTCTACTTTTAATAGTGAACTCCGCAATTTTGGGAAACACTGTTGTGGGAACACAACTATATTTGACCTGGTTTGGTGCACCATGCATGAGTGGTGCACTAATGCACCAAATCTGGACCACTCGATCCTTCAATTAGATGGTTCATGTTTAAATTTGATTTGCTTTTTGAAATTCAAATAATTTTTTCCTTAAAAAGTAACTTGGGTGCACTGGTGCACCACTCACACATTTTGCACTAATTCTG
Organism: Brasenia schreberi; assembly: GCA_036023115.1. Taxonomy (NCBI): domain Eukaryota; kingdom Viridiplantae; phylum Streptophyta; class Magnoliopsida; order Nymphaeales; family Cabombaceae; genus Brasenia; species Brasenia schreberi. The sequence continues at coordinate 2,576,803 of JAYKKT010000080.1, forward strand.
CATTTCCTATATATATATATATGAAGAAGAATATATATACTTATATAGACAATACAATACATATATATTATGTAATCTTATAATTTCAGCTATCTGAAAAATGTTTCTTAATGTACTATCATCTGCAAAAGGCAGCTAATGGTGTACATTGTAAGCTGCATCGACTGTTCTTTCAGCTGAAGAACAACTGTCAGCAGACAGTAAGCTGCAAGGAGCAGATGATCAGACAACTGCATTCATCTCTTTCAAGAAAGAAAAAACTTTACGTGTTTCTGTGTATATTTTCTGTTCTAGTACATTTTCTATCACTTGAAAGAATAGACTAAAATAAGCATTGACCATGTCCTACTCTGCTGAACTTTATCAGACAGTTTTTGTGTCCACACCCACGTCTAAGGAACATGCCACCTCTGTGGTGTGTCCACATGACATGGTTTAGCATCCCCTGTGTTCACCAACTTGCTGTGCTCATTTCTTAGGTGCTGTATGCCGATGCATGCAAGTCTCGTACCTATGTTTAAGAAGGAAGCTTTTGCTGTTAGCTGTATGTTACCTTATAGCGTTGTTCGTTATGTGAGTCTCCCACCTCTTCAAGGTTTTGAACAACAACAACAACTAAGCCTTTTCCCATACTAGACGGAGTCGGCTACATGGATTCTTTGTTTCCACAGATCCCTATCGTGTGCCATGTTAGCAGTTAACTCCCAATAAGCTAGGTCATTCTTTATTGTTTCTTTCCAACACTTTTGTGGTCGTCCTCTACCTCTTTTAATACTTTCCAAATTTAGTTTTTCTAACTTTCTTACAGGTTCTTCTTTTGATCTTCTTTCTATGTCCAAACCATCTTAAACGATGTTCTCTCATTTTATCCTCTATTGGTGCCACTACTAATTTGTTTCTAATAACCTCATTATGTATATGGTCTTTTCTTGTATGACCACTCATCCATCTCAACATCTTCATTTCTGTCACAGACATCTTTTGTACATGTTGATGATTAACTGCCCAACACTCAGAACCATAAAACATGGCAGGCCTAATTGCTGCTCTATAATATTTACCTTTTAATTTTAATGGTATCTTCTTATCACAAAGAATACCTGATGCTCCTCTTCATTTTAACCAACCAACATTTATTCTATGTGTAACATCTCCATCAATTCTTTCATCACTCTGAAAAATTGACCCTAGGTATTTAAAACTTTCCTTTTGGAGAATGCAATGTGTGCCAATTTTAATTTCTATGTCCTTTGAAGTAACCAAATGATCTAATGTTTCTCTCCATAGTTCCAATTTTCTATTAACTTTTTCCTTAGACTCCTCCACTAATACAATGTCATATGCAAATAACATACACCAAGGTACTTCATCTTGAATATGTTTTTTAACTCATCCATCACCATTATAAATAAGTATGAACTTAAAGTTGATCCTTGATGTAACCCAATATTAACTTCAAAGAAGTCTGTCATTTCTTCATGAGTCCTCACACATGTTTTTGCACCATCATACATGTCTCTTATAAGGTTAATATATGTCAATGGGATACCTCTTTTTTCCAAAGTTCTCCAAAGAACCTCCCTCGGTACCCTATCATAAGCTTTTTCTAGATCAATAAATATCATGTGAAGGTCTTTCTTTTTTGCTCTAAAATGTTCCATAAGACGTCTCAAAAGGTGAATCGCTTCAATAGTAGATCTGCCTAGTATGAATCCAAATTGGTTCTCTGTTGTACTTGATACTTGTCTTAACCTACGTTCGATAATTCTTTCCTATAATTTCATAGTATGACTCATTAACTTGATACCTTGATAATTCGCAAAATTTTGAATGTCTCCCTTGTTCTTATATATGGGTATAAGTGTACTTGCTCTCCATTTCTCGGGTATCTTTTGGTTTTTCCATATTTCATTAAATAGTCTTGTGAGCCAAGTGATTCATATTTCTCCTAGTATTTTCCAAACTTCTATTGGAATATTATGTGGTCCTACCGATTTACCACCCTTCATATGTTTAAGAGCCTCTTTGACTTCATTCTTTTGAATACGTCGGTAGAAATTGTGGTTTATATACTTTTATGACTTGGCCAAATCTCCTAAACTAATACTAACATCTATATTTTCATTAAAAAGATTATAAAAATAGTTTTTTCATCTATTTCTTATATCATCATTTGCCACTAGAATTTTTTCATCCTCGTCTTTTATGCATCTAACATAATTAAGATCTTTAGTTTTCTTATCTCTAGCCCTAGCTATCCTAAAAATATCTCTTTCACCCTCTTTTAAGTTGAGTTTTTTATATAAATCATCATAAATCTTAGCTTTTGCTTCACTAACGGCCTTTTTCGCTTCCTTCTTTGCTTTCTTATAAGCTTCTAAAGTTTCACTAGTTTTCTTAACATAATGTAATTTGTAACATGCCCTCTTTGCCTTGATTTTATTTTATACTACTTCACTCCACCACCAAGCTTCTTTTTGTGCCGGTACACCTCCCTTAGATACCCCTATCACATCTTTCGCCACTTTCCTAATATGTATAGCCATATTGTTCCATATATCACAGGGTGTGCCAACATAATTCCAAACATCTCCTTGAAGGACTTTCTGTTTAAATATATCTTCTTTCTTGCTTTTGAGGTTCCACCATTTAGTCCGAATAGCTCGATGCACTCTTTTCTTCTTTGTCCATTTTTTTATTTGTAAATCCATAACTAAAAGTTGATGTTGGGTGGTTAAGCTTTCTCTTGGAATTACCTTACAATCTTTACAATTTGTGTTTGTGATAAGCTACTCTTATAAGTAATTAAATGTTCATCTCGTTTTTTGAAGATTGTATTGACTATAAAGAGATCAAATGCCATAGCAAAATTTAAAATCTCCCTACCTTCCTCATTTATATCCCAAAACCAAAGTTTCCACGAATCCCTTGATATCCTAATGCCTCTTTACCGACATGTCCATTTAAATCTCCTCCTAAACAAATCATCTCCCTTTGTAGAATCTTTTGAAACACCATATCTAACTCTTCCCAAAAAACAATCTTTATACTATCTTCTAGTCCTACTTGGGGTGCATAAGCACAAACTATATTCAAAACCTCTGCTCCTAACACTAATTTAAATGTCATGATTCGGTCGCCATATCGTTGTATATCTACTACACTCTCTTTTAAATCTTTATTTATGATAATACCAACTCCGTTTCGAGCATTTTCTTTACCTGAGTACCATAATTTGAAACATGTATCCTCTATCTCCTTTGCGTTTTCTCCTACCCATTTTGTCTCTTGTAAACATAGAATATGAATCTTTCTCCGAATCATAGTATCTACCACCTCCATTAGCTTACCTGATAATGTTCTGATATTCCAAGAACCAATACGAATCTTATTATCTAGGACTAGCTTCCTTACCCCCGCATCCGTCCATAATCAAAATGCGGAGGCCCTCTCTGAAAATTTTTCACTACATTCGGACGGCAATGTAGCGGGACTAACTTCTTTACCCACACCCGTCCATGATGTGGGAACCCTCTTTGCAATTGATTCACTACATTCGAGCAAAAATGTAGTGGCCCTTGCTTACTTCTTACTGCATTCGGGCTCTGCAGCACGTCGTTAGGCGGGGACGCCCCAATGCAATGCTCATAATTTTTGTAATCCATGTTATAAAAATCTGACGTAGTTTTACGTTGGCTGTCGGAAGCCTAACACAACCCTCCTCCTTTATCTGGGTTTGGGACCGGCAATGCAAGGGTGATCCCTTACATGAGCGGAGTTCTCTTCAAGGTTTTGAAGAGTTTGAAAAATCCTTTATTAGACAGTTGCCGGACAATCTTTGACATATCCAAAGGATGTTAATGGCAAAAATGAAAATGTTGATGCATATGTGTGACCATATAAGACAAAGAGCATTACAAAAAGATACTATTAGAGAAAATAGTTGGTGAGCACCCACAGAAGATATATAGAGAGAAGCACGCTTAAGTTAAGGTAGTTCCTACATCTCTCGAGATGAAGAGATTGCCAAATCGAGCTCTGGTGAGAAGGTATGAAAAAAAAAATTGATCAACACTTTAAAAGAGGCAAATGAAGACTTCAAAAGTGCTGGAAGGAAATGCTAAATTATATTCTTGCTTCCTTGGAGTTAAATGCACTATAACACAATATCGAGCATAAGGTAACTAGGAATCCATGTAGCCAAACCCACTTAATGCAAGGGCAGGCTTCCTTTTGGTTTTGGTTGGAATTTAGCCTTTTTGTCCCTCAATGCCACCTTAAATCATATCCAAGGCTCCCAGGCCCTTTACTAATGAAGCACTATCTCTTTTTTACATTTGATCATGATTTCTTGAAAAAGGTTGCTTGATTATTCAAGTATTCTGGTGGTGAATCACTGAAATGATCCATTCCTGATTTACATTATTAGCTGTTATTTTCTTCTTCATTACAAAGTAAAACTTTTTTCTTCCTCATACGTTACCTCTTTCCTGATTAGTTATCTACTACTTTGTATGCCTGTACCCTGCTTTCTAAGGAAACTAATATGAAGACTTTGTGATATTTACAACATATTCAAGCAACAGAATATGCGTGAATATGTGTAGTATGAGTTTTACTTAAGGATGACAATGTTGACCGGACCCATGCAACCTTGACCCAACCCGACTTGAATGGGGTGGGGAATACCTGGCATGATCAGGCTTGGGTTTGGGTGGGGATAATAAGGTGTCCGTCCCATACCTGACCCGTATATATATAGACATATATATTCCTTGCTCTTGTCCCATACCTGTCCCATTATCCGTGGGGAGAAGAGAACCTGAAAACATACTTGCCCTGTTGAGGTTCAAGACAGGGCAAGTATAAGTATACCTGTCTCGGACCCGCCCTATTACTATACTTAGTCTTACTTTTACCTTCTCAATTGGGGGATGGTTCATTATGCCATGCTCTAACTTGTTTTTATGGATAAAATATGTGATGCGGTATCTGAAATGTTGATTGCAAGTTATGTTATTTTTGGATGAGACTACGTCTTGGAAATGATAATTTTAGTGCAAGGTTTCGTCGTCATCTTTTTCTTGTTATCCCTTAATTTATAATTATGTTTTGGGGTTTTTGTCTAATGCAGGTCTTGGATGCCTCTTGGTACATGCCCGATGAGAAGCGGAATCCGCTACAAGAATATCAGGTGATTTTTTTTATGTTCTATTTCATATGTTGTTTGAATTGCATATTTTGATATAAGTTTCATTTAATCTACATTCTAGTTTCTTGCTCTTGATTCCGTTGAATCTTCCATGTCATCAACCATGACAAACTCGAAAGGGTGTTGATTGCTTGTAGGAGTAGTGCTTCAGGGCTTGGAAGTTCTAGAATCCATGTACCTTAGCCCCAAAATAAGGAAAATGCAACAGACAACATATATGGAAAATAGAAAATAAAAAGTACCAGATAAGTTCAGCTAAGCAACAACACCAGGAGTACAGGGAAACTCTCAACTTGAAAGTAGCAGAATCATGATCAAATGGAACTTCATAGAGTGATAGATGGCTAGTAAAGGTTTCACATGTCTTTTGGTGGTATAGGTTTCAAACATGAGGTATATCTTACCCAAACTTACTTTTGCAATTCTCGCTTGTTACTGCATAGTGCCCGGTGACTCAAGGGATACTTAGATGTGAGCAGGGTATGCTCCAGTAGCCAAGTGGGGGGAGCAAGGTAAGGCACACTGAATGTGCTGATGGTGTTTGAGGACAGTTTCGACCCTGAGAGTAAAAACTGTGACTAGATTGGATGCCTGAGATGGGAAGAGTGGAACATCTAATCAAGTGGGAGGAATGATGAGGACAGAACTCGACTCAATAGGAAAACTGGAAAGGGGAAAAATCTGCCTCTGGAGGGTCCTGAAGTGATGGATTATGAGGGGAACTTTCTTTGAGTTAACCTTTGTCTTCTATGGCATCATTTGCACAAAAGAAAGCTAAATGCTTCAACAGCTTTTAATGGGTTGTTCTTTTCCATAACCATCATGACAGTCTCCAGTTCATTAGGTATGTAAAAAATGAAAATACAGAGCTTTCTCACTTATTTTCTACTACCGGTTTATTGGATGAATCCACTGTTGTCAGTGTGGGAGGATATATACTAACCTTGCATTCAGTGTGTGGGAAAAGTAGGGTAACTCTCAGCCAAGCAGATCTATCTGATGCAGGTTGTTGGATACTGAAATATACTAAGCGATATAGGCTTCTCAGGAGAAAAAGGTGGCGGGCTTTGCTGGAATTCGGGAGTAACGTAGCGGAAGATCAAACAATAAAGATTAAGAACATTGAAGAGGAAAAACATGAAAATCGGAGGAGGGGGGCAGACCTCCAATGGAGGCCACCCCTCCCTCTCTTTCTTAATATAAACCTCTTAACCCTCATACAAAATATCCGGCCCTTATATAATGGGCTATAAAATAGAAAATGACCAAAATACCCTTAGTACTATGGGCAATTACAATAATACCTAAACATCAAATTTACTAAAACTAACCCTAAAAGCATATTCTTCAACACCCCCCTTAAGTTGGGAATGAGATAATTTGAACTCCAAACTTGCCAAAAAACTGATTTTTTTTTCTTTTTCCAACCCTCTTAGCTATCCGCTTTTCAGAAACCTTCCTAGCTTCAACAGCTTCTTGGCTACAACAACTTCAACTCAGCCTTCATGGCTTGTCATCTTCAGCAACTTCTTTGACTGTAACATCTTCAACTCAGCCTTCATGGTTGGTCATTTTCAACAGCTTCTTTGACTGCAACATCTTCAACTCAGCCTTCCTAGCTGATCATTTTCAGCAGCTTCTTTGGCTGCAAATTCTAGCAACCTCATGACTGCAAAACACATTTCAACAGTTCTTATGACTGCAATCTTCACTTTAAAAGTAACAAATCGCTTAGCTGCACAATTTCAGCAGCTTTCTCTTAAAAATTTTGTTGTTTTTTCATTGGAGGCATTCATCACATACTACTTCCTATTGTCTACAATTTTTTTTAAATTTTCAGAACATTTCATCAAACAATTAGTGTGCAGGTTAATCGTCTATTCTTGGACACTGTTTTCAGATTCTCTTGCACCTGTCGCCTATTGATCACTAGGTCTCATTCCTCATTTGGTACATCAAATACTGCACCCTACCTGTCTGCAGGGAGAGTGAGGCCCCTGAACCGAGCTTCTCACTGTCATGATAGATTGCATTTTCTTTCTAACCTTCATATCAAAAGGTATTGAGTTCACAAGTGTAACATATCCCTCAGATTTCAGAGTCCTGTTGATATCTTCCAGCATCAAACTCATCTCATCCTGCTTCACGTGAGTCTTGTGACCAGCAAAGAATTGATTCACATTGCCATCAACTTCAATCCAACTCCATGTTGGAGCTTTCTCAATTTTCATATCTTTCATCATTTTCCTAACTTTATTAACTGCTTCCCACTTATTGACAATAGCATATATATTGGACAGAAATACATATCTGCCCCCATGCTCCGGCTCCACTTCAATGAGATTTTTTTGACTCTTTCGGCAACTTCATAGTTGCCATGAATCCTGCAAGCACCCAACAGAGCACCCCAAATGCCTGCATTGGGCTTGTTTGGCATCTTGTCTACGAAATCCAGTGCATCCTCCAGGCATTCAGCTCATCCAAGAAGATCAACCATGCAACCGAAATGCTCGATTGCATAGACATCGCGCATTTGCCGGAAGTATGGAAGCCATCGTCCACCAACCCGGCATGGCTGCATGCACATAGCACAGCCACAAAGGTGACCGTATTTGGCTTTGTTTGTGATTGTTCCATGCTAGAAAACATAGCGAGACACTCTCTAGTCTCTACCATGGCCATGCATTGCGAGCCCAGTTATTACTGCAGTCCATGGATTTACATCCTTCTCCTTCAATCTGTTGAACACTCTGAGAGAAACATCTATCTTGCCACTCTTCGCATACATATCTATTAAAGAAGCCCCAAGCATGCATACTCGTTATATGAATGTCTTTCTTCTTCAAACATGCATGGATGGATCTACCCTTATCCAAGCATCCCAGATCATATCAGCACAAGCAGATAGTGCACCAATCATCATCACTTGATCCGGTTCAATCCCCTCAAGTAGCAGAGTCTGGAAGAGCACAAGTGCATCTCCAGGATGTTCGTTCTGAACATAGCCCTTAATCATAGAAGTCTAAGAGATTAAACTTCTCTCAAGCATTTCATTAAACAGATGGCGAGCAGCATCAACCAATCCATCTCTGAAGTAGCCTGATATCAAAGTATTCCATGTAATGACGTTCTTCATTGGCATTGTATCAAACACCTGACAAGCTTCCTCTAGGCTTCGGCATTTTGTGTACATATCGATTAAAGCATTATTAACAATCACATTGAGACCAAAATGATTACAATCAATGTATCCATGCACCTTCCTCCCCATCTCTAAATTTACCGATTGAGCGCATGCCGATAACAGGGTTTACCACAGTGATTTCATTACCCTTCATTTCCTCTTCCATCGCCCAAAATAGCGCAAAAACCTCCTCGGATTGGCCAACACGAACATAACCACCAATCATGATGTTCCAATACACGATATCCTGATGAGGTATTTGGTCGAACACTTCGTCTGCATACCTCAAAACCGATTGTTGCCATGTCTCGCAACCACTCCAAGAAGCTTCACGCCCGCATTATTACCACCGGTTTGATCCATCACCACTTGTCCCTCACCTATATTCTTCTTATACCAACTCCGAGTAGCCTCTTTGCCCCTCTCTCTCTCTCGGGTCCTCTTCGATCGCGTTCTCCGGCTAGGACTCTTTCTCGTGAACACCCTCATCCGTGCATACGACCATTCCGATGAACATTGATAACGCCTTTGCATATTCCATAGTGACCGAGCGTTGCCAGCATGCTGTGAAGCTCCTCGGCAAATATCCGGCCATCGCCGTTGACGTCGAATACCTGAAATGCCTCGACGAGTTCGGTGGTCCCCATGGTAGTGGCGCCGCCCAACGCACACAACTCTTCCATTGTGATATAGCCATCGCCATCGGTATCGACGAGGCTGACCATCATCGTGGCTTCCTCTTCTATGGGCAGTGTCGAGCCAAGACGGCGAAAAAATGCTTCGATCTCCACCGCGAGTAGCTTCCCATCGCCGTCCTTGTCCATAACTCGAAATACTTCTCCGAAGTCACATTAAACATCCTCCGGTGAACTTTCGGATAGGCCACCGGAATAACCACCCTGGAGAACACTTTTTGGAGTCTCTTCAAACTTTGTTGACGACAACGATGAGCAGCCCGATGATGGGCCCGAAAGGACGATCGAGGAAGAGCGAGTTTGGAATGACGACCAGAAGAGAGAAGGCATCTTGCTGACGAACACCATCATCTTCCCTACAGATAAACACAATAGAAGTAATGCGGGAGGGTAATGCTTTCTTCGGTTCTGCCAAGCTTGAAGACAATCTTTTGCCAATTTTTTTTTTCTTCACTTAGTTGCTGAATCAAATGCTCTGATATCATGTTGGAATTCGAGAGTAGCATAGCGGAAGATCAAACAATAAAGATTAAGAAAAACATGGAGATCGGAGGAGGGGGCAAACCTTGAATGGAGGCTGCCCCCTCTCTTTCTTAATATGAACCTCTTAACCCTAATACAAAATATCTAGCCCTTATATAATAGGTTGTAAAACAAAAAATAACCAAAATACTCTTAGTACTACGAGCAATTACAATAATACCTAAACCATCAAATTTACTAAAATTGACCCTAAAAGCATATTCTTCAACAAACTTTTGTGCACTCCGACTTAGCCCCAACCTCTTGTTTGTATGTTCAAATTACTGTCCGCTTCATCCAAATCCTTGGCATTGTTAGACGTGCTCTTTTATTAGGATATCTGATCCCATGTTTGATGTAGAAGACATTTGCCCTGGCTGCATGACCATATCCAATCTTCAGATCTAAGATCAAGGAACTTGCTGTTATCCTCCTTAAAGAATGGGAAGAGTGCTGTCAAAAATAGTTAATTTTTCATTTTGTACTATGATTGAAAACATAATTTGGTTTGAAAACTGAACGTGAAGTTTGTCTTAGTAAAGATTGTCCAGACTCCAGAGCTAAAAAAGAACTACTTTACATTCCTTTCAACTAATCTTTTGATAGTCGAATTCTTCTCAAATAACATACTTGCTGCCTGTTGGTAAGGCCCTTGCCTCACATAGGCATTTAGACTACAGTCTCAGTTCCGGTTCTTGATATTTTCTTGGGAGAGATCTTGATAAAGTGGATTTTCTTGGGAAAAGCTCAGGAAAGATGTCATATGCATTATGCTATATATGTATATATATATATGTATACACATATATTTATACATATATATATTTGAAGTTAAAGAAAAGCAAGAAACGGACAACCTTATCCGCTTGCAAGATTTTTCGGAGAAAATCCTGAGATTTTCAAAATTCGCATGATATTTTCCAGAGAGTTTTGTTTCCTCTGAAAAACAGAAAGCCTGAGAAATTGAAAAGTCTTGCCCAGTTCTCTAACTATAATTTAAAGCTCTTAGTTGTGGAAAATCGGTTCCTTTCATCCATTTTCTTTTCAATAACATGCTTGCTTCCTTTTGGTGACATCCTGCCTCTCGTAAATATTCAAAGCTCTTGGTTGGGAATATTTTTGAGTATTTTACTTTCAAATAAGAAAAACATCAATGTACTTTTTTAGAAAGCAGAGTAGTAATAATATCTGTTACTGGAAAGACATCTATGGAAACTTCTCTTCTCGGATAATATTGAATTATGCAAGCTGTGAGAGGAAATAGTGGTTCAATCCTCTGTTTAGAAGGCAGTTTGGGAATTGCTTCCTTGCCTTTCACATTGATTGTGCCTTGTATACATTTTCTAGATTATACGTTCTTTGGTAATGTTGCAAATTTTCTTGTTAAAATTTAAATTGATATTTGAAAAGAATATGAAATACTTTGAGCTCGGATGTTATGTTTTCTTTCTAAATATGAATATCAGTAGTCTTTTTCCTTCTAACGTTTATATATCTCTATGCAGATGGCTCATATTCCTGGTGCACTTTTCTTCGACGTTGATGGTATATCAGATAGCAACTCTAGTGTGAGATATCCTCCTTAGACACTGTTTGCCTTTCCAAACAAAGAATTAAGGATGTTGGTTGCTTAAAATTGCCTGGTCATGTATATTTTCTTCCAAGTTTTCTGTGAGAATATCTTATTTCTGAGTTTCACAATTGTATATATCTTTTTTTAGCAAATTTGAGCATCCTTTGAAACAGATACTCAATTTTATGCTCCAAGTATTCCAAAGACTAGGTGCCTCTCTTTTGCTTTATCGAGTTACATTTGATTTCTTCTTTTCCCATTCTTCAGCTATGCACTAGTTTGTTTCCTGTTCTCCTTTTAGGTATCGCATCATTCTCCTCATTAGGAAAAGATTATGGAGTTTGGTTGATCTTGAGCATAACATTTTCCAGCTCTATTCTGTTCAGTTTTCAGCAAGTTCAAGTTGTCTTTCCTGTCGGGCAATTTTACGTCTTATTAGAAAGTTTGAGGAGGCATGACTCGAACATCACATGATGCATCAACTGGTGACGTGTATGTAGGATATTCTTTTTGTCTGTCTCACCAGATGTGATCTTTCTTTCTCTCTTTCTCTCTCTCTCTCTCTATATATATATATATATATGTCTATATATGTATCCATGTATTTCACCAATATATATGTATTATATACGTATGTATGTAATTATTTATGTATCTCTCACTGTCTGTGGTAGACACATAGAGAGAAACCTGACATGACTAGCTAAGCTCACTGTATTACTAAGGTGAACCTGGGTTTTATGTTCAAGAGTCACTTATATTTTAAGATCGCTAACTAGCCCAAACTGGACATAAAGGAGGCAAGCTATGTTGGGGCCAAGTATTAGCTCAGTATGATTTATCCTTTTTGTTGGTATCTTGAGCCAGTTGCCACATATGCTGCCATCAGAGGAAGCTTTTGCAGCTGCTGTTTCTGCTCTAGGTATTGAAAACAAGGATGTAGTGGCTGTTTACGATGGAAAAGGCATATTCAGTGCAGCTCGTGTTTGGTGGTAAGCTATTACCTATACTTTTGAATGTGTTTATGTTGTCATGAAATTTCTAGTATCTTGTTTACAGCAAATACCTTTTTCTTAATAAAGAAGCTCACAGATGGTCATGAACAGGATGTTCAGAGTTTTTGGTCATGACAAAGTTTGGGTTTTGGATGGAGGCTTGCCAAGATGGCGTGCTTCTGGATATGATGTGGAGTCTAGTGCTTCTGGAGATGCACTCCTGAAGGCCGGTGCTGCAAGTGAAGCAATAGAAAAAGTTTACCGAGGAAAATCGGTAAGTTACCTTGTTAACACATATTCTTTATTTTTTAGTTTCTTTCTGCATTTCCTTAGTTCCATTGTTTCCCTTGGTGTACATGTGACTTTTCAAGAAAGGTTATTCACCTGCTTGATTGAAATAGGATGTCACAATGCTTAGTGGAGGAACTACATTACGGCAAGGAAAGGTGTCAGACTAAATTTAGGAGAGAAGAATATAGCCCCTGCATAATGGTGGAAATCAGAGGCAACAACACTCTACATAGGGAAGATTAAAGGAAAGGGAGAAAGAGAAAGGAGAACGGAGGGCTGCCCCCTCTCTCTTGTACTACCCTAATCTCTCTTACAGCATCAAGTCCTTACTTTACATCAAAAAGGACAAAAATGCTCATAATAAGAAAAACAAATTATAATAAACTAATGTTGTCTTCAACACCCCCCCTAAGTTAGGAGGGGGATACTTGTAACTCTTAACTTTTCAAAAACTGGGTGATAAACATATAAGCCTGAGAATTCATACTTCAACTCTCGTTTGAACAAAAACAAGTTACTCCCAACAATTGATCCTACCTCACTCCATTCAAGGCAGCTAGCTCTCTATGACTATCGGTTTCTTCTCTTTTGATTGGACAACAACACTATTACCCTCTTTTGAACACTACCAATTTTCAGCCTTCTTGGCTGTTCACTCTTCATCCTTTTTCGCTGTTTACATCTTGCTGTACACATTTTTCAACCTTCTTGGCTGTTCACATCTTTAGCTTTTTTAGCCATGCACAGCATACCTTCAACCTTCTTGGCTGTTCATTTTATGTTCATTTTTCACCCTTTTAGGCTGTACACATTTTTTAGCCTTTTTGGCTATTCATTTTTTAGCCTTCTTAGTTGTCCACATTCCTTTTTCTTAGCAGCCTTGTTAACTGTACATTTTTTAGAAATTCTCTTAGCTACACAGATTCAGCAACCTTCTTCTTCCATTGGTTCATCGATCCATAGATGTTAGACAAAAGTACATAATTGGAGCAGTGTCTTGGCTCAAATTTTATCAACCATTTATTGATCTTTTCACCTAATGCAAGCTTGCCATGGATTTTGCATGCGCTAAGCAGTGTTTGCCATATGATTGTATTCGGCTCGATTGGCATCTTCATGACAAATTCAAATGCCTTCTCTACGAGTCCTGCTTGGCTAAACAGATCCACCATGCAGCCATAGTGCTCGATCTTGGGTACAATGCCAAACTCACCGACCATGGAATCAAAATACTGTCACTCTTCTTCAACCAGGCCAACATGGCTACATGCAGAGAGCAAGCCAATGAAGATGACATCGTCCGGCTGAACTCCATCAACCTGCATTCTTCGAAACAAATCAACGACTTCAACAGACCGGCCTTGGCATACATACCCACCAACCAAAGCACTCCAACAAATAGGATTCCTTCTATCTGGCATTTCATCAAACACTTTACGGGCAAATCCCAAACACCCAGATTACCCTGAACTCTAGAGGTCTCCTATCTAATAGAGACCTTAAATTTATTGACATGTGATCGTGGTGTTTTCGTCTGCTTCCCGTTGAATGCTTCACCTTGGTATATCATACGCAGTTTCTGCTTCAGTAACTCTATCTGCTCCTCCAGTTGAAGTGCAGAGAATTTATTCCTATCCGTAGCCTTCGTTACTGACAGTTAGGGGTACTCTGGTTTGCTTTCTTGGTGGTCTGTTTCTTCTCTGAATCACTATCCATTCGCTAGTAGTTTCAACTTCAGAACCTCTGTGTAGCGACCCACCAGTTGTTTGGGTGTATTTTTGCAGCCATGGACCACTTGCTTGGGGAACACGTCTTTTGAGTCCTGCTAGCAAGAGTTGCTTCGATGGCCATAGCAGCCAGAGATCGAACATATAGCATACAACCCTTCATATGCAATATTGTACCAAGTACCGTTTCCCACCACGGGTTTTCTGAGGCCAATCTCCACGCGCTTTGCATCCAGAGCCTTCTGATCATAGTTCTTTCGATTCATTCATATTGAACCGCCAATTATGATGTCCATTGCATTACCGCTAAACCATCCATGGCCCTTCCGCATATAACTTTCCATCAATCTTCTGGTAGATCAAACTTCACCAGTAGAAATCCATTCAAAATTGATCTAGATTCAAATCCCCCATTTTGTTTCCAGATAGCTCTTAATAGGTCATTGAGAACGGTGTACCCAATATTCATTCATGGGAATTTCATGATGACTGCTTCCTTCTAGGGTTAACAAAGCTCTCTGAAATGGCCATTATCTAAATATGCTTTCGGTAGTAGCCAATTCCCATCATCGTATTCAAAGCAGAAAAAAACACTTCATACACTAGGTCACGCACTTGGCTGGAGTTTGGGAGACTGCCCCCGACTACCTTGTCGTGGAGGAAAACCCTCAAGACTGTTAGAGCAGTGAAATGGGCGTACTTCGAGGTTGCGAGCTTTCAGCAGTTCCTCTATCAGTCCCATTTACAGTGTTGCTCGCTTCCTGCAGTTCGCCGAGGTAGTAGGAAGGGAAAAATGGGGGGCACTTTGGCATCAATCTCCGGCGGCTAAATGGTTTCTTGATGTCTTCGCTGCCATGGACGAGCACGTGACCGTTGCCAACTCTGATACCATGTTGAAAATCGGAGGCAACAACATTGTGCATACAGGAGATTACCATGAGAGGGAGGAGGAGAAAGGAAAAAAACGGAGGGCTGCCCTTCCATTGGAGGGTCGCCCTCTCTCTCTTGTATTACTTACTGTCCTAATCTCTATTACAGCATCAAGTCATTATATAATATAATGAAATTTACATAAAAAAGGACAATAATGTCCTAACTAATCTTCAACACATAGGACCATGGGCTAATTATTATTATACTTGATTGTTTAGGCCTTCTCATAAAATCGTAGTTCATGTTGTAAACTGTGGGCTATTTCTGAGTACACAATAACCTCTCTTCACTCATAATAACCTCTTTCACTCAAATAGACTTTACATCAAAAAGGATAAAAATACCCATAATAAGAAAAACAAATTACACTAATACCCTGACTAACGTTGTCTTCAAGACATAAGACCATGGGCTATTTATTATTATACTCGATGGTTTAGGCCTTTGAACATAAAATCGTAGTTCATGTTTTAAACTGTGGGCTATTTCTGAGTACACAATAACCTCTCTTCACTCAAATTACTTCACGGAAAAAATACCACAGTTTTAGTTCCATGGTTCAAAGGTTCTCTGGATCTTTCAATGATTATGCTTGATTGTCAATTAAATGATGCTCAAGTCCTATATATTCCACTCACTGGCATCCTTCGAGATTCTATTTCCACACCCATTCCCTCTGCAAAAGTATATGATGCAATCCTCTCTCAAGATAGCATCATATTCTGTATTTCACTAGTTAAAGAGTTCCTCGTGGTAGTTTCTTTTCCTCAAATGATACTATGAGCTCTATCTACACCGTTCGCCATTATTTGCAGGTTGTCCCCACCTCATTTGAAGCAAGATTTCAACCACATCTTGTTTGGACACTTGACCAGGTATTTTCAAGATCTGGGATATTTTTTCCCCTTTTCTTCAGGGAAGTATAGAGAACAACTAAGGGAATATCTGGTATTGAGATCAATGAGAGATGACTTCGATATTTTTCTTATCCTTTTGTATCCCGGGTTTCAGGTAAAACAAAACATCGAACAAAAAACACACCAACATGTAGATGCTCGTTCAAAGGCAAGGTACTATTGTCTTATGCAGTGTATTCTATTTAAGTCTATTGGCATAATTTTCATATTTTTACCCAAAAACTTTCCTATATTTGCATACAAACAACAACTAAGCCTTTTCCCATACTAGATGGGGTCAGCTACATGGAAGCAAAGCCTAAACTAAATTAATAGCAATCACACACTCAACATGAAACTGAACATCAACTTGGTCATGTAACATATCCTATACAAACTGAACAATTGAAAGCGCCCACATCCTTGAAACAATTGAAATTCTCCAAGAAAGTGTTTGAGAAAGCCTGAATATTTTGACGCCTTGAATATAAATGCCTAACTTGGATGTAACCAGAAAAAGTCAACCTGGACAAGATGCACCTAGGTGCTTTTCACTTAATCACCTAGGGCGTCCTAGGAACTTGATTTTGTATTAAGTAGCTGGTCTTCGTGTCACTCTACCACTCCACATGAGTTGATTCCAACGGTGGACTGCTTATTTGGAGCTATGCCTTTCAATTGGTTTTGTTGCATGCCAAGTCTTGGAGCTGAGTAAGGTTCATCATGAACCATGCCATATTAGTTGCATTTTAGTTTGGAAGAAGAAATCCTTCTAAACTGTCTCATTTTGTATCAATGAAACCTGCAGAACTTCATCTAGTTTAGGCATCGGCATGGCTCATGATCTCATGTTAAATTGGACTTTCTGTGGCCTATTCTTTTTGGTGTTTCTTCTCATAGTACACTATCATCACCAAGGACTATCTACAGTGGTCATTGCTAATTTATGGCACTTTGCGTGTCCAAAACTACTAGGGTCAATGTGTAGGATCATGAGACAGTTCACATCCACCTAATGAGATTTAGAGCATTGATAGTATTTTCCCTGTATGATTGGAGAAGGATGAATGCACCTATAGTGTGTTTGTTACCTATAGTATCTGTTAACATGAACATGCTTGTCGCAGGTTTGATGGTGTAGCTCCAGAGCCACGAAAAGGAATAAGGGGTGGTCATGTGCCAGGCAGCAAATGCATTCCTTTCTCAGAGGTATTAAAAGCACTCACTACTTCCTCTTTGAGATGGGAATTCAAGTTATGATCATTTTCCAATATATCTGTGTCGTCTTTCCTTGCATGTTTCTGTAAGGGGAAATTCTATACAAATACTGTGCTGCCCCCTGAACCTTTTAACGTAGTCTATGTGATGTTTGCCAATGCTCTTCTTTATTTTTGTGCCATGTTTTTGCGTTGAATGAAAAAATCATGACCTTTTAGTCTTCTATGCACTGAAACTTTGTAAGCTCACTAACCAGTGATAACTAAATGCAGATGGTAGACTGCAACCAGTGCCTCTTACCTGCAAGTGAGCTTGCCAAAGTGTTCGAGGAAGAAGGTGATTGCTTTGCATTCACACCTAATGCTTTGGGTTTTACTTTTTTAATCCCAAGGTCCAGTCCATATTGTTTAGCAGTGGTTGCCTAATGTGGTTCATTTCAATATGCTTTTAGAAGTTGATATTGTTATTTAGAATGTAGGCATACAATTTTCTCGCTGGAAAGAATTAAGTGGCTTCTACTCTTCTTTAATTTCTTGAGCTTCATTCTGAGCCCCTGATGGCTTAATTGTACTCAAATATATTACACGAGTTGCTTTTTCTAAAATAGTCTTCAAACTCAGAGGTGATAGCTTCCCATTAACTTTGTGCTATGTGAATGAAGTATTTTGACAACTGTTTCCCCATTCATGCATAGCCTACATGTTGACACACATTGCTGAGGTTGTATATGAGTTCTTGTAACCTCTAGGTGTCTGTTGTGCCTTTGATTGATCACCTTAGTGTTGTTGATCCGGCATGATGCTCAGTTTGTGTATGAATTCTTGCGACCTCTCAGTGTCTCTTGTGTGGTTGATTTATTACCTGGAGTTTTCTGCCGATCCACCTCATGTAGACTCTGACCGGATTTCTCATTACTCTTGACAGGACTCTGCCTTGGTCATCCTTTCATGGTTTCTTGTGGAACCGGTGTGACCGCATGCATAATTGCATTGGTAAGCGAAGAAAATGGTAGCTTTTCATCCATTCGTTTTGGTTATAGGTGTGCATAGTTGTGTTTGAGTAGCAAAACCATTGAAAACTTGGGCTTCAGTGTGCTGATATGGTTGAGGAATTCTGGATCAAGGTTATTTGAAGCACGTTGATTGCACTTTGCAAATGCCTGGGCAAAAATTGAGTTGATTCTCAGCATTTAAAAAGTTTAATGAGATGATCAAATATGGACATGGTGCTTTTTGCACGTTTGTCTTGTACATGTTTTTCCTACCCATAGTTTAGTGCCCATGTGATAGCAGTTTTAGAGACGTTAAGAGTTTAGCTTTTCTAACAAGAGCCTTAGTATATAGGCATCACAAAGCCCAACAACCAGTTTGCAGGCAGTATGGTCATTTCAACATGCTGCTTCCTCTGTGCTTCAGCCCAATTTCCTGTTTTGATGCCCCTTTGTCTTTTCTCCTTCAAGTATTGACCTCATGCTCTAGAAAACTGGAAAGCTTCATTTTCCATTGCAGTTTTCTGAAGTAGTATGCAGTAGTATCTCCGTAACCAAGGTAAAAGAAATCCTTAATGCTCTGGAGTTGTCAATTTAATGAATGGGCTCACAAGTTGGCCTATGTATGCTGGCGCATTTATGGAGGCATGATAAATTTCCCAATCCCACTCCTTGTCCATGTATGGAAATTGAGGTTTGATTTGAACGACAAGGTGCACCCATTGAGTCAGAGAGAAATCTTCTGACTATATTGTAATCCATGAAAACCAACAAGCTGGTAACCTGTGGCTGACTGTTTATGTGCGATGCAACCCTTTTTTTGAACTTGTGAGATTCTATAACCATAAACATATGTGAACGATTTTCTTGTGTACATATGCAAGTGCTCTATTTTGAAGATCTTTTTGCGTGGGTGTCTTATTTATCACATACTGGTGGGAATTAAGGCAAATGCTTTATCCCCATTAGTATTTTGAACTTCTCGATTTCGAAATTGAAACAGATGCGTGTTCCAGATGTTCCAGAATCATTTCTTGTCTCCCATTCTGATTCATCTCTTGCTTACTTTGTTAGAGATTAGTTATTCCTCCCTGGTTCTGTTTCTCTCATGGTATTTTTCGCCATGCTTCCTTTCCTTAGCAACCTTCATTTGGATGGCTAAGCAACTTAAAACAACCATAGTGCACCAAAGTAGGGCCATTGTGCGGGAAACACTTCTGTGATCTGAGGTGAGGGGGTAACTCATGGTTGAGTTGATTATGGGACAGTTAATCACAACTTAAGGCAATCATAAGCACCAATGTAGGCTTCTGTATGCAAACTCCTCTATGATTTAAGTCAATAGTCAAGGTTCAGTTGATTACTTGATTATTGGATTTTATCTTAGGCCATGAAATCTTGCTATTCAATTAAGATTCCTCTAATTTTCTCTGCAGGGTCTTCATCGTCTGGGACAGACCAACGTTCCTGTATATGATGGATCTTGGACTGAATGGGGTGCACATTGCGACACGCCTGTTTCCACTTGTTAGATGTTGTCACAAGCTATTGCATCTTAGTCGATTACTCTTTTTCTGTGCATTGTGTTCTGAGCTATGTGGGTGACTAGCAGAATCTAGCAAGGGGAAACAAAGAGCATGGTTGGAGGTTAGATTGACGATCTTTCCCTTTCTGTTCCGTAATCTACACAAGCAACTCCTAGAACAGGGTTCATATCTTTCTTATCAGTGCAGCTTGAACTGGAGGTGGGCAAGCCGAACTGCATGACTTTTTCTTTTTCCTACTTGTATTGTGCCAATTACTGAACTCGCAACTCATGGAATAACCTTGTGTACAGTGGAAGATATCACGTAGATGCGTTTAAAGTTTGCATCATCATCTTCATTACCACCTTCTTGCTATCAATTGCTCTGTTGTACCCCAAAGAGGCATATTTGTTGTGAAGTGCTCTATTGGTAAGACGACACTAGGTTGTTTCGATTTAAGACCATTAGTCCCACTATCATGAGATCAAGGAAATCTCTCGAAAGTGAATTCTCTGGGTGTTATTGGTGCAATCTATGATGAGGAATGAAGATGCTTTGTCAAAAGACATGCAACCTGTGACGTGCATATTGATGTCCAACCTTTATTTTGATGTTATTTATGTCCCACAAAAATAACGAGTGAGCGCGATCTCTATACATATACATATACATATACATATACATATATATATATATATATATACATATATATACATATATACATATATATACATATATATACATATATATATATATATACATATATATACATATATACATATATATACATATATATACATATATATATATACATATATATATATACATACATATATATATATATACATACATATATATATATATACATACATATATATATATATACATATATATATATACATACATATATATATATACATACATATATATATATACATATATATATATATATATATATATATATATATATATATATATATATATATATATATATATATATATATTGGTTTATTTCTGTAGATTAAACCAAATGAAGATGCTTTGTCAAAAGACATGCAACCTGTGACGTGCATATTGATGTCCAACCTTTATTTTGATGTTATTTATGTCCCACAAAAATAACGAGTGAGCGCGATCTCTATACATATACATATATATATTGGTTTATTTCTGTAGACTAAACCAAATCAAACCACACAACTAACAAACTTCAGTCCCAAAGGTTAGGTTCAGTTTCATGGGTTCCTTGAACACCCCTAAGTTTGCTCCTCCACCACCTTCTTGGCATGCCTCAGGATATTGCCGTAGCTCGCTCGCCACGTCCCTGCTAAGGGACTCTTTATCATATATTGGTTGCGGCAAGGTCCAACAAAAACTGTGCCCACCAGCCCTACTCAAAGCACGTAGCTGTGATAGGAACCGAACAGTGTATCCAACCCTCCGAGGACCTTCCCCTCTGCCGTGCACAGACTTCAGCCAGTTAGATGGTGGGGGTTTGCCAACGGTTGGCAAAAGCCATATGTTTCTTAGAGGTGTTCGGTTGAGGACGGGCAGCAATTGATGCCTTGTTTTGTTTAGAATATCCACTTCTATAGCCACAAGTAGACATGGTTGGTTTTGGGTACACCAGAACCACTGATTTTGATTTTCCTAAAACCAGGAACCAGAACCGAAACAGGTGTTCCTATTCCTGGTTCGATTCTGTGTTCCTGTGTGGCTGGTTCCAAGTAATACTTTCAGTCAGTCCCTGGCCTGGTTTGGTTCTGGTTGGAACTGGTGAATTGGTTTCAAACTGGCCATATATCTAGGTACGAAAGGTTGAGGAGATTTGAAAATCATTAAATTCCTTCCTCCAAACAAGACCTGCGCCAATTTGAGAACTCCCGAAGTACTGAGAATTGTATATTGCACCACCCTTGAAACGAGAACTTGGGCACGACAAACTTGGTTCTTTTGGTTCCCTGAAAATCACAACAAAATTATTCCAGTGTGAGATAAAACTTGGTTTAGGTTTTAATTAGAAGTCTTGAAGCTCCATCATCGACTACATGATAATCAAAATCTCTTCGAAGCGGAAGATTTTAGTCATGTCAATGGGGTAGGGTAGGGCAAGTTCACACTCCACTCAAATCCGCCCCTACCCGCCCGTGGGGCTTAGTGTTCAAATCCTCCACCCAACCACACGTTAACTTTTGGAGCCCAATCCCTTTAACCCGACCCGCACATACCTTACTTCCCCCCCCCCTAAACAGTTAACCACAACTAAATCAGGTTACTTTGCATAATTTGTTAATAAGTATTAATTTTCATACCTTGGGGCGCGAGGTTTACCGTGGACCCAATTTACCCAACCCTGACCTACTACGCATGACAATAAAATAAGACCTGCTTCGTCCTTTACATGGAACAAGTTCTTGCCACAACCACGATAGGCAGGCTGGTTGGACATATCCGATTTGAAACGGGTCCAACGGTTTATACTAGAAACTTGCCGGTTCCTCCTCCGACGAATATGGAATTGAACCGTAAGCAGAACAAATGCATTTTTATTTTTAAATATCTTTTATGGTTTTAGACAATTTTGAACTCGAACCAGACTGTTCAACTTCATATTTGTTGAGAAAAAATCTAATCAATCGACCCTTCATCTAATTTTCTTAATAGTGAGTGACAGTTAGCAGTGAGAGTGAAAAATTGACTTGGGTTCATAAGTCTTACAAAAACAAGTCATTTCTTATCACGCTCACCAACTAACCAACCTACCAACACGAGAACTGACTAGTTCTAATTTGGTTTTGGTTTATGGTTCCTCACAAACATGAACCAAACCGTAACCCACAAACACGAGAATTTGGTTTTGGTTTATCATAATTGAATAAGATATTTACTTAATTAAGACTGAAAAGTGACGTCCTTTGACTGGAATTTCAACAAATTCATTGCAGCAAACCTAAATTCTACAAATTTACAAAGGAAAAAGGGACAAATGTTCAAACGCTTTGCTTTGTGGTGTGTGCGCGAGGATCTCAACGGCTCTCATAGGCGTGGAGCGGCAACGGCCGTTTAGTGCTTAAAAAGGCTAAAGAGGGTGCGTAAAATAAGAAGGCTAAAGAGTGAACCTAAAATCGGTGGTAACGGTTATCAACGGTTACTTCTGGTGTAGAGTTAACCTAGCCGGAGCAAATCAAGGGGACTCCGTCTGTGTGTGTGTGTGTGAGAGAGTGAGAGAGAGAGAGAGAGAGAGAGAGAGAGAGAGAGGCTTTTTAGGTTTCCTTGCATACAAAGGGAGGTCTATTAGGTTTCATTTCATTCCTTTGCGGGGGTGCCTCCCATTCTTCATTCTGAAAATTCAGAGTTCTTTTGGGTGTTCTTTGTTTGAGGAATTCTATCCGAAAGAGCTCTGATCATCTTCAAAAGAAAAAACGAAGCAAAAACCGTTTGAAAACCCAAAAAAAAATAAAATTAAAGCATACAAGAATTCACAGGTTCAGAGCCGAAGATGACAGCCGGAGACGACACCAGGGCCAACGAATCCATTCTCGGCGAAGAGGTTGCCGACCACAATACCGAGGAGTCGGCACAATTGGTGGACCAGAAAACCACACCCATCAATGATGTTGTAGAACAGAATCCCAGAGAAGAGAAGGCAGATGAAGGAAAAAATTTGAAATCTGCTTCATTCAGGGAAGAGAGCAATTTGCTTTCTGATCTGTCCGAGCTCGAGACGAAAGCCTTGAATGAGCTCAAATCCAAGTTAGAGGATGCAATCCTCAAAAAGGAGCTCCTCATTGACCCATCGGTGGCAAAGATTGCGGCCGAGGAGGATAAGAAAGCAGAACTCCAAAATGGAGATGAGGGAGAAACAGGGGCTGCAAGTGAGAAAAAGGATGGAACTGGGAACACCCAAGTGATGATTATGGATGAGAACCTTTCCTTATGGGGTGTGCCTCTTATGCCCAGCAAGAATCTTGATAGTACTAATGTGATACTCTTGAAATTCCTCAGAGCCAGAGAATTCAAAGTTGATGAAGCCCTTGAGATGCTGAAGAGTACAATCCGGTGGCGAAAGGAATCAAAGATCGACTCGATATTAGAGGAGAGTTTGGGATCTTGTGGCCTTGATTCTGCTGCTTATATGGATGGTGTGGACAGGGAAGGTCACCCTGTTTGCTACAATATATATGGAGTCTTTGAGGACAAGGATCTCTACCAGAGGGCGTTCGGAAGTGAGGAGAAATGCGAGGAGTTCTTCAGGTGGAGGCTGCAGGTAATGGAGAGAGGAATACAGAATCTGAACTTGGAGCCTGGCAGCGTCTCCTCCATTCTTCAGATCATTGATCTCAAAAACTCCCCCGGGCCATCGAGGAAGGAGATGAGAAATGCTCTGAGAACAGCAGTGAATTTGCTTCAAGACAATTATCCCGAGTTCGTCTCAAGAAATGTAAGAGATCTCCTCTTTCTGTTGTCTTCCAATCCTTTGTGCTTTATTTGAGTCTGCTGTTTTCTGATAAAGTTGTAGTTACGATCCAAGTCATTCGATTAACACAAACACAACATATATATCTGCTCCTCTTATTTTATTAGAACAGAATCTTGCTCTTTTTGATTTAAATGTGGGCGTGACCTATATACCAGAGTGGGAGTCAAGAATCCTTTCTCCGGACCTATAAAATCATTCAATTATCACAAGGACACATCTCTGGAAAAGCTTGGTTTTGGTTTTGGTTTTGGTTTCGGATTTGGCATTTTCAAGTCTTTTTTTGGTTACTGGGAATTTCAACTGCTTTTGCATGGTTGTGTATGATTACAGATCTTCATCAATGTTCCCTTCTGGTACTACGCGTTCAAGTTGACACCGTTCTTGACACAGAGGACCAAGAGCAAATTCATCTTCGCTAGGCCGTCCAGGGTTACTGAAACTCTGCTCAAGTGAGATTCAACTAACCATCTGAATGCATGTCTTCTTTTGCATTAGACATCTGAAAACAATCCTTGTTGACAGGTATATTCCTGCTGAGAACATACCAATCAAATATGGAGGCCTAAAACACGAAAAGGATGAGGTTTTTGGTGAAGCACAATGCGAAGTTTTGGATATTGCCATCAAATCAGGATCAACTGAAAGTGCAGAAATTCCTGCACCAGAGGTACATCTTTCTGTATATTAAATGAGTTAATTTCCTTTTTACATTGCTCAAAGATAGAGAAGAAGAACCGAGCATGAAAACAATGCCATCAAAGAATGGTCTGGACATTATGCGATATCTACATTATTTATATGACAATATTGAACACAAGATTAGTATACAAATGGATGAAATTTGAGTGAGTGGCCTCCTTTTGTTGGTTAAGGAAGATTTGTTGGTTAAGGAAGGATGGACTTCCAGTACCAAACAACCATTAATAGATTAGGAAAGGAATAGAGTTAAGGGGCTTACAATGGCCTTTAATTTGGAGCTTTCAACTGGTTATGAAAGGATGGATTTTGTTGCACAAAGATCCATGGCTCTCAAGTCTAAGCCGTCGACTCTAAGTACCTTCACAAAGATCCATTAACAATCCTTGATACCCGGGGGCATGTATATCTGGTAGTGGGGTTCCAGCCCAATCCCAGCTTGCCTATTGAGAAAAGAAGAGAAAAAGAAAGAATAAAACAACTTGCGTCAGCTGATGTCCTCTAATTAGTTATGGGAGCATGAAAATAATTTTTGGCAGCAGATCATAATGGCCTTTAATTGCTGTGTGACCCCTGTGTTGCCTATACTATTAGTGAAATCAGAATACCTATTCCTTGATTAAGAGCCAATAAACTGTTGAATACCATAAATATGTATAAATGATGTCTGTGGTAGAAATGAAGATGCTGAGATGGATGTGATGTTACATAAGGAAAGATTGCATTCAGGATGAGATTATCAAAAAATTGAGAGTAAAATAATAAAATGAAAGATTGTATTCAGGATGAGGTTATCAAAAAAATTGAGAGTAAAATAAAAAAATCATCTGAAATTTGAAAGTGTGGAAAGAGGAGCTTAAAAGGTATGAGAAACTTGATGATGAGATTGTTAAAAGAGGAAGAGAAATGGAAGATTCAGGTTAAAGTCATGAGAAACTTATTAAAAGAGGAAGAGAAAGAATACGAAAGTATTGGAAAGAAACAGTAAAAAAATAATCAAGCTTTAGTTAGCTGTTAGCATGATAAAAGATTTAGTTGTTGTTGTCAATCCATTAATTGAATTTCTTGTGGATCCTCTGGGCTACAACCAAACATATGAGGTTCTGGGTAAAATGGGACCTTCAGTTAGAACCAGAAGGAAAGAAAGAAAAACTTATAAAATGGGATCTGAACTGGTAGTATGAACCGATGGTTCTGGTTCTAGTTTCCTCATAACTAAGCCAGGGGTTCCTCAGTTGGTTCTGGATCTGGTTATGCTGGTTCCAGTTCCGGGCCCTGTTTGGTTCTGTTTCAAGCCACGGAGCTGGTTCCAAACAGGTGAGCTGTTACTCATTTTGCTCAACCAAATTTTCTTCGACTTTAAAGCAGCTACCCTCTTTTATCCAGGCTTGAAATCAGCTATTTAATGGCGTATATATATATATATATATATATATATATATATATATATATATATATATATATATATATATATATATATTATAATTAATATTCAAGGTTGCAGGGTGGATTTTTTCTTTTAAGAACTTACTGCTCAGTTTGAATGTAACAGGTTGGTGCCACTATGATATGGGATTTGACTGTAGTGGGCTGGGAGGTGAACTACAAGGAGGAGTTCATCCCTGATGATGAGGGATCATACACTATCATAATTCAGAAGTCCAAGAGGATCTCCTCATCTAACATGGAACCTGTTCGGAACTCATTCCGAGTCACCGAGCCTGGCAAGGTCGTCTTGTCGATCGAAAACAACTCCTACTGGAAGAAAAGGGCCCTCTATCGATTCAAAGTGCATACAGCATGAGTTCTTGAAGCGAAAATGGAGCAACAAAGAATCACATTAGAAAAGATTTTTATTCTTCAAGTACCAAGTC
This sequence comes from Brasenia schreberi, assembly GCA_036023115.1. Classification (NCBI taxonomy): domain Eukaryota; kingdom Viridiplantae; phylum Streptophyta; class Magnoliopsida; order Nymphaeales; family Cabombaceae; genus Brasenia; species Brasenia schreberi. The sequence continues at coordinate 2,603,613 of JAYKKT010000080.1, forward strand.
GCTTCCTCGTTGAGAGAGAGGGACGTAAAAGTTTATTTTAGTTTGAGGTTGTATGGATGTAAGATGTGTTAATCATTTTGTCATGTATATGTTCATTTAAAGCTTTCGAAGCATGAAATATATTGGTTTCATATCCAAATATGATTAAATGCAGATTTTTTTTTATTAAAATAGGATTCGGATTTCTATTCATGTATTCAATCTTTTTGTTCAAATTTGAATCGGATATGAAGAAACCAAATTCAAATGTAACCAGATCATCATCCAAGTGAGAACCTGAATCTGATGATATAGGATTAAATTTGGTTAGATTTGACAACCCGTATCCAAAGAGGTCAACAACAACAACTAAGCCTTTTCTCATACTAGATCAAGTCAGCTACATAGATTAGAGCTTGATCATGTACCATGTTAATGGTTAATTTAACATAAGCTAAATATTTTTTTTTTTTTTCTTTCCAACACTTTTGTAGTCTTTCTCTTTTTTTATAACATTCTCCGGTTCCAAAAGAATGAACATGAAAAATAAAGTTCAGTAAAATTACTTATTAACAACTTTGTTGTTAACTGAAATTGTCAATATTCTAATAGACAAAAAAATCAACTAATGGATAAGGCGCTCGCCTCCGGAGCGGGAGATTGTGGGTTCGATCCACCTGGGTCAAACCAAGATAGGATTCGTGACAAATAAATAAATAATTTTATTATACGTTACAACATATCAAACGTCTTATAATATTAAATAAGACATATACTATAATTTTATCATATATCACAACATATTAATCTGCCGGTTGACCTATATGTATTTGTGAAACCTCACTGTTGCTCGTCCTGTCCTGCCCCTCACCTTCATCACCCAACATGCTAGAGCCAGAGGTCACAAAAAAAATCATCCTCTCGCAATCTCGATGCTGCCGTAGACATGGTCGATTCTTTGTAAACTGAAAATGATGGTTTCAGAATAAACGATTTAAATTTCAAAGGATTTTTTTTTGAAAGAATATCGTAAATACCAGTTTTGGTTTTGGACTGGTTTTGGTTTCATAAAAGGTGAAACCAAAGTAGGATCCAGTAATTTTTAGTTTCGGTTTCTTGTCCGGTTGGGTTAGACCGGTTTGGAACCGATCATGTCTACCCTGTCTCACCCCACTTGGCCATAGCGGTCCCCTCTTAATGTGGGAGAGTGCCTGGCTTTCATTTTGATTTGAAGTGAGTATTAGACATGCCTGGTTCATAACCTGTTTCGCGGTTCAAAACAGAACCGGACCACTTTCGGAATCGTCAGTAACTGGAACTGGCCGAACCGGCCACCATAACCGGACCCGAGTACTCCCAGTTTTGGTTTTGGACTGGTTTTGGTTTCATAAAAGGTGAAACCAAAAAAGGATCCAGTAATTTTTAGTTTCGGTTTCTTGTCCGGTTGGGTTCCAATTGAAATCATCAGACCGGTTTGGAACCGATCATGTCTACCCTGTCTCACCCCACTTGGCCATAACTATCCTCTCTTAATGATGTGGGAGAGTGCCTGGCTTTCATTTTGATTTTGGTCTCTCTTATCTCACTCTAAGTGGCCTCATGGATTTTTGCTTGTTATTGAGCTTGATCTTGTGCGATAACCAACTAGAACAATTAAGGGTCGATTATATGGATTCTTTGTTTTGATAGAGCTTAAGTTATTATTAGACATGACTGGTTTGGAACCTGTTCGGCGGTTCGAATCAGAACCAAACCAGTTTCAGAATTGTCAGTAACTAGAACCATTCGAACCGGCTTTGGAACCATACCTGAACCCGAGTACTCCCGGTTCGGTTACAGTTCCTCTTTTTCAGGAACCAATCCAAAACTAGAACCGGTGGATTTAAACAGTTTTAAAATGTTATATATATTCGCAATATATATATTGTCAATATATTTACACAAGCTGAAGCTGGCTTATGAGTAGGTAGTGACTAACCGTTGAGCCATACATAGGTTTGACTCCCATGAGAGTGAGGCTTGCACTTTTTTTAAATTATCGGTTTCAGAGCGGTTTTGGATCTGAAACTGAAACCTCCTTGAAACTGGTGGTTTAAAAACCGGATCTAGAACCGCTCCTGGGATGGTTCATTTTCGGTTTTAGGTTTCATGCAATCCGGAACCATACATATCTAGTCCATATTACCTCAACAATTAACTCAACAAAAGCTAGATCATTCTTTATTATTTTCTTTCAACAAGTGCTCACCATTTAACTTCTTAGGCTTGAGATGGGTGGTTATTGTGCTTCAAATAAAATAAAAAAACAAAACAAAAACAATAAGAATTCTGTTGTCTTACATAGATCGGTTCCAATTGAAACCCTAATCGTAATAGTACACTTTCACGTAAGAGTTTTAAGAGCACGTCATGATCATTGGCTATGCGGCCTGTGCAACAGTGCATGCGTGTGCATTCATGACTGTGCGCAATGGTGATAATTCAAGAGCACGGTGTTCCTACTCAGTAAATTGATTGCCGCCGACTGAAGGAATCTATCAGAAGACCATGAGTTCTCAAATGCAGTGAATTGACTACAATCAACAGAAATTGTTAGCTTTCTTAATTCTTAATCGATTTCATCTGTCAATACGTGCTGTAGAAAGAGTGAGTTGCTTAATCTGTTGCCTGCATGGGACCAAAGAACGGGGTTTTCTCCAACACGTTGAATTGACATCGAGGTGCCAAATGCATTCGTTCGATAAGAGAGCTCTTGGGAGTCATCAGTCTTGAATCCCCCCATCATACTCTTTTTCAACAGGAAATATATTATTGAAAATAAAGAATAAACAAAACACTAAAAATAGCTAAGCCCCGAATTCAATTCATCACCAACAGAAAGATACAATTGAAGCCATGATGAGCATTCTCCCCCTCTTCATCACCCTCATCTCATTTTCCACTCTCACCAATGGAGCCAACTTTGAGATAAGGAACCAATGCACCTATACCATATGGGCAGCCGCCAGCTCAACGCCGGTGAATCATGGACCCTCAGCATCAGTCCAGGCACCAGTAAGCAACTGCAGAGGGATCACTTGCAATGCAGACATATTCTGCCCTTAAAAGGAGTACTCCAAGACTTAGGCATGTCTATGCTGTGACCTAAAATAAATTGAGCATTGCATTCCCCAAAAAGAAAGTTTTGAAAGAATTGATGGAGATGTTACACAGAATTAATGCTGGTTGGCTAAAATGGAGAGGATCATCAGGTATTCTTTGTGATAAAAATATACCATTAAAATTAAAAGGTAAATATTATAGAGCAGCAATTAAGCCTGTCATGTTTTATGGTTCTCAGTGTTGGGCAGTTAATCATCAACATGTACAAAATATGTCTCTGACAGAAATGAAGATGTTGAGATGGATGAGTGGTCATACAAGAAAAGACCATATACATAGTGAGGTTATTAGAAACAAATTAGGAGTGACACCAATAGAGGATAAAATGAGAGAACATCGTTTAAGATGGTTTGGACATATAGAAAGAAGATCAAAAGAAGAACCTGTAAGAAGATTAGAAAAACTAAATTTGGAAAGTATTAAGAGGTAGAGGACGACCACAAAAGTGTTGGAAAGAAACAATAAAGAATGATCTAGCTTATTGGGAGTTAACTGCTAACATGGCACACGATAGGGATTTGTGGAAACAAAGAATCCATGTAGCCGACCCCGTCTAGTATGGGAAAAAGCTTTGTTATTGTTGTTGTATTGCTCCTCTCTTAAGGTTGAAATATAGTTTGTAGTGCTTTTCTCTGCTCTCATGGAGTGTTCTCTTTTATTTTCTATCAAGAAGAGGCCAAAGCCTAACACACACATGCACCCTCTGGGAGTTCAACTCCCCACCAGCAGCAACTGTGCTAGGAGTGTGCTCTTGACTAAGTACTCAACAACTTTCGAGTTGAAGGTCACGAGTTCGATATGCAGGAACATGTATATTTGGCACGAGGTCTTCAACTACCAACTTACCAATAAAAAAGAATGAAAAAAAGAAAAAACTCTTTCGTGCACTTAATTATTCTAGAATTTTGAATTTTGAATATGCAGGAACATGACGTTTATGCATAATTTTGTGTCGGGTCTGCCTAACTATGCTTGCTTTGCACGAAAAAAAGTCTATTTAAATTGCACCTAAAATCTATCCATGCTGGATCGCCTTAGAATTTTTGAACCCGAATAGTACTATAACTAGACATGGCTGGTTAGAAATCGATCCTGCGGTTTGAACCGCGAACTGAACTGCCGTTGGGGCCAACCAAGACCAGAATGAAAATCATAACCGAGCAGCACTTCCCCTCCAGTTGATTATCGTTCTGATTACCAAGACACTGAACCAGAACCAGAACCAGAACCAGCGGGCTCGCAAACAAGAATGGAACTATCAGTTCCTTGCCTTAAGTTTAAATTTCAAATGCGGTTCATATTTTTAATTTAGGTACTTGAACCACCGCTTGTATTTTGAGTGTTTCCAAAGGGAGCTGTAATAGTAACCCTACATAAGGAGCACCAACAGTCACCAACCAGGAACAATACTTGAACCTGATCCCCAGCATGCTAAACCAAATAGGAACTGAAACCACAACCAAACAGCAATTGGAGGAGTTCTGGTTTGGTTCCGGTTCTTGGTTTCGGCAAAACTGGAGCCCTCCTGTCTGGCTACATGACGACCACCCCAATTTTGCAGTAACTGTAAGGGTTACCCACAATGGGGTTTGCCAAAAGCAATTCTGTACCAAAATAATGAGATTCATATTCGTTCAAATGGTACTTGATCTGAGAACATTAATGCTACTTTTTTATTTTCTGTTTTGGTATTGGGTGGATTGGATCACTCAAGACCTTTGGGTATGTTTGATTGCATGGCATGAGTGGAACACAAGGCTCTCATGGCCAGTTTAAGACCTTGGGGTGGCAACCGGTTCGCCTCATAATCGGCTAAAAAGAGGGGTTGTACGATCCTTCTTTTTAATGTGCACTAAAGCCCGTGCTTTATTACAAGGAGAACTCGGTCTATAGTTCTAGTTTGGTAAGCCCAGGCCTCGTAATCAAACACCCTCTTTAGTGATTCTAATGTAGTTCGCGACCTAGTATAGTGGATACTCATGAAAAGAATGCAGTCAATTTGGTAATGTAGCAATGGTTCTTGTGTCGAGTGAGTGTCATCATGGTGATGCGGACCCGAAAGTACCCATATTTAAGACTTAATAAGATTGGATCCAATCGATGCACAATTCATTTAGGGTATACTTAGATTAGTTTATTAAAGCTGAACTGAAGAACCAAACCTTTCAGATGGGACTCGAGCTTGATTTAGGACTAGTGGGTTTGATTCAAGTCTGGAACTTGAACTCATTGGATAAGGCTGTGGGTCTATCATATTTAGACCCAAACACCTTTGAACACAATAATTTTTTTTTGGGAAGGCCTTTCAACACAAACTAGTTCATAACACAACCCGATTTGCTTTTTGAAACAAACATAGACCCGACACATATTCCAGACTATCTCAGACCCATTTGATGCCCATTCGCGAATTCAAAGAAAAACTAAAAAGAACTTGAAGGTCAAGAGCTCGATACCCGGGTGATGCACATAGAATCTGGCCACCCCCATCATGACAACAAAAAATGACAACTTATTGGTTATTTATTGTTTCAATCGTCATATACGTTTATGTTGATTCAATAACCCCGTCAGCAGTGAAACCCAAGCGAAACGGTAATGGGTCAGATTTGGATGATATATATATTCGTTACCCATTTGTATTAAAGGATTTTTAAACCTGCCATTTTCTATCTGAACGCATGGATCTGTGAAGTTTGGTCTATTGAAAGCAGATCAAGCGCTTTGTTGAGCTTCTTTTTTAAGTTGTTAGTCTTTGACCTTCCAACCTTCTTGTCAACTACTGTATGATGGTGATTGCGGTAAGGCAGTTGTGAGGAAGATGGTCAGAACTGAGATTCTAAATCGAATCGGTGGAGGGTCGTTCTATTTTAGCACAACAATAACTCGGCAAAGTATCATACTCTTTTACCTGCGAAAATTATTTAAAACTGGAACTGATTAGAAATATCCACCCCAACCAGACAATGTGGCCCCCCTCTAACTTGTGTCGTTAGAAGGGCTACTCGTTGGGTCCTGCTGCATCATCGCTGATAAACGTGGTAGGATGTTCCTCTTGGAAAAATAAACGGGGGTTATCGAGATGGTAGATGGTTTGTTCCCCGGGAACGTGCATGCACGTAGAATTTCATGGGGATTAATGTCGTTGCGCAGCAGCCCGAGAATACCTTTTGGTCAAATCTTGGTGGTTTCGAAGGTACAGCTCTCTGTGTGTGTGTTGCGAATTTCTCGTTTAGGCTACATTGAACTGCTTCCAAAAGAATAAAGTAAACATATTTTGTGGGACATTTCTGATTTGAGTTGTATCCCATGAGGGAGAATTTTGAGATTATTTCTACGACCTTTAAGTTGCCCGTGTAAGATTATTTCTGCGACTCTTTCAATATCAAGGTGGGTCTCTCTTGTTTTGGGAGGGGAGTTGATTCTGTACTTTGATTTTTCAGGCCGAGCTGTTTCTCTTTGGCACTCACAATCAATTAACATGGAAGTTTCCATATAAGATTGTTGATTTGAAGGCTCGTAGGAGAAGAAGAAGATGATGATGATGTTTTGTTGTCGTGGTACAAAAGAGGACGACTACGCCCCACCCGTCAGGCAGCAGTCAGCCCCACCCAACGGCAGGCCTTATGGTAACTGTTTCCCTGCTTACGTTATGAACTCATTAATCATCTTCTATTGTGCTTAATTTAGTCCGCTTGGTTATGGTGCCACTGTTTCTAGTTTAATGAGGATGATTATGTTTCTTTGTCATAAATCTTATATTGGTAATAGCAGTAAGTGAGATATTAGTATACAACAAATCAAGCTTGGGGAATATCTTTAATGGAATATTGGAGGCTTCGTTGCACAACAAGCAACGCTCACCTGGCTGGGCGGTCGACTCACAAGTCAGAGGTCATGAGTTTGACACCCAGGGTGTGTATCTGGATTCAGCCTCCCCATTGCACTGAAAATAAAGGACATTGGAGGCTTCATTTCGAGCTGAAGCAAGGTGAAAGCTTCAGTTTTGTCATGATTTTTATCTAAGGAGAATGTTTCTTATGCATTGAAAGTGAAGGCCTTATTTGGTTACAATTCCTTGTCCTAATCAGGCTTGGTGATTTAGTTTTGTGCATGGGAGAGAAGAATCCATGTATTGGTAGGATAAAGATCCCTACTGGGTTTTCACCAGAGAAAAGAAATAGTGGGATATGGACTTCGCTGAAAACAAATCACATATTTGGTCATATCTCTAATTCTCATGGTTATATAGCAGGACTTTTCATCTTAGATTAGTTGTTTTATTTGGGAAGGAAGGAGGGGGCTGAAACTTAACAACAACTTGATTTATTGACCCATCTTTAAGGCACTACTGCCTTTAATCCTTATGCGTAGAGTTGGACATCTGCACAGATGAAGACATATTGGTGTTAAACTATATATTCATGTTTTGCTTGCAGCTCTCTTTATGCATAATCTGATCGCTGATATTCATCTCACTCATACACTATATAATATAAGAGGATCAGCACATTGATGTTAAGCAACAACATCACATTAGTTTGTCTAACCAACTTCTATTTAGATAGCTGTTTGGAAAACTCAAAAATTCATCCACATCTGTGTTTGATGCATATTTTCCATCACTTAAAGTCTTGTGAGACATGAAGCTTCATTGGAATTTAGTCCTTTCATCTCTACAAGAGCAGGGTTCTGTAAGTGTGACCAACCTTTTATGGTCAGTTACAATCTGGAACAAGAGTGGGAGACTGTGTTTTGAATTTGATATAGCAAGAAACAAGTGATGTTGATTGTTTATTCGGCTGCACTTCTTTTAAATGGTGGAAACACTTTATGTGGTGGAGCAATAGCCTGCAATTACAACGTTGGTTCTGCATTACTCCCAATTGATTCAACAATGGCTGTACTACTTTTTGTTTTTTAATTTTCAAAATTTTGGGTGGGCCAGACTCCCACTTCTTTTCTTTGTGTAATGAGAATTATTCACATAATATAAGAACAAAATGTCTACACCACATCAAGAAACAAAATATAAATAAGTCAGCTTGGCTTATGTTATATCTTGAAACAAGACATGACCCACATCACATCAAACAAACTATGTGGTTCGATCACAATCTTTTCTTGTTTTTTGACTAAGCAGTTGGAGTTATGGATAAATTGACATTGAAAATTCTAATGAATTCGGTATATTCTACAATCATAGAGTAAATCTATGTTTCTTCTTTACGAATATGATATTTTCAGCACGCTTACAGAAGACGCCATGTGGGATCGGTGGGTATTTTTAATGATATCAAGTGTTACTCCTACTTTGGCATTCTTGCTTTCCGGGGATTTAGCTATGTGCAAACATATTGTTTCTTTTTCCTTAATACAGGTATAGTATAGGCATGCCTCAGCATTTCTGGTTGTATGTAGTATACACAGCGCTGTTGCTGTGTTTCATGAACTATTGCACCCAAGTTTTATTATGGTTAGAAAGGAGCTTTCTTTTCTTATATCTGTGCTTGGCAATAGGAAAACTAAAGCAGTATCAGAGTGTCATTACTTGGCACAAATTTCACATATAAAGCGTGCTTCTATATGACGCTTATATGACCTTGGTCTTGCAGGCAATAATAGAGAACCTAGGGGTCCTCCTGCAGTTAGGAGCAGTGCATCACCAAAGGTCTTGCCAATTGAAACACCATCCATGTCATTGGAAGAGTTGAAGCGCATAACTGACAATTTTGGGGAAAAGGCTTTGATTGGAGAGGGTTCATATGGCCGAGTGTTCTATGGAACTCTAAGAGATGGTCAGGCTGTGGCGATAAAGAAGTTAGACCCCAGCACCTCGGCAGAGCCTGATCCTGAATTTTCAGGGCAGGTAAGCTAACCACTATTCCATTTCAGTCATTTTCTTTATATATAAAGAAGCTATTATTCTTGGATGGAATTGTAGACACCCTTATTGCTCTTAGCAACTTCTCTGAAGATTTTCCTCAGATAAGTACTGACAAGTTTTAGTAATGATTTTCTTATGAAAATTTCAGGAAACACTTAGAAAAGATGTTCAAGATGAAATAAATGAAATCTGAAGGATGTATATGCTCAAAGGTGTTTAAATAATTGAAGTTTGGTGAATTTCCTAATTACAAGATAAACCTTAAAAGTGTATCCTCTTTTAATATTTTTATTTTCTGATTGGATATTCCTTTTCTTTCATTTCCTGTGAGATGTGCATAAAAGTGTGGGAACCATAATTTTTCTGCAAGAATGATGCTGTGGTTAGAATCTTTACTGAAATAACATCTCATTAGTGTATTATCTATGGAAAAATCTTTCGTAGTTTCTTATTGTCACTTTAAAACGTTAGCCTGTTGTTTGATTTATGTTTCCTGTCCAGCTATCTTTGGTCTCCAGACTCAAGCATGAACACTTTGTTCAGTTGTTGGGATACTGTCTGGAGGAAGATAATCGGATTTTGGTGTATCAGTTTGCAAAAATGGGATCTCTACATGACATCTTGCATGGTATGTCAAAACACGATCTTTTGAGCTGCAAATCACTTGGTATAGTAGTTTAATAATGCATGCATGGGAAACAAATGAATGAAATTCTCTCTCTAAATATCAAGCTTGAATACTTTTGTCACCAGAAGATTACTTTATATGATACTATTCTAGTATTGCATGCATAACATACAAATATAAATAAATAAATGTATTCTTAAATTGTAGATTATATATTTGTATACTTATACGTTATATATATATATATATATATATATATATATATATATATATATATTTGTACATATCTATATGTGTGTGTATAGATAGATAGATAGATGAGTATAGAGAGAGTGTGCATCTATATGTTTTAAGTATATAGATATATAGTCTACAATTTAACAATCAAAAGTTTAAAATCCTAAATCTAAACAATTTGATAAACAGACTTCTTAGTAACGTTAAAATAAACAAACTGAAATACGGCCACTGAAAATTTGCGGAACTTGATAGAATTCCACAGTTCCTCATGATCATCAACTGTAGGTTTATACCTTGACAATCAAGCTTTGACAGTCATTGTTGCATTCACACAGGCAGGAAAGGGGTTGAGGGAGCCGAACCAGGCCCTGTTCTTGATTGGAACCAGAGGGTGAAGATTGCTTATGGTGCAGCAAGGGGTCTTGAGTATCTCCATGAAAAGGTTCAACTCTCAATTGTCCATCGGGATATAAGATCCAGTAATGTTCTGGTGTTTGACAATTTCACTGCCAAGATTGCTGACTTCAATTTGACAAACCAATCTCCGGATACGGCAGCTCGCCTTCACTCAACTCGTGTTTTGGGAACCTTTGGATATCATGCCCCGGAGTATGGTTTGTTGCTTCGTATTCAATGTAACTTTAGACTTTATGTTCAAATTCGCAGTGTTAACATGTTCTCTCTTTCTTTTACAGCATGCATGTTGCATAAATGTGACATGAAATAGTCAAAGATCATACTTACTTTTGTGGCATGATTTTGTTTGGAGGGTTGCTTGTATAACAGCAGACGTGTGCATATAATATTTGAAATTCTTCTGTCACAAGTGTTGGATTTAATTAGTGAATGTTCAAAACTTTTCAGCTAGAAGAGTTTGAATGTAATCATCAAGATACTGTTGGCTTTCACATCATTAAATAAGTCCTCATTGCACTGTTTATATTTCTTTGCCTATTGTTGCAAAGGGTGTGAGCTATAAATACTTACTTCGTTACTGCCAATCTTATCAACCTTTGGGGATGACTCTGGATGTTTTGTTTGCATTCTCAGGTATGCAATGACAGGGCAGATCACTCAGAAAAGTGACGTTTACAGCTTTGGAGTTGTTCTTCTGGAGCTCCTCACTGGCAGGAAGCCTGTGGACCATACCATGCCTAAAGGGCAACAAAGTCTTGTCACATGGGTATGCTTCTCTACGCTCAGTTTCTTGCTTGCCTTTCTGTTGATCCTTATAGAAGGAGAACTTAATTCAAGCCCCTTCTCATTATGTATGTTACAGGCTACCCCAAGGCTGAGCGAAGACAAAATAAGGCAATGCGTGGATCCTAAACTCAACAACAATTACCCCCCAAAGGCTGTTGCAAAGGTCATTTCATCCATTAGATTAACATTTCTGTTCATACACACGCAAGCAAACATGCATATATACACACACACACACATAGAGAGAGAGAGAGTTTGGGTTGAGCTTGACAAAGTCAAACAGGAACCGAGCTTGAACAGCCTACTACCCTTAAACTGATATTTCACCTTGAGAAAGAATGTTGTTTCGCCGATCAACTTGTTATATCGGTTTTCTTAGGATTGTAACCAAACCTTTTGATTTGGCAGATGGCTGCTGTTGCAGCACTTTGCGTCCAGTATGAAGCGGATTTTCGCCCCAATATGACGATCGTCGTCAAGGCACTGCAGCCACTCCTCGGCTCAAGGCCTGCAGGTCCATGATATGTAACAATGTGCATTGAATTTTATCTTCGTTATTTTGTCTTACTGTGTCTTGAGCTATTTATTTGGTTGTTAGGGACACATTCTCCAATAGAAATAAAATATACTGTGTTTGTTGTCCTATTTAACAGGTCATACCTCATTCTGCTTTGATTATACTTTGTCTAGGATTTTGGAATATATTGTGGTCGTGTAACATATTAGTTTCTGCTTATTGCGAATGAAGCGAGAATTTTCACTGGTTATCCCATTTAATCTATGCACAAAGCTAAATAAAGAACTTCAAAGGATTTTGTTTTCATTTGAAAAAGATTTTGAATATATATTTGAAGTATGTAGCATAAACACTTGGCAGGGTGTCGCTCGCTCCCTTGTTGCACACTTGAACACTTCAAAGACCTTCCTTTCCAAACTTAACACTATCTTTTCTAAATGTCTTCAGTGCCATATCCCTAAGAAAATATTGATTGATTATTGCTATGTTAGTGAATTAACGTGTGAAAACAAGATTCTTTTTTGGTTTCATACTGTCAATATATATATACATATGCATACATATATACATATATATATATAGCTGCATCTCTCTACAGATGATTTTTGAAACTTGTCGTATTCCGCACCCACACCCATCTGCACCTGCAACCCCAACTGCACGTGATATAGTATTTGAATTTGCTCGTTTTGGTCAAACTTACGAGTGAAGCCAGTATCCCCAGAAGTGGATCAAAAGAAAAGACAATATTGCTCATCCAACTGACTGAAGTCATCCTCATCCTGCCTCTTCGAATCAGAGAGAGAGAGAGAGAGAGAGAGAGAGAGAGAGAGAGAGAGAGAGAGAGAATAAAATAGAATTCAAGGGAAAAAATGAAAAAGAGAACATCAATTTCCTATATTTCTAGATCATGGTGGTCGAGAGATTGGCTCACTAAAGAGATGTATGGTCTGCCGCCTGGGAACCTCGATTTTCAAGAGAAGAGAGTGGGATACCAGTTTGGGCGACTGTGTGTGTGTGTGTGTGTGTGTGTGTGTGTGTGTGAGAGAGAGAGAGAGAGAGAGAGAGAGAGAGAACCTCGCCGACGCACAGGACCAGAAGGGCTGGGCAATTCGGCCCTGCTCCCTAAATGGTTGAGAAATGTATACTGGCCAAGCCCAAATGGGGTGATTACGAATCTGATAGCAAGCATCAAAGTCCGTCTATTTGGTTTCGATTTATTTCATCCACATTTGGGTTCTGTAAGAGCTCCAGAGTTAAGCATGCTTGGATGAAAGTTCTAGGAGGTTCAAAGTTAAGCATGCTTGGATGAAAGTTCTAGGAGGTTCAAAGTTAAGCATGCTTTGTTGACAATAATACACTGATGGGCAACCTCTTAGGAAGCCGTCTGCAAGTTTATTTGATCTCATCTGGAGGGTTCCTATTTGGTGGCATTAATTCATGGAGTTCCAAGGGAGCTCCAAAGTTAAGCATGCTTGAGTGAAAGCTATGTTGCACGGGTACGTCAACATGGGGGCGTACCCATACCCACACGTGTGGTACCTACCGATACCACAAACAATATATTGGTACACAGTCATGTATCGGTACGCGTAGACACATACTGGTACGTGTACCCAATATGGGTATGTTAAGTACCCGTCCCATATCAGGTACTTACTAGATCGGGTTGACCCATACCCGATTCGAAAGTTTAAAAAAAAACTAAGCCGATTCAATCTCTCTCTGCTCTACCCCATTCCAAGCGTCTCTCCCTCATAGTGAATCATGTGAGTCAGCAATTAATGTTTTTGAGCGGATGTTGAGTTTGAGACTTGAGCTGAATGAGCACACACTTGAAAGTGTTGATTGCATGTGGAGACTTGCTTGCTCGTAAATTAGGCATGCAGGTTCATGCTTGTGCTACCAAGGCAGAGCTGTGGAATGATAGATGGTTATGTGAAGAATGGGCTTGTAAAAGAGGCCCTTGAGTTGTTTGTTCAGATGCTGGTTGTGGGCATCAAGCCCAATGAGTTCACACTTACAACTGTTATTTCTTCTTGTGGGTTGTCATCCTCCGACATCATAAATGGGGCACAGTTACACTGCTATGCTTGATGCACAAGGAGGATGCTAAGCCCACTAAACATACTTTCGCTAGTGTTATCACTTCTTCTGGTGATCTTGCAGCATCGGAACAAGGAAAGCAGTTCCATGCTCTCACTTTGAAACTGTCATTTGATATGTGTGTTTAATGCGCTTATATCCATATAGTCGAAATGTGGAAGTATGGCTGATGCATGTATGGCTTTTGTCACACCTACACCTGATGTTATGTCCTGAAATACATTGATACATGCATAGGCACATCATGGTATGGGGAAAGAAGCTCTTGAAGTGTTTGAGAGGATGACCAACGTAGGTGGAGCTACCATGGTAGGGATCCTTTTTGCATGTAGTCACGAAGGTTATGTAAACAAAGAATGTAAATAAAGATCTTTGAGTAAAAAATGGTTTAAGTTGCTGAAGTGCATCCTTGCTGAATTGCTGATGAACTTTATTGTTGAAACAGTACTAAGGTGAGCATTTTAAAAGATCATAAAATAAAGGGGTTTAACTCTGCGCATGTAAGGGATCACCCTTGCATTGTCGGTCCCAAGCCCGGATAAAGGAGAAGGGTTGTGTTAGGCTTCCGACAGCCAGCGTAAAACTTCATCTGATTTTTATAACATAGATTACAAAAATTATGAGTATTGCTTTGGGCGTCCCCGCCTAGCGACGTGCTGTAGAGCCCGAATGCAGTAAGAAGTAAGCAAAGGCTACTACATTTTTGCTCAAATATAGTGAATCAATTGTAGAGAGGGTTCCCACATCATGGACGGGTGTGGGTAAAGAAGTTAGTCTCGCAACATTGTCGCCCGAATATAGTGAAAATTTTTTAGAGAGGGTCTCCGCATTTTAATTATGGACGGGTGCAGGGGATAAGGAAGCTAGTCCTAGATAATAAGATTCGTATTGGTTATTGGAATATCAGAACATTATCCGGTAAGCTAATGAAGGTGGTAGATACTATGATTCGAAGAAAGATTCATATTCTATGTTTACAAGAACTAAAATGGGTTGGAGAAAAAGCAAAGGAGATAGAGGATATAGGTTTTAAATTATGGTACTCAAGTAAAGAAAAGGCTCGAAACGGAGTTGGTGTTATCATAAATAAAGATTTAAAGGAGAGTGTAGTAGACATACAACAATATGGTGACCGAATGATGATGTTGAAATTAGTGTCAGGAGCAGAGGTTTTGAATATAGTTTATGCTTACGCACCCCAAGTAGGACTAGAAGATAGTATAAAGACAATTTTTTGGGAAGAGTTAGATAAGGTGTTTCAAAAGATTCCACAAAGGGAGATGATTTGTTTAGGAGGAGATTTAAATGGACATGTCAGTAAAGAGGCATTAGGATATCAAGGGATTCATGGAAACTTTGGTTTTGGGATATAAACGAGGAAGGTAGGGAGATTTTAAATTTTGCTATGGCATTTGATCTCTTTATAGTCAATACAATCTTCAAAAAACGAGATGAACATTTAATTACTTATAAGAGTGGCTTATCACAAACACAAATTGATTACTTTATTTGTAGAAAAAAAGATAGAGTGTGTTGTAAAGATTGTAAGGTAATTCCAGGAGAAAGCTTAACCACCCAACATCGACTTTTAGTTATGGATTTACAAATAAAAAAATGGACAAAGAAGAAATGAGTGCATGGAGCTATTCAGACTAAATGGTGGAACCTCAAAAGTGAGAAAGAATATATATTTAAACAGAAAGTCCTTCAAGGAGATGTTTGGAATTATGTTGGCACACCCTGTGATATGTGGAATAATATGGCTATACATATTAGGAAAGTGGTGAAAGATGTATTAGGGGTATCTAAGGGAGGTGTACCAGCACAAAAAGAAGCTTGGTGGTGGAGTGAAGTAGTACAAAATAAAATCAAGGCAGAGAGGGCATGTTACAAATTACATTATGTTAAGAAAACTAGTAAAACTTTAGAAGCTTATAAGAAAACAAAGAAGGAAGCGAAAAAGGCCGTTAGTGAAGCAAAAGCTAAGATTTGGGAGGACTTATATAAAAAACTCAACTCAAAAGAGGATGAAATAGATATTTTTAGGATAGCTAGGACTAGAGATAAGAAAACTAAAGATCTTAATTATATTAGATGCATAAAAGACGAGGATGAAAAAATTCTAGTGGCAAATGATGATATAAGAAATAGATGAAAAAACTACTTTTATAATCTTTTTAATGAAAATAAAGATGTTAGTATTAGTTTAGGAGATTTGGCCAAGTCATAAAAGTATATAAACCACAATTTCTAATGACGTATTCAAAAGAATGAAGTCAAAGAGGCTCTTAAACATATGAAGGGTGGTAAATCGGTAGGACCAGATAATATTCCTATAGAAGTTTAGAAAATACTAGGAGAAATAAGAATCACTTGGCTCACAAGACTATTTAATGAAATATGGAAAAACTAAAAGATACCCGAGGAATGGAGAGCAAGTACACTTATACCCATATATAAGAACAAGGGAGACATTCAAAATTGTGCGAATTATCGAGGTATCAAGTTAATGAGTCATACTATGAAATTATGGGAAAGAATTATCGAATATAGGTTAAGACAAATATCAAGTACAATAGAGAACCAATTTGGATTCATGCCAGGTAGATCTACTGTTAAAGCGATTCATCTTTTGAGACGTCTTATGGAACATTTTAGAGCAAAAAAGAAAGACCTTCACATGATAGTTATTGATCTAGAAAAAGCTTATGACAGGGTACTCAGGGAGGTTATTTGGAGAACTTTGGAAAAAAGAGGTATCCCATTGACATATATTAACCTCATAAGAGACATGTATGATGGTGCAAAAACATGTGTGAGGACTCATGAAAGAACGACCGACTTCTTTGAAGTTAATATTAGGTTTAATTAAGGATCAACTTTAAGTCCATACTTATTTATATTGGTGATGGATGAGTTAACAAAACATATTCAAGATAAAGTACCTTGGTGTATGTTATTTGCAGATGACATTGTATTAGTGGAGGAGTCTAAGGAAAAAGTTAATAGAAAATTGGAACTATGGAGAGAAACATTAGAAAGCAAAGGCCTCCGACTTAGTAGAACAAAGACAGAATATATGGAATGTAAGTTTGATCATTTGGTTACTTCAAAGGACATAGAAATTAAAATTGGCACACATTACATTCCCCAAAAGGAAAGTTTTAAATACCTAGGGTCAATTTTTTAGAGTGATGGAAGAATTGATGGAGATGTTACACATAGAATTAATGCTGGTTGGTTAAAATGGAGAGGAGCATCAGGTATTCTTTGTGATAAGAATATACCATTAAAATTAAAAGGTAAATATTATAGAGCAGCAATTAGGCCTGCCATGTTTTATGGTTATGAGTGTTGGGCAGTTAATCATCAACATGTACAAAAGATGTCTTTAACAGAAATGAAGATGTTGAGATGGATGAGTAATCATACAAAAAAGACTGTATACATAATGAGGTTATTAGAAACAAATTAGGAGTGACACCAATAGAGGATAAAATGAGAGAACATCATTTAAGATGGTTTGGACATATAGAAAGAAGATCAAAAGAAGAACCAGTAAGAAGGTTAGAAAAACTAAATTTTGAAAGTATTAAAAGAGGTAGAGGACGACCACAAAAGTGGTGGAAAGAAACAATAAAGAATGATCTAGCTTATTGTGAGTTTACTGCTAACATGGCACATGATAGGGATCTGTGGAAACAAAGAATCCATGTAGCCGACCCCATCTAGTATGGGAAAAGACTTAGTTGTTGTTGTTGTTGTATAAAATAAAAGGGTTTAAGCTTAATGTATTTAGATTCAAAGATATTGTGTTTATAATATGAATTTTGATATGAAAGTCATATGTATACAGTTGATTCCTTCTTTTCATATTCATATGTTGTATTTATTTGGCTCTATCTGATGTAAGAAGTTGCTGCTCTTCTGTTGTTAAATGTTTTACTATAAATTTAATAACAAGATCTTAGGTATTCTCTTTTAAATTTCTGATCGAATTTGATATTTATCTGTCAAGAACCAGCTCTTTAAAATGTAGAATGCTCTGTAACTATGTTTATATTTATTTATGTAAATTTATTTATTTTTTAATAGTAGTGTACCCATACCTTAAGTTTTAAAAAATTTGTGTACCCCATATCTATATCCATTCCGGATACCAGTACCGTACCTATATCCATGCAACATAGAGTGAAAGTAATAATATGGTGGGCAACCTCTTAAGAAGTCTTGTGCGATTTTATTATACCTCATCTAGTATGGAAAAAGGCTTGTTTAAGGCTAGACCAGAAGAGAACTTTCTTGAGCTTGCCTACAACTTGATCCTCAAGAGGTTCCCGTTCAACAATTTTAATCTTTATCCCCATCTTCTAGTGTGACGCTTCATCTCAGTTTAACAAAATCCATTGAAGATTTCTAGAAAATTACCTCGATGAAACAGCTACGGACAGGGTAATTCCAAATAGGAGATTTCCCTACGGATACCAACAGTTCTGATCGAGTTCAATTCCCACGAAGAATCTGCCAAAACATTATATGACTCGGACTTTTCTGCTCATGAAGATTGAGTGTGCAGAAACAATCAACAAATCGACCAATTATTTAGCTCTCGG
Organism: Brasenia schreberi; assembly: GCA_036023115.1. Classification (NCBI taxonomy): domain Eukaryota; kingdom Viridiplantae; phylum Streptophyta; class Magnoliopsida; order Nymphaeales; family Cabombaceae; genus Brasenia; species Brasenia schreberi. The sequence goes on from JAYKKT010000080.1 coordinate 2,621,948, forward strand.
CTCTTTTCTCCTCGAAAGCAATATTTGATATCTACTTTTGTGTCCAAGTATCCGCATTATTGCTAGAAGTGCAGGTCCAAACAGACGAGTGATCTTGAGGTTTATTTATTCATTGAGGGAAAGAACCTGAAGGCTTCAAATACGTAAGACCAGCATGATCCCTGTACAATAGAAGTGGACCGCTAAGCTCCAAGGGTACGGCTTTTATCTCCAGTCCAATTGTTCTCAAGAAATTCAAACTATCAACAATATTATGGCTCTCTCTCTCATATATATATATATATACATACATATATATGTATATATATACATATACATATACATATACATACATACATATATATGTATATATATACATATACATATATATAAGCTGAAAATCTTGTTTGCTAGCTTACCTCTCCAATACAAATTTGATTCTATCATATGCTAATACTACAAAGCATGTAGTGCTTATATTGAATTCCGTAATGAATTATACGAATAACCTTAAGAACAACTTCCATCTCAAAAAATAAATATAAAAGTAATAAAAGTACATGGAAGTTTGAAACATCACCATCTTCAAATCAACCACACCCACGAGACCAAAATCGCCATCAAAACTCTACCAAACCTGGGAAGATTGGCAGAATTGCCACTGGTCTCAGATGTCTTGTTCCCTGCATTAGAAGAAGGCACGGGATTGTTGAAATTTGAAGGGACGACTGTATCGGGAAGTGAGTTACTATTGTCATCGTCTTGCTGGCCTTTTGGAGAAGGTGCTGAAGAGTCAATTGGATCGTTAAGGCCTTCGGGCAAGCCTTGGCCGTGAGTGACATTGATTTTTAATCTCTGGCCGTTTTGGCATTGTTCGCCATCGAAATAGCCAGAGAAGAAGTAGTTCATGCCTTCTTTCTTGAGTGGGACCGAGATGGTTGTGGGAGCAATTGCGTTGTTTAGAGATGGAGAAGAGTACTCCACTGTATCTGATGAATCTGCATCACTGAAGTCGCACTGCTCGTATGTTGTCATGTTATAGGTCCAGACAACAGAGTGGTTGGTGTCTGTATTGAATACTGCACACACACAGATGAGTTGGGAACATATTTGAACCTCAAAAAAAGTGCCAGTTTGATGAACAATTCATGGAAACTTTAAATCCACCTGATGGAACCTTCTGAATCCAATGAAGGGAATAAAAGAATCGGTGATAAACAACCTCAAATAAAAGAAAGAAAAGGAAAAATAGAAGAACAGACATCTATTCTGGTTTAAAGGACTTTTCTGTTGACTTAAACCACAACTAGCTGAGATATTGCAAATTAAACCACAACTATCTTACCATGATTGTGTAGATTTTTTTGAGAAGGTTTATATACAAAGGTTTGAAAAAGATCAGTGATTACGCTAAGCAAACTGTAAATCCATAACAATATGTGATGGTATCTCTTAATTAACTCCGCCATGGCAGGTCCCAAACGCGGATGCAAAAGAAGAAAAGTTGCTTTATACTTTCGACAGTTAATGTAAAACTTTATTGGATTTCTCATGAATTCCTGAATTTATCTTGTTGGTATCTCTTAATTGATGGTGAACAAGATCTAGATCTGTTAATAATAAATGCCACTCAAAAAACAGAAAAAAGAAAGAAGAGTGGAGGCAAAACTAGCAAGATAGTTGTCGGTATGTGGAGGAGTATTTCCCGTATAGATCGAAGAAGCAAGGCAAAAAACTTATCTAGTGAGTTCTGATACGGTCACCTTCCTAGATAAAACAGTAAAATCTTGAAATTCACACTGTATTTCAGATTCAAAAGCATGTTCGTTTGATTCCCGATAGATTGGTATACTTCTTTAACTGTCGCAATTTTGGAAGGGTTCTTTCATAGGTATCCAAGAAATTCCCAACCGTGGTCGCAAGTTGTAAGATACTTGAAACTATTCGGAAGAAACAACATATTGAACAGTGGAGACTAAAGAAAACTGGCCATATCTAAGAGAAACAACAAAAAGATTGAAGCAAATTCTTCATCTGTCAGAATTCTCAAGATGTTCTGAAATGAAACAGAGGTAATTACTATGTACAGGAGAAAATGTAAACATTTTCTACAAAAGAAATCTTACTGAGGAAATCTCCGAGAGAGAAGCTTTTGTCGGCAGCCCATTTCTGGTAGTCGACCTTTGGATTCTCAATATCATCATACCATCCCAAATCATCTCCGACAGTGTAATTTTTGTACGCCTGGGTGGTGGAAAAAATTAGAAGGAAAAGGGGAATCAATACGGAGAGAATTGCTCTGCAGTTCCTGCCCATTGTGGGAAATTGTGATGCAACGGAACTGAAGGAGCAGAATGGGAAAGGCAGTGTCAGTGTCTATTTAGAGAGAGAAAGAGAGAGCCAACATGTCTGATGTCACATCTGTTTGCAATGCAATAAATGACATAAGCGCCTAGCTGGTAAACAACTCATCGGAAGCCAATAATTGGCATAACGGATGTGGTTGATGTAAGTATCTGGAATGAGAGACAGAGTAAAATACCAAAACGCCAAATCAATCTTGGTTACTTATCAATGAGATCTTCAACTTCTACGAGGTTTTTTTTCCTGTATTCTTGCAATGTTGAGAAAACAAAACTTAGGAAAAGCTCGAAAGAAATCACTGAAAATGCTTCCAAGTATTTCATGGGTCACTTTTTTTTTGTTATTGTTACAAGAGGAGGCCGAAGCCTAGAACACACAACCATACATGCACCCTCTCGGAGTCGAACTCCCCACCAACAGCAACAGTGCTAGAGTGTCTTGTCCTTGAGCTAACGTTCTCGGTGCTGTTTCATGGGTTATTTGCTGATAATATCATGGGAATTGTATATATTTTCATATTTCTAAGCATATATCTCATCTTCTGTTTTAATATTTCACAAGAACAATGATATTAAGGTCTCTTTGCATCCGTCTATTTTCTTTAAAGTATTCAATTTCTCCAAATAAATCACTCTTTCCTCTCTAAAAGAGTACTTTAACAAGAAGATACCAAGATGGTTGGCCATGCTCTACATGATCTAGACCAACCAGAAGCAAGGCATAGAAGCCTGTTCTTTTTCAGGGTACAATGGAAAGGTTCGACCCAATGTACGCCACAGGCGTGGAACTTATGACCTTCTACTTGCGAGCCAGCCCCCTTGCCAGGTGCGAAAGGCTTTTCTTAGTGGTTGTGTGAACTTTATTTAATGTAGTGAGATGGGCTGTCACGTGAAGTCGGCTCAATCGATGCCTTCCTTTCTCTTACAATTGTATGAAAACTTTTGACGTGCCTTGCTTTATTAGTTGTCAAAGTGGCGCACCAACCAGCCCAGCCCAGCCCATATTGGTGAAAGCAGCAGCAGAGTTCATGTCAAGATTGCCACAAGGTAATCTCATCCGTCCATTTCGGTGATCAAAAAGCCTTTGGTTTCTAAAGTACTCGCTCCGAAGATGGATCATGTGATTGAAGTAACAGCAAACCGTCCATCATGAAAATGGATGGCTCGGATTGCAAAGCATGTTTAGTAATATGATATCACAGAGCTTATGAACTACTGCTACCTTGCAACTGAGTGCAAGATTGATGCCGTTCATCTGAGAGGTGAACATGATTCAAACGGAGGCAATTGTATTGCTCGTACTTTTGAGGTTTTACAAAAGTTTACAAAGCCATTGATACTCACGTCACATCGTTTGTGACAGATATATATAGCTCTTATAAGACTTCATATTAGGCAATTTAGATGCCACATGAATGAACTATGTGAATTTTTAAGTACCATCATGTGTTATATTACCGTATAACAATAAAAATCCAATCGTTTTTTTGTTATTTGCGTTCCAACAATCTTAGGTCTCCCAACGCCTATCTGAGTTCATCAAATTTCTAATACCTTAATGGAAGTTCATCTCTCTACCTCTTACATGTCCAAACCACCTTATATATATATATATGTTTCCATTTGTTTTCCTATTATCCTGCTGACAGTTTACCCAATAACTTCATGACAAATTTAGTCTTTGTTTATAGCCATATATCACCTCAATATCTTAGTTTTGTCAAGTATATTTCTGTGCACGGGCCTTTCTATGCTTTATATATATATTTGGACACATATGCATGCATGCATACACACATTTATGTGTGTGTGAATATATATATATATATGTGTGTGTGTGTGTGTGTGTGTGTTAAAATGGAGAGAAAAATAAGTATTTTTTGTGACAAGAAGATACTATTAAGTCTTAAAAATTAGGAGTGACACCAATAGAAGATAAAATGAGAGAATATCATTTAAGATGGTTTGGACAAATAAGAAAGAAGATCAAAAGAAGTGCCTTTAAGAAAGTATGAAAAGCTAGATTTTGAAAGTATTAAAAAAGGTGGAGAACTACCACAAAAATGTTGGAAAGAAACCATAAAGAATGATCTAGCTTAACATGACACATGATAGGGCTATTTCGAAAACAAGTCTTAAAAATTGGGAGTGACACCAATAGAAGATAAAATGAGAAAATGTCATTTAAGATGGTTTGGACATATAAGAAAGAAGATCAAAAGAAGTGCCTTTAAGAAAGTATGAAAAGCTAGATTTTGAAAGTATTAAAAAAGGTAGAGAACTACCACAAAAATGTTGGAAAGAAACCATAAAGAATGATCTAGCTTAACATGACACATGATTGGGCTATTTCTTAAACAAAGAATCCATGTAGCCGACCCCGTCTAGTATGAGAAAAGACTTAATTGTTGATGTAGTATATATGTATATTATATATATATATATATAGTTGCATGTCGTAAAGAAAATATAAAGTCTATAATTCATAGTAAAAGAACCAATTTAAGTTTTTTTTCTAGATGCACATGCATCCAGGTTTATTTACAGCATTACTGATGAAAAAGTAAGGTTTTTAAGAGATGGCAATCTCTGCTTGAGCTATCTCGCTCCTATATAAGCAGGCTCTCAACAGGGCTATTGAGGCATAGAGACCGGCTAGCAGGGTGGGACGGGGTTAGGTAAGGTCTAAGATAAACCTACCCTGTTCATACACACACTGTGTGTTATATATACTAAGAAAATTTTACATGCATATATATATATATATATATATACATATTATGTTAATAAATGAAATTTTACATTCATATATATACATATTATGTTAATAAATGTGTGTGACATATATAATCATTTCTTATTTAATAATATAAAATATCATAGAGTAGATTTTACGTTTTATATTAGATATATGACATTAACCGATTTTTTTAAAAGAATTACTTTTTGTAGGTTGAAGTGGGATGGGAAAAGATAAGGCAGGTTTGTGCTACCTGTTCAAGTCGAACTCCGGTAAGATTGTTACAGTGTCCTACCATTGATCTTCCGCTCTAGTGCCAATCGGCAAACTATTTTGATTGGCAAGCTTATCTCTATCTCACAGATTCGTCAGTTTTTCCTTCTCTTTCTTTTCTCTGAGGAAAACTTCATTTTTTTCCAAGTTTTTTTTACAGAGTCGCATGTTCCATGTGACTATGCAGTATGAAAGACGCAACATATGTGCGACTCTCACTTGTGAATCAATATTGTGGTGACTCCATGCTTATAATTCGTAACAGCTTATATAACTTAGGTACTTATTTCACATAATCTACATCAAGCAGTTCGTCAAACATATGTGCGACCCTCAATTAACTAACATAATAATATTATTTATCAATTTAGTTACCATCAAACAGTTGCTTTGTACTTTTTTTTAGAAACTATATTTATATCGTATACATATACATTTTTATGTATGTTTGTAACTAATTACAAACGACAGTTGGAGTTGGAGATATTTACTTCGACTAAAATGATATCATCACACTTCATTGTCGTCTCCCATCTTGTTTTCGCGGCAGGAGTTCGTCTGTGTCGATTAAATTTTCGGTGCCCACGTCGACGTTTAGCACTGGGTTCTCGGTATGAAGTCTGGGGACATTGACCGGTGGTGAACGTTTTTCTGTGGAGAAGACGGAGATACCTTCGATGTTCTTGAGTATGCCATCCTCTTGGCGGCATTGGATTACCCGAAGTATTTCATGAAATGAAGGGACTTCATCGCGTAGAAGCTCTTCACTTGTCGATCAGTGAGGTGCATCGAGTGCGAGTAAGTGGCAATGGCTCCACCCAAGTGTGTCAGGCAAAGGAGACGAAGATCAACAGCATAACAGATGATAACGGGGGAAACTCAATCTGCAATGCCAGTTACGATGAGGCCGAGAACCTTATGGTAGAAGAGATGAAGGACGAGTCTTGGATTATCGATGAAGTTGTTAAGATAAAAGTTATTCTAGAGAGTCATGATCAGTGCTTACTTTTATTTTAGTCCTTTGGTTGATCTTCTTTGTTTTCCTTTGTTTTTGTATAAAAATGAATGGTTTTATTCGTTCTTGTTTGCTGCAGCAATGTTGACAATGAATTTTTTTGTGGCTGTAATTTTACCGTATGTTGTCGTATAAAGTTTGTGATAAAACAGGAGATTGCAACCTCAAATACTCTTTTGTCATTTGATTATGACTGAATGATTGGGCTTTTTCTCGGGTAGATTGCTCGGACGTGTATATGATGCAATCTGATACTTCATTGTTGAAGCCGTTGAAGAGGCTATAAATGATGGAACTTTTTGTTGATATTTTAAAGATTATCATAATTTTGGTCCATTGTCTTTCCTATTTAACTTGTAGAGGTTCAAGTAAAGTGGAATGGTGATAAATTTGTACTAATCTTTTTCAGGTTATATGTTAAAGAAACATCCAACTAAATAGATTAAAAATTTTGGAAGGACTTTGATAAGGTAACATTGTTATTATTTTAATCCTTAGATCATAAGGTATCGTTTGTAAAGAGATCAATGGTTTTATTACATTTTTCACTGTCGTAAGGTCTGGAAGAATATGGTTTATGAGTGGATTCAGGCCACTTCCATTGATTATTTAGGTGACTTGCCATGCTCTATTAATTCTTTTACTGTAGATCATGAAGAAGGACTACTTTGTCCCCCATTAGACGAAGAAACCTTCTTGGCAACCACATCCACCTCAATAGAACGATTACAGGTAGACTTGTCATTCGTCTTCTTCATGATAAGTCTATTTCAGTTGCCTTATCCTTCTTTCTTTGGTATAGTAAGTTTAAAATCACACTTTTTCTTCTCTGATTTTGTTTTTTATTACAGTTTTCGTGTCATTCGGTTTTGGGAACTCTTCAAGTTATTTGAGGGTGTGGATGATGGTGAAAGTGAGTTTCTACTCTTGAAATTTCAATTTTGCCTTGTTTGTGCTAATATCATTTTTCAAAATTCTGATTGTGCTTTCTTTATGCTAATATCATTTTGTGTATGCTATTGCAGATCCTCATAATGCTAAAGACCAAGACATACTCAAGGGAAATGGAAGAAGATTTAGTGCTAAACACAATATTGAGAAGCAAAAAGTGAATGCGGATGAGATGAATGATATCAAGGACAATGCAACTGTGACGGAATTTGACGGGCTAATTAAGAAAAAAGTGCCGGAAAATCTGATGGTGTGATGGTATTTGACTCTATTATATTCATTTTCGTATTAAATCCTGAGAAACGGATCATAAATCGTCACTCTTTGAATTGCTAGAAATCGGGATGTTTAGATGACCAATCGATGAGACTAAAACTCGAAGCTACCAAGAGAGAGCTTCATGAACGATACCAACAAGCTGAGAATGGTTAGTGCTTCGATTTCAACAAGTATCTGTGTTGCAGTTTCTGCTTGCCATTGAAATGAGCCCTCGTTCTCTCTTCCTTGGAAAAATAATACTCGCATACGATACTCGGTTGTATTACATTGAGGATGAATATTGAAGCTAAAGTGTCGATTTAGGAATATGATCCGTCCATGTTTTTTGCATAATTGCTGGTTTTTTGGGTGACAGCCAACAACACGTACAATCCAAGTCACGGAGTCGCATGATCTATATATATATATATATATATATATATATATATATATATATATATATATATATATATATAGAGAGAGAGAGAGAGAGAGAGAGAGAGTTAGTTCTAAATGTATAATAATATATTTTGGTGCATAATTCCAACATTCATGAAACACTTTACATTTAACTACAACATTAACTGTAAAGTATTTCACCAACCCTTATGTTGCAAGATTATGCATCGAAAGACATGCATTTAACACTAATACACATACATATTAAATGCAAAGTGTTGATATCTCTACATTAAATATGAAGTGTTGGTATCCAAATTATGGTATATTAAATGCAAAGTGTTAGTATCCAAAGACAATGCATTTTTAGCACTAATATTATGTTATACACTACAAACCTCAAATACTGGCTTGTTAAAACGTAATATACCATAGTTTGCAACCAAACTGAACTGAAACCCCTGGTTAAGTTTGTTCATTTTCATGGGTTATATGATGCTTTGTTTAGTTCCCCAAATTTGAGGAACAATTATATTGGTTCATTCAAGGTTGAAACTGGAACCCCTCCAAAAATACGTTGTTCGGAGATCACGCCATCATTACCCTCTTTCTTGTACATATATCTATGTATATATGAATATACATACCATGGAAGGTATATAGAAAAATTCAACAAGGAAGAACAAGTATTCAAAACATACCCTGAAACATTCTAAATGATACCTATAAACATCAAAACATGTATCGGATTAAGGTTTATGGGTTTGAAAACTATGTAGAGAAACTGCAAACTTGAAGTGCGTATGGACGTATAAACTTAAACATGCGGGGATTCTACTACAGTCATTCATATTACTCTCAGCCTCTGTGAACTCCATCTCATCCATGCCCTCACCCGTGTACCAATGGAGGAAAGCCTTTCTCTTAAACATGACCGTGAATTGCTCCGAAACACGTCTAAACATTTCTTGAATTGATGTAGAGTTCCCCATGAACGTGGATGACATGGATAACCCAGTTGGTGGGATATCACAAACACTGGATTTCACATTGTTCGGGATCCATTCCACAAAGTAGGAAGAGTTCTTGTTCTGAACATTGATCATCTGCTCATCTACTTCCTTCGTACTCATCTTGCCACGGAACATGGCAGATGCGGTGAGGTATCGGCCATGACGAGGGTCAGCCGCACACATCATGTTTTTGGCATCCCACATTTGTTGTGTAAGCTCAGGAATGGTGAGGGCTCGGTATTGTTGGGAGCCACTAGATGTTAAGGGAGCAAAACCCACCATGAACAAACGCCAACAATACAACAGGACCAAGTCACCCAACTACATAGAATAAAGCAGTTTCAGACCTAAAATGGTACACTACAGAACAAATTAACAATGCTCTCAGCAGCAAAGTTTGCAAAGAATTTCTTGAGTGTAAGAGTCATTATTAAAGCCACACAATCAGATCAACCCAACAATTAAATAAGTAATCCATTAAGTTAATAATAATTCTCAATTTATAACACATTTACCCCCATGAAGCACTCATATAACTATCTAGCAGTTAACAACAGGCATTTAGATATTAGAGTAAGTTATATTCTGAATCTAAAACAGATTAACAACTAAACATATTCTTAAGAAAAGCCAAGCTTTCAGTACTTACAGCTAGGAGTAGTCAATTTGAGTGTCCGGAAGCAAATGTCGTAGAGAGCTTCATTGTCAAGTACCATGCATTCATCTGCATTTTCGACGAGCTGGTGGACAGAGAGAGTAGCATTGTATGGCTCGACAACAGTGTCGGAGACCTTTGGAGAGGGGAAAACGGAGAAAGTAAGCATCATTCGATCCGGATACTCCTCTCTGATCTTAGATATGAGCAGTGTACCCATTCCAGATCCTGTTCCTCCGCCTAATGAATGACAGACCTGAAAACCTGCCAAAAACACCCATTTCAAAATCAGCCACAAACCACCTCAAAGCACACAGAAAGCTTCCACCTTTCATAGGGAAGAAAAACACATACCTCAGGAGTTCAAAATCACCCACAAAACACTTCAAAATACACACATTTCAACTTTCATGAAAACAAAAATACCCAATTCAAAATGAGCCACAAAACACACACAAAAGTTTCCACCTTTCATGTTAAACACACACACCCTTTCAAAGTCAGCCACAAAAACTTTCAAATACACAGTTTTAAGCTTATATTAAATAAAATAAAAAGACCCAATTCAAAAATTCAAACTTAGCCACAAACACACAAAATTCTCCACCTTTCATGAAACAAACACATACCCATTTGAAAATCACCTTCAAAACACTTACAACACACAAAACTTCCACCTTTCATAAAATTAAGAAAAAACATATACCAAATTCAAAATGAACCACAAAACAGACAAAACCCTCCACCTTCATGAAACAAACACATACCCATTTCAAAATCACCTTCAAAACACTTACAACACACAAAACTTTCACCTTCATAAAATAAAATAAAAAAAACACATACCAAATTCAAAATGAACCACAAAACAGACAAAAGTATCCACTTTCATTAAAGAACAAGAAACAACACATACCCTGCAAGCAATCGCAGTTTCAGCTTCCTTGCGAACAACATCAAGCACGGAATCGATGAGTTCAGCTCCCTCGGTGTAGTGCCCCTTTGGCCCAGTTGTTCCCGGCACCTGACTGGCCGAAACGAAGTTGTCCGGGCGGAAGATCTGGCCGTAGGGACCAGTCCGAACGTTGTCCATGGTGCCGGGCTCCAAGTCCATGAGCACGGCACGAGGGACGAACCTCCCGCAAGAGGCTTCGTTGTAATAGACATTGACCCGCTCCAGCTGCAGTTCCGAGTTCCGCCATACCGACCCGTCGGATCTATGCCGTGCTCGTCGCAAACCACCTCCCAGAACTTGGAACCGGATCTGGTTCCGCATTGCCCTCCCTGTAAGCGTCTTTCGATTTCAAAAATATAAACGGATTGTTTTTAGGCGATGGCCTTTTTCTAAGCCGGCTGAAAATAGGGTTTCTGGTGTTTTATTGTTTATTCTTTTGGAGGGGAATCATTGGGTGAGGGCCATCCCCATGTGGTCTTTGTGCGCATGACGCCCCCCCCCCCCATTACCTAGGGATTCGAGATAACCGGCCCGATATTCTAGATTAAATGTTGACCGTAGAATCTAATAGATCTGCGGTGTCGATTTTTGTCTATTTATTGACGGATCGCTCAATTAATGGAATCCACCTAATCGAACGGTTCAGCAATTCAATGCGCGGGAAGCCTCCATCACGTCACGGGCTTGAATCGCAACCGTCCGTTTCAAACATGACCTGGGTAATGAGACACGAAGACGAACCAACCTCAGTGCCATGTCCACCCAAAGACACGAAAAAGTTAGGTCCACTTTGTGTTGGCCCAACAACACGAAAACGAAATTACACAGCATGAGCACATATCAAACTGAACATGAATATCTCATGTTCAGTATGACCTATTTTCAGCCAGGATAACACAGCATTATCACGAATTTGCTGGTGACATACATCACAAAAAGATCTTTCTCAAATTAATATGACAATTACAACTAATCTTTTTCTCATATATTAGATGGGTCGGCTGCATAGATTTTTTATTTTCATAAAACCAGGTCACGTGTGATGCTAATAGTTATTATTATTTTTTAACACTTTTTGGTTTTTATCTTTTTCGTTCTCTCGCATAAATTAGGAATGGTACAACAACAACAACAACCATGCCTATTCGAGACGGGGTCGGCTACATCGATTCTTTGTTTCCATAAAGCCCTATCATGTATCATGTTAGCTGTTAACTCATAATAAGTTAGATCATTCTTTATTGTTTCTTTCCAACACTTTTGTTGTTGTCCTCTATCTCTTTCGATACTTTCAAAATTTAGCTTTTCATACCTTCTTAGAGGTTCTTCTTTTGATCTTCTTTCTATATGTTCAAACCACCTTAAACGATATTCTCTCATTTTATCCTCTACTGGTACCGCACATAATTTATTTCTAATAATATGTATCAGTAGATAATAAAATGAAGAAAAATTGACTGAAATAATTTGGACTATAGAAAGATTATTGAAACAAACTGAAAAAAAGATATGATAAACTAAATTATCATAACGTTAAAAGAGAAAAAATACTATAAATATTGGAATGAAATAATAAAAAAGGATCTTAATATAAATAACTTATAGTGAGTTAACCATTAGCATGACACATGATCGAGTTTTATAAAAACAAAGAATCTATATAGCAAACCTATTTACTATGAAAAAAGGCTTTTGTTGTTTCTAACATCGATCTTTACAGAAACAAAGAATCCATGTACCAGACCCCGTCTAGTATGAAAAAAAGCTTATTCGTTGTTGTTTCTAACATCGATCTTTATAGAAACAAAGAATCCATGTACCAGACCCCGTCTAGTATGAAAAAAATACCCCGTCTAGTATGAAAAAAAGCTTATTCGTTGTTGTTTCTAACATCGATCTTTATAGAAACAAAGAATCCATGTACCAGACCCCGTCTAGTATGAAAAAAAGCTTATTCGTTGTTATTTCTAACAATACGGAAGGACCAACTTCGACCACGACTCAATCGTTAGGGTACGATTGCCACCCCTAATCATATCCCAAGTCTCCCTGAGAACTGGCTAACAAACACGAGCTGGTTGTGGTTCTGCTCGGTTCGGCGAGCACGATGAGCTTGTCCATTCACCGGGATCGCTAGTCTGTGCTAACCTTTCTAGCCAGAACAGACACGATTTGACACAACGGACAACGAACCTAAGCAGGACCCAATATAAAATCTTCGTGTGCACCCAAAGTAATATGTCAATAAATTTGGTTGCGGGCAACATGACCTGTTCCTAACACAACATGACACAAATACACGAAATTCCCAACCCTAATCACAAGAAAGCTTGGCTTAGGCAGAAATGATGCTAGGTATGCATGCACACCCTCTGGTATGGAACTTGAGACATTTAACTTGGAAGTTTTTTTAGTGAACATCCTAACCAGGATGGTTGTTGCTCTTTGTGCCAAAAAAGAACCTTCATTAGGAACAATTTTAGTACTTTATTGGATCATACTGTAAGTGTCGTTTAGATGAAAGATTATTAACAATAATAATGCGTGTGATTCATATTGTCATTTGAGGAATTTAAAGTTTATACTATTTGTCTACAATATTACAACCATCCGTGACTTTTCCTTTCTATAATAATCATGTTGGGGATAGCAACAAAAGTTTTATATATATATATATATATATATATATATATATATATATATATATATAGAGAGAGAGAGAGAGAGAGAGAGAGAGAGAGACCGATATAGACACTAGTATATGATACCATACTTAGGTGCTAGGAAATCCAAACAAATCTCAACCATCCCTCTTTGGTGATGGATGGTTGGGATTTGAATTTATAAAATAAAAATATATGTGTATTTTTATAGATACACTTTATTCACATGAACATTTTTATTTTATAAATTTGAAATCTCAATCATGTTTGGATTTGCTAGCACCCCTGAGTGCTAGCATTTATCAATTTCTCTCTCTCTCTCTCTCTCTCTCTCTCTCTCTCTCTATATATATATATATATATATATATATATATATATATATATATATATATATATATAATATAGTAGATGAACACAATACTCAATCCCTCATTTCACATAGTTTCACTTATTCAAGTCACTCATCTCTATCACCTTTTACTATTCTTCTGTTACTTAAAATCATCTTTTATCGATCAAAATCACCACTAAAAAAAATTTAAAAACAACAAACTTATATACATATATATAAATATTTATTTTTAGATGATTTTGATGGTAGCAATAATATTTTTAATTTCTAGAAGACTATTTTGAACGGTAAAAGAGTAGTGAAAGGTGATGAAAGATTGGAAAAGGTAGATGAAATGATAAGACCATGTGAAATGAGGAATTAAACAGGATACTATCAGTGTAAAACATAAATGGAGAGAGTGGAGGAAAGGTGGTTCGTACTCAATGGCTTTATAACTCTGGATACCATCGTGTAAAATATCAGATCCTACTCCCATAAATGCAGTGGAGCTCATCATTTCATAAAGATTGAGATTATATATATGTACATATATAATATGTATATGTATATATATATATATATATATATATATATATATATATATATATATATATATATATATATATATATATATATATATATATATATATATATATATGTATATGTATATATGTATGTCTGTGTGTGAGAGATGGAGTTATACCAAATCCTTGTCTTTGGATAATATAAATAGAAAGAAACCACTCATACTTCAGCCCAACAATTTCTACGCATGAATGACTGGCACATTTCTGCTACCTTGACAATGATATTTGAATTCTTAAATAAATCATAAAGCAAAACAGCTACATTAATTCTAAAAAATCTTTTGGGGAGGAGTGAATATCTCTCTGAATGGTTTTCGGTGGGGCCAACTATGTATTATGGCTCATGGGTAGACATTAAGTTGATTTTTGAAGTTTAGTTTTGATTAGAGTGAATGTCCCACCTCGATTCAATGGAGATCCACCACTTAATGCATATGGTAAATCTTTTTAGAGGTGGCCATTTTCTGTTTATGCTTATGTCATGCAGTTTTTTGTGTCAAAACAGGTCAACCTACATATGTCTCATTTTTCTTTTGTGTCTCTTTGTCTCTTCTGCTAGTTGTGGGTGGAAGGATTTTATGGTCCCAAAAATGCTAACATGGGCTCTTCTCAAGTTTGGTTTGATTATCAAGACACGCATATCATGTCACATTTAATATACTCATATGCAATAAATGATATCAATCATTATGTTGTTAACGTGTGGCTCGATGTTGCATGAACAACACATCATTTAATAGAGTTTTAACATGAAAGAATGTCTACTAACTTTAAGTCTCTCTCTCTCTCTCTCTATATATATATATATATATGGAAAACCATATCTTGTCCACTTTTAGCATGTTTACTCATTATTTTTTGGTTGGTTGAGTATAATTAAAAGGTTTTTAAAAAGGATGATGAACAATGTTATTATGTGTATGATCTTAAAAGGTAATGTTCAAACATGGACGAGCAACATTAGTAAAATCCAATCACTCATATATATATATATATAACTAGCAACAAGCTAATTTTTTTTATAGTGTGTGCTTCGAAAGGTTCATATGAGTGGTAAGACAAGGTAGCATTGTACGTAGTTGGCTCACTCCGAGGAGCTCCGATTTCCTACTATTTCATTACTGAAGTATCTAACTTCCTTGGTAGAAAAAAAATTCAAGCATGGCCTTTTTCTTGGTTAAAGTGTTCAAAAAGTTAGTGTCAAGAAAACCTTTTAGGGTGGGTGGAGTGGTTGGCAAATAAAGGGAATAATGTTAGGTTTAATTTAGTATTATGTAGTAAATTCTCAATCGAATGAGTACTTGAAGCAAAATTAATATCACTAAATCAAGTACCTACTTAGTTATTACTTTAAGAAAAATTATACTTTGTAATAAACGGGATGATCAAGCCAATCAAGCAATATAGTGAACTGAAAGTTAAGTTCTATATCAAATTATTTAGTAGAAATATTGTCATTATGTAAACAAAACCTCATAACTTAGTAGCATTCAACAGGTAATAAACAACAATGTTTTGTGGACTTTAAATGGAATATGCTTTGGTCTCACGTGTTATTCGATGGTCGAAGATTATGAAAAATAAGACAACCAAATCTAAGACTAAACCTTGCTTGTGCTATATCTCACTTATACTAGAATTGAATATTCCAGAGAATAATGTTAGTAAATTTAGAGAGAGAGAGAGAGAGAGAGAGAGAGTGTGTGTGATTGGATCATGCTCACACTGTCACCTACCCACTTTTGTCCACTGATTATTGGCATTAGTATAACAAAAATATTCTTCATATTTTTTCAAAGCTCTTTAAAAAATTTGAAATTACTCGTATCACTTTAAAGCATTGGGTGGACATGAGTGCTTTTAGGTGGTATGAGTATAATAAAAATATTTTTCATACCTTTCAAAGTCCCTCTACAATTTTAAAATTATACTCTTGTCATCCAAAAGCAACGAATGTGTCAGTGTTGGGAAGATCAAGTTTTCTTATATAAGGAGAGAGAGAAATTAAGAGTGGCTATATTAGTTTCCCATCTTTGCTAAAAGATTTGGATGATTAGTGTGATCGCATGGACAAAGTAGATCGAGCCGCCCATCCACATCAACACACATAACGTTGCGATGTGGAGCTCCATATGTGACGATTGCATGAACGGTCCAAATCTTTTGGTAAAATCTAGAATGACTCACTATATATATAATGATTTACTATTAAAAAAAAAGGAGAATATAACAAAAGGGGCCCCAGTTAGCACGGTAGTGAGAATTATTTTCCCATGAGTCCAACTGGAAACCTCATTGGATTCCTATTGAATGATATGAGAAATGATGGTCACATGAGACCCAGCATGGCTCCCATGTGACCTGCTCACTGTCATCACCTGATACCAAACTTACATGCATATGCCTTCTTTAATGGCATCTCCGGCTATTGACTTCATTTACTTTCGTATCCATACACACAACCATATTTGTGATTTCGTTGATTTAGGCTATCTCCTAGCGAGAAATATACTGTAACAGAAGATGAAAACAAAGAATTGCAACCCATATTTGAGAAGGAAGGAGATGATTGTAGATGCGAACAAGGTGAAGAAAGTAGGGTAGGAAAGTGCGCAGATAGAAATATCTTTGTCATCAGAACCATTTGGTTGTCGAATTAAGCCAAAGGAGATGGATGATCTGGAGATTATGAACGAAGGATACCGAGTTGGAAAGAAACATTAAAGAATAATCTAGCTTATTATGAGTTAACTGCTAACATGGCACAGGATAGGGATCAGTGGAAATAAAGAATCCATGTAGCCGACCCCGTGTAGTATGGGAAAAAGCTTAGTTCTTGTAGTTGTTGTACAACAATCAAACATATCTCAAACTCATGTTTATAACATGTTTTGAGAAAAGATCCTCTGTTGTGTCTTTAGTCAAGGGTTTGCCAACATATCTTTAGTTGGCATGTATGAGATGGATATTTCCTTTATCATAATCATATCATGAACATAGTGGTATTTTACCATTGTATGATTGTTTTTAAAGTTGTCAGCTCAACTCTTAATTAGAGTAATTACTATATTATTATCATAATAAATGACAATCGGCTCATCGGCTAACTTGTATGAAGTGGCTTATCCATACGGTACTTATTGCAGTCATACAACAAGCCACGTACGATACTTGTTCTGTATGCAATGTTATACAACCTTGTTTCTTACATGCCGAAGAAACAACTCTACTTCCAAATAAAAATATTTATTTTAAGGTTGATTTATTATCGTGTTTGCTCCCAGCAAAGTCAACTTCCAAGTATTCTACCACTTTTAGTTCATCTGCTTAAAAACATAATTTCAAGTCTTTTTTCCTTTAAGATATCTTAGAATCTTTTTTCACGACTATCAAATATTGTCATCCAAGATTACTTTAATATCTTCTCACAAGACCAAGAACAAAGTTGATATCATGTCTTATACATAGCATAACATACATAAAGTTGCCCACAACTTCTGTATGAGGAACGTTAGGCTTATCATCTCTTTCACTTAGACAATCAACATTGCTTAGTTTTACCCCTTTTGCAACGGACATATAAGCAATGAGCATAGAAAATTAGATTTTATATCTCAATAAATCTTTATACCTATGATATAAGATGTTTCCCCTATATCCTTCATTTCAAACCTTCAGTTTAACCATGACTTGGTTTTTACAATCATCTCATTATCATTCTCAGTCAACAATATGCATTTACATACAATGATAAGATGACAAAATGACTCTCGTTGTTCCAAACATATACATAGTGATCAAGCTCATTTTCCAAAAACCCAAGTTCAACAATGACATTTTCAAAAGTCAAATATTATTGACGAAGTGATTGTTTCAGGATATATAAGGATTTTTTCAATTTATACTTTATCTTCTTGCCCTTCAACTATGTATCTTTCGGGTTGCTACATATATATAATTTCATCTAAATCTCTGTTCAGAGAAGCAGTTTTTACATATAACTCATTTAAATTCAAATCATAATATGCAGAAAACATCAGGATTATTCTTATGGATGCAAATTTTATAACAGGGGAATATGTCTCAACATAATCTATTTCCTCCTTTTACGAAAATCTCTTTGCAACCAACCTCGCTTTAAACTTGTCGATTGTTTCATCGACTTTATATTTCTTTTTCATAACTCATTTTAAGTATATAACTTTTCTTCCTTTAACAAATCAGTCAACTCTCATACTTGGTTTTTCTCAATGAATTATATTTTCTCTTCACGGCTTTCTCCCAGTTTATTGCTTCATATGAGTTAATAGTCTGCTGATAAGTCAAGTTATCAGTCGACTCAACTAAATCTACAGAGTTGCACGCTTCTTATGTAAGATAAGTATGATAATTCTTTAAGTAGGACGATGTGTTCCTAAGCCTTTTATGTCTACTTAAAGTTTCAGTTGTTTGAGCAAAATATTTTATGAATTCAAATGATGATTGATCCAAATCTACTAGATCGTCAACATATTCATCATTATTCTTGAAGATGTAATTCTTAGTATTTTTTAAGAATTCAACATATTTGCTCTCTATCAATTCATGATTCTTATGATAAAATTGATATCCTTTTGAGCCTTTAGGACATCCGATTAATATACATTTCAAGGACATGTTGTGTAACTTGTCTGTAGACTGATCAATGATCTTTATATGAGCAATAGATCCCCACCTCTTGAGATAGTTAGGTTTTCTTCCAAACCACATCTCATATGGTGTACTAATACAACTTTACATGGTACTTTATTGAATATGTATAATGTTGTAATTATTGTTTCTTCCCAAAATATCTTTCGTAAAAAGGCATATATTAACGTTGACCTTATCATGTTTAGTAAGGTCCTATTATATCTTTCAGTCATATCATTTTGTTGAGGTGTCCTAGGCATTGTATTTTGCTTTGAAATACCAAAGTCTTTACAGAATTCTAAAAATTCTGCTGAGATATATTCTCCACCTCTATCTGATCTTAAAACTTTGATTGGATACCTTAGTTGGTTTTTAACTTCCTACTTATATATGTATTGACCAAGTGCCTTAGATTTATATATATTAGTTAATACAACCATTATGCCTTGTACAAAAATTTTAAAGAACCCAATTAACAGAACATTTGAGAATATTATTTTCTATGTATACAAGATATTCTCTTCGTTTGTACTCGTTTAAATTCATTGTTCCTTCTTTTTTCTTTGAGATGTGTTTGATCGCTCCTGAATCAATCTATCAACCAGTCATCGGGCAGTACATGTAAAGGCATTATGATATTATGCAGATTATGTCATGCTTCTCTAATTGTTGGCTTCATGGGTTATTTTCTCCACTTTTCTTATTGCGATAATCCCTCTTCTAGTATCCCATTTTTCCACAGCTTAAACAATTGACCCGATAAGTGGTTTTTTGCATTCTTTTAAAAGATTGACCGCCCTTTTGTTATTTTTGTCAAACTTCTTGTTTGATTTATTTCTCCTTTTATTGGGTTTGGAGCTACACCCTATCTCATCTTACACTACTAACAATTTCTCTTTTCTATTTTTGTTCATATATTCTTGCTCAATTTCTAGTTTTAGGGCAATTCAAAAATATTTACTTCAAGCCCTAGTCTAAGGACAATAATGACCATGTTTCGTGACGAAAAAGATTGTTTAGTATTGTAGATATCTGTATTGGTTGTAGGATTACTGAATTTACTACTTCAAAATCTTTTGACATTACCAACATATGATTCATATATTCTACTACATTATCTCATTCTTTCATTTTATAGAAGTTATACCTTTGCAGTAGTAACTGAACATGTAGTTTAACTTAGTATTATATTTAGTTGTTATTCAGTCAAACAACTCTTTCACGGTCTTATATTCTTCAAAGACCATAATCAAATCATCCTCCATGTATCTTAATATGACTATTCTTATTATCGTATCATCTCTTAGAAATATTGTATACATTTCTTTTTGTTGCTTTGTGGCGTCAAGAGGTGGCAAACACAATATTTCCTTTAATACATACTTTACACCTTAAAGGTTAAGAGTCAATGAGATTCTCTTTTTCCACGTTTGAAAATTTATACCATTTAATTTTTCTATTTTTTCTAGTTCAGATACACATATTCTTCAATTCATTTTTATGTGTTTGGCAAAAAATAATTTTATACAAATTTTAAGTATCATTATTGAGTTTTTAATAACCTGATTCTATTATACAATCAAATTGGGAACAAATTTGTAATTTTTCCCAAAAAATTCCTCCCTCCGATAATTTTCCCAAACAACAAGTGAAACAAATAAATTTTATTTATTTGTTTGGTTTTGTAATTTTCCAAAAAGACTAGGGAATAAAACAGTAAACTTGATATATGGTTTTTCTCTAAAATTCATCACTCATCATGAGTAAATCCGTAATTTTGCCCCTTTGTCTGAATTTGTAAATTTTGAAAAAGATAGGGACAACCTTATCTTTTAATATAGTGGTAGAAGCGTAACCTTTTTATCGTGTAAGGGCAAGAAGATAATTCAACCTCTAGGTATTCCGTAATTTCTATAAATACCTTGAGGGTAGTACAATTTATTAACCCGTTTAAGGGTAAAACTATCTTTTAACTCAAAAATATTTGAATATTTTCATAATTTTACCTAGTGGCAACTTTTAGTTTCTGAAAATGGACAGGGGCGAAACAGACTTTTTAGTTCGTTGATTGATGTGATTTTCAAGAAATTGCAGGTTTCCACCTACGATTTTCTAAAATTGTTGGGTGGTTTCTCAGGGAATATAAAAGGGAAGAGAGACAACATTGTGCGGGACACTCTCGACTCTCCTCTGCTTGGCTTGGGCTCTCCTTTCGGTTGACCTGGGTTCTTCCTATGCATAGCTTGAGTTTTTCCCTTCGGTCGTCCTGGTTTTCCCTTCATTTGACTTGAGTTTTTCTCTTCGGTCGACTTGGGTTTTCACTTCGGTTGACCTGAGTTCTTTCTTTTGTTGGTTTAGTATATTTTCTTTTTCCTCGGTCATCTAGCCGATTTTATTTTTCAGTTGTCACAAACTGTGGTTTCTAACAACCTTTTTCAACAAAAAGAGGGTGTTCTCTTTCTGAGATTCTGCTTCTTCTTTGTATTTTTTTCTCCATTTTACGCATAAACTATCTGCATACCTTTTTTGTAGAAAGAACAAGGCTCTGATGCCAATGTTGACTATCGGTGGGGTCCTTCCGATGTTCTTGCGATGATCCCAACAATAGCTTTCTTCGATTTTGCATTACGTAGCTCCAATGATACGAAAGAAAACGAAGAGCATAAGTTTTCAAATATGGTTTATGGTTTCCACACAACCAATTTTCACAAAGAGGGTTTTCTTTTGATTTCATTTTTTTTGTGAGTGTGTGTTGATGTGTATTTATAGAGCAGAAGTCTTGAAATATGTTGACTATCGGTTGGACTTTTCGATTTCGAAGCCCATATCCTATCAGCTATAGAGTTCATCTGTAATATACTGATTGTTATGGATTATTTTCGTAACCACCTCCACAGGAAATGATTGAATGACCAATCCAGTCGTTCGTGTGAAAGTGTCGAGAATGACCATCTCGACTTTGGAAACTTACCCCACCCTCAGTCTTCCACTCCCACCTTCACTCTTTACAGGCACAGCAGGAGGATGGCTGAAGCCTTGAAGACCATAACGAGATGCTACCAAAGAGCAATGTGCAGCATATTTTCGACTGCAGAAAACCAAATATATTAGAACATCAACAGAACGTGCATCAATTGCTAAATCAAGTAAAAATGAAGTAGGAGAAGCACACCTTATTTCGAGAGCAAGCATTGGATCAAGAGGGTATGCGATTGCATGGAAAGGTTGAACGCTTGGCAGAACAGAAATCTGTAAGAAAGAAAAAAGTGAAAGAAAAAGAGAAGTTATCAGCTGCACTGACGAAAAGACAAAAATAGTAAATATTCACAAGGTGCAAATGCAGAGCCAAACCTTGATCTGTCTCTTTATAATATTCTCAACCTCAACAAATTTATTCTTGCGATCATCCCAATCACAAACACACTAAAAAAAGAAAATGAAAGAGTGTGAGTTGTCTTCTGCTTCTCCAACTTCCTTGTCCTTTGGTTAAGAAAGCCTTCTAAGGTGAGTTTCTTTCTCTCCTTTTCCATGTCCGGTAGTTCATTGAACTTGTTAATGACTTTACGTACAACCTCAGGCTTTGGCGGCCAAGTTATTGGCGCAGCTGGCTCATCTTGGTCGATGATGACTACAATGATATTCACCGCACAAAGGGTGCTGAGCTCAGAAATTTTCTTGAGGAGGCCCCTATTTCTCTTTGATCTACAAAAAGTGACTTTGAAAAGTTAAAGAGTAGTATAAGATGGTGGAGAGTGATGACTATATAAAATGAGGGATTATATACAACTTTGACTATGTAAAATTAAGCATATAAGACTAGTTCTTTCTCAGTATAAATATAGAGCGAGAGAGAGACTGGTATATGCTAGTACTCTTAAGTGGTAGCAACAACAACAACTAAGCATTTTCCCATACTAGACGGGGTCAACTATATGGATTCTTTGTTTCCACATGGCCCTATCATGTGTCATATTAGCAATTAACTCACAATAAGCTAGATCATTCTTTATTGTTTCTTTCTAATACTTTTGTTGTCGTCCTCTACCTCTTTTAATACTTTTCAAATTTAGTTTTTCATACCTTCTTATAGATTCTTCTTTTGATCTTCTTTCTATATGTCCAACCATCTTAAATGATATTCCTTCATTTTATCCTCTATTAGTGTCACTCCTGGTTTGTTTCTAATAACTTCATTATGTATATGGTCTTTTCTTTTAAGACCACTCATCCATCTCAACATCTTCATTTATGTCACAGACATCTTTTGTACATGTTGATGATTAACTGCACAACACTCATAACCATAAAACATGACAGGTCTAATTGTTGCTCTATAATATTTACCTTTTAACTTTAATGGTATCTTCTTATCACAAAGAATACCTGATGCTCCTCTCCATTTTAACCAACCAGCATTAATTCTATGTGTAACATCTCCATCAATTCTTATATCACTCTAAAAAATTGACTCTAGGTATTTAAAACTTTTTTTTTAGGAGATGCAATATGTGCCAATTTTAATTTCTATATCCTCTAAAGTAACCAAATGATCAAACTTACACTCTATATATTCTATTTTTGTTCTACTAAGTCGGAGGCTTTTGTTTTCTAATGTTTCTCTCTATAGTTCCAATTTTCTATTAACTTTTTCCTTAAACTCCTCCACTAACACAATGCCATCTTCAAATAACATACACCATGATACTTCATCTTGAATATGTTTTGTTAACTCATCAATCACCATTATAAATAAGTATGGACTTAAAGTTGATCCTTGATGTAACCCAATATTAACTTCAAAGAAGTCTGTCATTTATTCATGAGTCCTCACACATGTTTTTGCACCATCATACATGTCTCTTATAAGGTTAATGTATGTCAATGGGATACCTCTTTTTTTCAAAGTTTTCCAAAGAACCTCCTTCGGTACCCTATCATAAGTTTTTTCTATATCAACAAATATCATGTGAAGGTCTTTCTTTTTTGCTCTAAAATGTTTCATAAGATGTCTTAAAAGGTGAATCGCTTCAACACTAGATCAGCCTAGCATGAATCCAAATTGGTTTTCTGTTGTACTTGATACTTGTCTTAACCTACGTTTGATAATTCTTTCCCACAATTTTATAGTATGACTCATTAACTTGATACCTCAATAATTCACACAATTTTGATTGTCTCCCTTGTTCTTATATATGGGTATAAGTGTACTTGCTCTCCATTCCTCGGGCATCTTTTGATTTTTCTATATTTCATTAAATAGTCTTGTGAGTCAAGTGATTCCTATTTCTCCTAGTATTTTCCAAACTTCTATAGGAATATTAGCTGGTCTTACCAATTTACCACCCTTCATATGTTTAAGAGCCTCTTTAACTTTATTCTTTTGAATACGTCGGTAAAAATTGTGGTTGATATACTTTTCTGATTTGGCTAACTCTCCTAAGCTAATACTAACATCTTTATTTTCATTAAAAAGCTTATAAAAATAGTTTTTCTATTTATTTCTTATATCATCATTTGCCACTAGAATTTTTTCATCCTCATCTTTGATGCATCTAACATAATTAAGATCTTTAGTTTTCTTATCTCTAGCCCTAGTTATCCTAAAAATATCTCTTTCACCCTCTTTTGAGTTGAGTTTTTTATATAAATCCTCCCAAATTTTAGTTTTTGCTTTACTCACGGCCTTTTTCACTTTCTTCTTTGCTTTCTTATAAGCCTCTAAAGTTTCACTAGTTTTCTTAGTATAATGTAATTTGTAACATTTCATCTTTGCCTTGATTTTATTTTGCACTACTTCACTCCACTACCAAGCTTCTTTTTGTGCCGGTACACCTCCCTTAGATACATCTAACACATCTTTCGCCACTTTCCTAATATGTATAGCCATATTGTTCCACATATCACAGGAGGTTCGACCATTTAACCTGAATAGCTCGATGCACTCTTTTCTTCTTTGTCCATTTTTTTATTTATAAATCCATAACTAAAAGTCGATGTTGGGTGGTTAAGCTTTCTCCTTGAATTACCTTGCAATCTTTACAACACGCTCTATATTTTTTTTATAAATAAAGTAATCAATTTGTGTTTGTGATAAGCCACTCTTATAAGTAATTAAATGTTCATCTCGTTTTTTGAAGATTGTATTGACTATAAAGAGATCAAATGCCATAGCAAAATTTAAAATCTCTCTACCTTCCTCATTTATATCCCCAAAACCAAAGTTTTCATGAATCCCTTATATTTTAATGCCTCTTTACCAACATGTCCATTTAAATCTCCTCCTAAACAAATCATCTCCCTTTGTGTAATCTTTTGAAACACCTTATCTAACTCTTCCCAAAAAACTGTCTTTATACTATCTTCTAGTACTACTTGGGGTGGGGTGAGTAAGCACAAACTATATTCAAAACCTCTGATCCTAACACTAATTTCAACGTCATGATTCAGTCACCATATCATTGTATGTCTACTATACTATCCTTTAAATCTTTATTTATGATAATACCAACTCCGTTTCGAGCATTTTCTTTACCTGAGTACCATAATTTAAAACCTGTATACTCTATCTCCTTTGCTTTTTCTCCAACCCATTTTCTCTCTTGTAAATATAAAATATAAATCTTTCTCCGAATCATAGTATCTACCACCTGCATTAGCTTACCGGATAATGTTCCGATATTCCAAGAACCAATACGAATCTTATTATGTATGACTAGCTTCCTTATCCCCCGCATCCATCCACCACCATTATAAATAAGTATGAACTTAAAGTTGATCCTTCATGTAACCCAATATTAACTTCAAAGAAGTCTGTCATTCCTTCATGATTCCTCACACATGTTTTTTCATCATCGTACATATCTCTTATAAGGTTAATGTATGTCAATGAGATACCTATTTTTTTCAAGGTTCTACAAACAACCTCCCTCGGTACCCTATCGTAAGATTTTTGTAGAGTAATAAATATCATGTGAAGGTCTTTCTTTTTTGCTCTAAAATGTTTTATAAGACATCTCAAAAGGTGAATTGCTTCAACAATAGATTTGCCTAATATAATCCAAATTGGTTTTTTGTTGTACTTGATACTTATCTTAACCTACGTTCGATAATTCTTTCTCACAATTTCATAGTATGACTCATTAACTTGAAAGCTCGATAATTCACATAATTCAAAATGTCTCCCTTGTTTTTATATATGGGTATAAGTGTATTCGCTCTCCATTGCCCGAGCATATTTTGATTTCTCTATATTTCATTAAATAGTCTTGTGAGTCAAGTGATTAATATTTCTCCTAGTATTTTCCAAACTTATATATGAATATTGTCTTGTCTTGCCGAATTTACCACCCTTCATATGTTTAAGAGACTCTTTAACTTTATTTTTTTCAATACGTCGATAGAAATTGTGATCTATATACTTTTCTGATTTGACTAACTCTCCTAAGCTAATACTAACATATTTATTTTCATTAAAAAACTTATAAAAATAGTTTTTTATTCTATTTTTTATATCATCATTTGCAACTAGAATTTTTTTATCCTCGTCCTTGATGCATCTAACATAATTAAGATCTTTAGTTTTCTTATCTCTAGCCCTAGCTATCTTAAAAATAGCTCTTTCATCCTCTTTTGAGTTGAGTTTTTTTATATAAATCCTCCCAAATTTTAGTTTTTCCTTCACTTACAGCTTTTTTGGCTTTCTTCTTTGCTTTCTTATAAGTTTCACTAGTTTTCTTAGCATAATGTAATTTGTAACATGTTTCTTGTCTTGATTTTATTTTGCACTACTTCACTCCACCACCAAACTTCCTTTTGTGCCTATACACCTCTCTTAGATTCACCTAACACATCTTTCACCACTTTCCTAATATGTATGGCCATATTCTTCTACGTATTACAAGGTGCACCAACATAATTCCAAGCATCTCCTTGAAGGACTTTCTGTTTAAATATATCTTATTTCTCGCTTTTGAGGTTCTACCATTTAGTCTAAATAACTTGATGCACTCTTTTCTTCTTTGTTCATTTTTTTATTTGTACATTCATAACTAAAAGTCGATGTTGGGTGGTTAAGCTTTCTCCTGGAATTACCTTGTAATCTTTTCTTCTTCTTTTTTACAAATAAAGTAATCAATTTGTGTTTGTGATAAGCCACTCTTAAAAGTAATTAAATGTTCATCTCATTTTTTGAAGATTGTATTGACTATAAAGAGATCAAATGCCATAGCAAAATTTAAAATCTCCCTACCTTCCTCATTTATATCTCTAAAACCAAAGTTTCCATTAATACCTTGATATCCTAAGTCCCCTCCTAAACAAATCATCTCCCTTTATGGAATCCTTTGAATCACCTTATCTAACTCTTGCCAAAAAGTTGTCTTTATACTTCCTACTTGGGGTGCGAAAGCACAAACTATATTCAAAACCTTTGCTCCTAACACTAATTTCAACGTCATGATTCGGTCACCATATCGTTGGATGTCTACTATACTATTCTTTAAATATTTATTTATGATAATACAAACTCCGTTTCAAGCCTTTTCTTTACGTGAGTACCATAATTTAAAACATTTATCTTCTATCTCCTTTGATTTTTCTCCAATCTACTTTGTCTCTTGTAAACATAAAATATGAATCTTTCTTTGAATCATAGTATCTATCGCCTCCATTAGCTTACTAGATAATGTTCAGATATTCTAAGAACTAATACGAATCTTATTATATAGGACTAGCTTCTTTACACCCTATATCCATCAATATTGAAAATGTGAAGACCCTCTCTATAATTTATTTACTACATTTGGGCGACAATGTAACGCAATTAATTTCTTTACCCACACCCATCCATGATGTGGAAACCCTCTTTGCAATTGATTCACTACATCCAAGCGAAAATATATTGGCCCATGCTTTCTTATCACAACATTTGGGCTCTATAGTGCGTCGCTGGGCGGGGATGCCCCAAAGCAACAACAACAATAATAACTAACCCTTTTTCCATACTAGATGGGGTCGACTACATAGATTCTTTGTTTTCACTGATCCCTATCGTGTGCCATGTTAGCAGTTAACTCACAATAAGCTAGGTCATTCTTTATTATTTCTTTCCAACACTTTTGTGGTTATCCTCTACCTCTTTTAATACTTTTCAAATTTAATTTTTCATACCTTCTTAAAGGTTCTTCTTTTGATATTCTTTTTATATGTCCGAACCATCTTAAACGATATTCTCTTATTTTATCCTCTATTGGTGTCACTCCTAATTTGTTTCTAATAACCTCATCATGTATACGGTCTTTTCTTGTAAGACCACTCATCCATCTCAACATCATCATTTTTGTCATATACATCTTTTGGATGATTAACTGCCCAACAATCAGAAGCATACATAATTTTTGTAATCTATGTTATAAAAATCTGACAAACTTTTACGTTGACTATCGAAACCCTAACACAACCCTCTTCCTTTATCTGGGCTTGGGACCGACAATGATAAACGTAAATTCTTCAATAGAAAATATGGGAACCATCAATTTCGGGGCATTCCGGTTTGAGTCCTAAACCACCTGAAACTCATAAAAATTATAAAGATTTTAAATATAAAAAATCTAAAATAATTTACCAGAACTGATGGTTTGAAATCGACAGTTTGGGCGTCAGGCCTGTTCCAGTTCCACGAAGTGAATTGAACGGTCCTGAGTTTCAGTTTTGGTTGTGACTGGATCCTGACCCAATTTGGTTCTGGTTGGAACTGGTCATACACATACGGCTAGCATAGCGGATAGCAGTGATGGACCCAAGAATTGTTTTGAGGTGAGGCACACTTGTATTCGGGTGATGAGACTCACTTATATTTTGATGCAGCCCCTTCCATATTTTTCAGATTTTGGTGAGGTGCATGCCTCACCTCGCTCTAAAGAAGGTCCGCCATTGACAGAGAGGACTTACAGTAATAACTGTCGCTAGACAGTTTTGGGGTTAG
Organism: Brasenia schreberi; assembly: GCA_036023115.1. NCBI lineage: Eukaryota > Viridiplantae > Streptophyta > Magnoliopsida > Nymphaeales > Cabombaceae > Brasenia > Brasenia schreberi. The sequence goes on from JAYKKT010000080.1 coordinate 2,650,787, forward strand.
ATTCTCATGGGCACCACCCAAGAAGATGCCAAGAATAAGACTAACCTCAAAACGATTGTTTATAAAGCCCAAAGCGAAGGTGGTTTCTTGGAATTACAATTAAAACAAGAAAACTTTGTAGGGTGAATGATTTAAATGGAAAGAAAAGAAGAAAGAATATTTGTAGATTCTAATGGATTCCACCAAAGAAGATGCCAACACAAAGCTCGCTGTTCTTCCGTCTCCCTAAGCGATCCCATGCTCCACTCTTAATTTTCATCTTCTTGATACCAAAGTATCTTCTTTATAACTCCAATCCTACCATTGGGTGAGAAGCAATGCTATAAGTCTAAAATCCAATTATATATACAATACAATGACTTCCTTGTTCTTTGCAATAAAGAGTTGCTTCTACTAAAGAGAATCCGTCTAACTCATCACATGTCCTGCTCATGATGCGCATCCATTGCTCAGCCTTCAATTTGAAAAAAATTGTGGAAAAGAAAAGATCGAGCATGGGACATCATCAGTAAGAAACTTGTATATAATGATCAGAGAACCCAGGCGACTCGACCTCGTTTGGCTCTGTCGGCAGCATTTCCTTATGCTTCACTTGAGCAATCCTCCTTCAAAACGAAATATGGATAATAAAAATTAGTTTTCGAATTCCAGTCCACATTAAACACACACATGCACGCCTCAATGAGAGGTTCAACATAATCATGTCCTGTAATTAGTTGGTATTTTCGTTATGTAGGATTCAGTAGTTGTCATTCATAAATCAAGAAAGGCAAGAGACGGCACTGGTGCATAGCTGCAAAATTTACTGAACAGCACAAACTGCTCGAAAAGATCACGGTAGATTGTATTCTTCTCCCATCTGTGGATTGGCAACTCCTTATTGAGCATGCCAATATTTTAATCAGAACCCAATGCTTGATTACTTCATCAAACGAACGAGCAACAGCTAAAAAGTATTAATGAAGCCGGGACTTCAAATAAGAATCCTCATTAGTCTACCCTGTATTTTAATTGCTATAGCATTTCACTTAACCATCTAAGATAAACCTATTTAAAACCTTGACCTTTTTCTATGGCAAGCTGGGGTCGGGCAGACTCCTACCAGATGCACGACACGGAATCAAGCTCGTGACCTTCAAATTGGAAGTACTTTTAAGTGATCGCATAGCCAGGAGAGCCGTGTCTCTTTGTTCTAAAAGCTTCATCTTTTTTCTCAATTGTGTACCCAAATTGGCGAAACAACGAAAACACTTGAAACCGATGTATTCAAAAGAAAAAACGAAACGGAACACAATGTACGTGTTGATTATGATCCAGTAACTGCAGATTGAAAGGGAATCAAAGTATTGGAAGCAATCGAATACAAAGTGAAAACCTAAACCGCTTGGTTAGGGGCGACTAGGGTTTTAGTTTGGAGTAATCACCTTTTAGTTGCAGATCAGCCGAAGAAGGAGAATATCTTGGAGAGGGACTGAGCATCGAGTTGCAGGAGCCTGCTGTTATCGACGCCATTGACACCGATCTCGGCCGGCTCTCTCTCTTCCTCTCTCACTCTCTCTCTCTCTCTCTCTCTTCGTTTAACCGTTATCTTCACGTACCACCTTTCAATTTTTACATAGCTTGACCTCCGGCTTGACGCTTCGGTACAAGATTACGTGTCTCGTGTCGTTTCTCCGCGTCAATGTGAAGAATGCCTTTACTAGTTTTCCGTAACCGTCCATGTTTTAATTGCGTAACCTGCGGCCTTCACACTTCGGTACAACATCACGTGTCCAGTGTCGTAGCTTACGTATCATTGTGGATAGTCATTTTGATTGTTTAAATAGGGCGGGAGTGCTCGCGCGTCGAAGGGAAAAGAAAAAGCCCAATTGGTAAGGCGATTGATCGACAGAGATCTCGATCAAAGTAGTGACGGAGAGATAGATCACGAATTAATGGTCTGAGTTGCAGAGGCATTTCGAAGAAGAAGCGTCCTCGTGATCTTGTCAATATTCTCTACAAACTCCGTTCACTCTTCTCCAAAGCAATGAGCTATCTCTCTCCCTCTCTCTCTCTCTCTCTCTTGTTGCGTGCGGCAAGAATTGCAACATTCTTGTGATTTCATTGATTTAAGCTATCTCCTAGCGAGAAATATACTGTAACAGAAGATGAAAAACAAACAATTGCAACCCATATTGGAGAAGGAAGGAGATGATTGTAGATGCGAACAAGGTTAAGAAAGTAGGGTAGGAAAGTGCGCAGATAGAAATTATAGATAGAAATTATGAACGAAGGATACCGAATGAGAACAGGATTCCTCGACATAAGCTGTGGTCTCTCAAGGATGGCGACGTGATGAGGATGGGCGTGAGATTGGTGCTTCCCGTTTGAGGGAGTCAAAACTGGGAAGAGAGAAGAGAAGCCATTACTAGCGAACCTCAACGTTTTCTATGTTGTGCATGCCAAAAACAGATTCAATAAGATGTGAAAGTGGGTGATTGCCGTCAAAATCACTGCTTACATACTTTTAAAAGAAAGAGCTTCACTTCCAAATAAAAATATTTGTCGTAAGGTTGATTTATTGTCGTCTTTGCTTCCAACAAAGTAACTTTTAAGTATCCTAACTCTTTTAGTTCATATGGTTGAAAACATAATTTTAAATTTTTTTGTTCCTTTAAGATATTTTAGAACTTTTTTCATAACTATCTAATATTATCATCGAGGATTACTTTGATATCTGCTTATAAGACCAACAATAAAGTTGATATCATGTCTTCTACATATCATAGCATATATCAAGCAAACCACAACTTATGCATGAGGAACATTAAGTTTATCATCTCTTTCACTGGGACAATCAACCTTACTTAGTTTTACCCCTTTTGTAATGACCATTCAAGCAAACTTGCATTCACCTATTTTAAACTTCTTTAAGGATATAATCAATATATCTCTCCTGACTTAGGCATACAAAATTAGATTCTCTACCTCGAAAAATCTTTATACCTATGATATAACACGCCTCAACGAAAGATTCAACATAATCATGTCTTGTAATTAGTTGGTACTTTTGTTATGTAGGATTCAGTAGTTGTCATTCATAAATCAAGAAAGGCAAGAGATGGCACTGGTGCATAGCTGCAAAATTTACTGAACAGCACAAACTGCTCGAAAAGATCACTGTAGATTGTATACTTCTCCCATTTGTGGATTGGCAACTCATTATTGAGCATGCCAAGATTTTAATCAGAACCCAATGCCTGATTACTTCATCAAACGAACGAGCAACAGCTAAAAAGTATTAATGAAGCCTGGACTTCAAATAAGAATCCTCATTAGTCTACCCTGTATTTTAATTGCTATAGCATTTCACTTAATCATCTAAGATAAACCTATTTAAAACCTTGACTTTTTTCTAGGGCAAGCTGGGGTCGGGCAGACTCCTACCAGATGCACGACACGGAATCAAGCTCGTGACCTTCAAATTGGAAGTACTTTTAAGTGATCGCATAGCCAGGAGAGCCGTGTCTCTTTGTTCTAAAAGCTTCATCTTTTTTCTCAATTGTGTACCCAAATTGGCGAAACAACGAAAACACTTGAAACCGATGTATTCAAAAGAAAAAACGAAACGGAACACAATGTACGTGTTGATTATGATCCAGTAACTGCAGATTGAAAGGGAATCAAAGTATTGGAAGCAATAGAATACAAAGTGAAAACCTAAACCGCTTGGTTAGGGGCGACTAGGGTTTTAGTTTGGAGTAATCACCTTTTAGTTGCAGATGACGGATCATAGGCCGCGATCGAAGTAAGCCGAAGAAGGAGAATATCTTGGAGAGGGACTGAGCATCGAGTTGCAGGAGCCTGCTGTTATCGACGCCATTGACACCGATCTCGGCCGGCTCTCTCTCTTCCTCTCTCACTCTCTCTCTCTCTCTCTCTCTCTCTCTCTCTCTCTTCGTTTAACTCGTTATCTTCACGTATCACCGCTCAATTTTTACATAGCTTGACCTCCGGCTTGACGCTTCGGTACAAGATTACGTGTCTCGTGTCGTTTCTCCGCGTCAATGTGAAGAATGCCTTTACTAGTTTTCCGTAACCGTCCATGTTTTAATTGCGTAACCTGCGGCCTTCACACTTCGGTACAACATCACGTGTCCAGTGTCGTAGCTTACGTATCATTGTGGATTGTCATTTTGATTGTTTAAATAGGGCGGGAGTGCTCGCGCGTCGAAGGGAAACGAAAAAGCCCAATTGGTAAGGCGATTGATCGACAGAGATCTCGATCGAAGTAGTGACGGAGAGATAGATCACGAATTAATGGTCTGAGTTGCAGAGGCATTTCGAAGAAGAAGCGTCCTCGTGATCTTGTCAATATTCTCTCTACAATGGTAATTCATAAGTGAGATATACGCGAAGATTTGATCATTCTATTGAGTTAAAGGGCTGAGAGTCTTCAAGAACTAGTGCCTTAAGAATCAGCATCAGTTTGGGAGAGAAGATGGACTCTGTTAGCACTACATCATGCCAGAGGGGCCAACAACTATTTAGTTGCAGAACTGATTTTCCTATTATCTTTCCCTCCTCTAACGGTTGTTGTTGTTGTGCCATCTACATAAGCGATTCACATGAGTTGAATCTAAACTTCTTATCATGCATCATCTGCTAAGTTTTCTTTTCCCATCACCATGATCATTCATAAGTTCCTTCAGGTAAAATCAACTAATTCCTATTCATACCAAGGGATCACAGAACCACTTGATCTCAATGACATCCTCATTCATACCGAGGGATCAAAGAACCACTGGATCTCATTGACATACTCTCGGGGGTGAAAGACAACGCCCTCTGGCAACCTGAAGCCATGAATTGGGTGACCCAAAGCGGGATATCGTATCAAATTGAGCGGGCAAACACCCGGTGAAACCATTTGTTCTTGACTGACGTTTCCAATGAAATATTGGTCTTCGAACACGGTCTGAAAACGTATAACGCATGACTTCTCGTAGTGATGACCCTTCTAAACCCTCCCGATCTTCATAACCCTCCTAATTTTAATCCTCGCATCCTCGCCTCTGCCAGAGATGAGCTTGAACCCAATAATTAGAATGATCAAGAGTCTGGAGCGAGGAAATGAATACAAATGAAAGACGGCCCTCTTTATCTTTCAAGATTAGTTCAACGCATCCATGTCAGAAGCTCAACATTAATGCTTCAACCGATGAGCGAAGTGATGCCCGCGATGGCTAGTTAAATGGCTGCCATACGAGAACAAGAGTGCCTATCTTAGACTGGCATATCGGGTCACAGGGTCGGGAAATTCAGGTTTGGGTTAAATTTGGCTGACTGGATCAGAATACTACTATAAGTTTGAATTCGTTTTGCTGGATCACATTCTTTGAAACCAGACCCAAAATAGGCTGGGTTGGGGTCAATTTTGGAATGGCCCAAATTTGTATAAAAGTACACTTAATATATACATTATATATAAATATTTATTTCTTACGCATCCATGTATCTTATATAGATTATATTTGTGTGTGTGTATATATATATATATATATATATATATATATATATATATATATATAGAGAGAGAGAGAGAGAGAGAGATTCAGAACGTTATAAATAATGTCATCCCCGTCAATACTCAAGCATACTTAAAGATCTCAATTGTTTGATTTGTTGAAATTTAAATTTAAAACGTAAAAAGTGGTATGGTATTTTTGTAGGTACATGTATTATCTTACTTTTTACCTTAAAGATTGAGTGATTGTGAAGTTTAGCAATGTGTATACAGTATGTTCTTTCAGAGAGAGAGAATACCAAATCACGTCTATAAATGATATTGTTTATTCATGTCACATTTACTTTTTAGGAGTATGAATATAATTTTGAAAGTATTTAAAAAATCATAAAGACAATCTTATTAAAGTAGTGTGACCCGAAACAATGATAAGTTATGAGTTAGCATTAGACAGAATCCGATCTATATATATATATAAGTTAGTTTGGGTCAGTTTTGGGTCGAGTCCAGGTAGATTTTTTGGGTCGGGTCCTAAACTGCCAGGTCTAGGTTTGGCTAAGCGACAAAGACTATCTGAGTGAACAGCTGCTTTTAGCCGAGCATAGGGAACTGGAGGGTCCCGGGTCCCGATGTTCGGCATAGTTCCTACTCAAACTGGCATCTCAACGTTCATGAATCATGATGCAAGCATGACATTCTACCCAGTTCTCTCATATGAGTGTCAATACGTCTCGTAGATTGCCTGATTCAATATGAAATACCGATCATCTGCCACCACCTTCAACAGCTCCACCAAGTCAAGCTTCTCCACGGCCGTATGGAGTTCCTCCGGGACACCACTAATGGTTTCCGATCTTGCCAGGCAATTGATCACACAGTTTGGCACATCTCCGGCGAGTGCTCTCGACTCATTTGGTTACAAAGGAGGCCCAAGTCTTTATGTTATCAAATCAGAAATTACACAAAGCACTGTGATATAAAAAAGATTAATTAAGCTAAGTTTCAGAGAACGAAACACACATTCTCTCGTTAAAGCGTGTTCACCGACCCGAAGTGGTGCATCGCCGGCGGGTTCTTGTCTTGATGGCAGGTCACGGGTTCGATACTCGATTGTGCATCTGATAGGAGCCTACCAAATCCCAGCTTGCTTATTAAAGAAAAGGTGTTTTTACCAACTCGAAAGGAGAATCGTCCATCTTAGAAGATGAAAGCCAACCAAGGTTGTGTGTTGTATACAACTAGGAGACACCCATACTTATTATAAGAAAGACATTCTCCCTCGTATGATTTTGTTGGCAAATTAAATTATAAATATTGATGCTCTTCTTTTTCTTTTTCTTATAAGAAGAGGTCGAAACCTAACACATACACATGCACCCGAGTCGAAGCCTAACACACACTCTCACACATGAGTCAAACTCCCCACCAGCAACAATGGTGCTAGAGCGTCCTGTCGTTGAGTTAACGCTTTGAGTACGACGATGCTCCCCTTTGTTGTCATTACAATGTAAAACTTAAAGATAGTTGTTTATTTATTTGTTAACTAAAATAAGCTTTTAGTCTTCTCACTGGCCCATCATCAAATTCACGCCAATATCATCATCAGCTGTTCTTGGGTGAGGCAAGATCTAATATAATAGCTTATGGTCTAAACCGTAAGCTTATCTTAAACCCCACGTCTTTAAGAACAGGCTATGATTTTTTTTCTCTTATTTTTCAGTTTTTGGATAAAGCAAATGCCTCGGCTCGTTTTAATGTTAATGCAGTACTGGGTCATGATCCGTGGATCCGATTTGAAGATGTTTCTTGCATGGGTGATCATGGTCTTTAATAAATTGGGTTGGGTTAGGCCTGAACCTTACAAGGTTACTTAACTAAATTTAGGGTTGAAAATCATGTATATCCTCCATGTTGACATATGTTTGGAGTTTGGACACAATATAGACATACGGATCCAAACTTAAAGGGTTGAGGTCGACCAAAGTATAGTAGGTTTGGTTGGCCTACCATTTGTCCTTGGTCCGATCTCACCTACTAATTATGGTTTACTCCGTATAAGCACTTTAATCTCTCTCTCTCTATATATATATATATAGATATATATATACACACACACACATTGCCAAATACTTGTGCACAAAGAGCAAAAGTTACGAGTGTTCGAAAAAGATAAATAACAATCTTATGGATGATTATAAGTATGCATTGTCAAAGACAGACAAACAATATCCAATCATACTCTCTTTCTAGATCCATAATATATATAGTAAATGTATAATAGACTCTCTTTCTAGATCCATAATATATATAGTAAATGTATAATAGCTTTTGGTGTATAATTTTGTATAAACATCTAACCTTTACATCTTTGAGCTTAAAAAGATGAGGTGATAAAATAAAAGTATTTAATGCATATAGTACATTAAACTTTAAACATAATGTATAAAGTACAACATTACTTGTAATTCAAATCTCTTCCGTTGATGATTTTAATCAAATAGAAAAATGTTTATGCAAGATTATGCTAAAAACATTGCACATTTACAAGAGAGAGAGAAAGACTCACACACGCAATATTTAATCGGGTCTATACCTGGAACCAGTGGAGAATGAGATGTAGATTGACACATTTCTTGGATACGGGTCCTTGATATTCACAGTTTGAGAGGTGGTTCCGATTCGGCTGAACTCCTGGGTTGGTGTCTGCGAACGGTATATGATCCTTTCGTCCCACTTAATTACAGATGGACATGTTCCCAGAAGTCCTGCAAAAGGAATCCAAATCCAACAAGATTTGGACCACTTAATGATTTCATCTCACGAAGCACGAGAAAAGACCATTGTTTTCTTGCTGTGTGGGAAGCAGACCACGACCCACACGAATAGATCGTGTCTTGAATCGTAAGTGGGCACAAACCGGGTCTGGTAAGGTTCGGATCCATTTCTTTCCTCGCTCCTTTCCGTTTTACAGCATAAAATCCGGTATGCTGAGATCGACCTCCTCTACACGAGAACCAATTAGGGAGTGTTTGATTCCAATCAGGGACTATGGAGCTCGGTTCTAGTTCCCGGTGGGACCCTACGGGTTCAATGTTGATGGGCATCGGGGCTATACAGCCTCGTTTTTTATTACATGCTAAATCCTGCGTTTGATTATTACAAGAACTGGAACGTTCCAATCCCGTAATCCCAGGCCTCAAAATCAAACACTCCCTTAAAGTGATGTGGTAAAACCGTAAAAGTACCATATCTGGTCATGTACTCGGTCAAGCCTACCAACTATTGATGCCCCAGAAATAGATAATATATATATATAGGAAAACCCACTTTTGATATGCTCATTTATGTTAGTCTATTGTTTTTGTTTGACGATAATATAATTTTAAAAAATTAAAAATATATATATAAAAAGAGGACCTTACTTACTTTTAGCACTATCATTCATATTCATCTATTACTTTTCAGTAGTACAAATATAATTTGAAAAGGTGCTACGTGTCACCCGGGAACCAAGTTGAGTTGGGTACACGTGTCGGAATTTTATGTTTCAGGTTGTGTCCTTGCTACCATCTTGGCTCATTTATGTTCATGTCAAAACCTGGTAAAGCCAAGCACAATCCAATATTTTGGGTGTTACTCTGGGTGGACATTCACACTATTCAGACTAGATGTCGTGTACGATATAGCCAGAAATTTTGTCTTTCGTGTCGTGCTCATGTCATGTCATGTCATGTCATGTTTGTGTCTGAAGAAGACATCAAATAAAAAAATGACCCATTTTTTTGTCATGTTCGGGTAGACACGAACGTTTCGGATCATGTTGGTGCTCATTTCCATGTCTTGTTTTATATAGGCATCTAACTAACAGGGTTATTCATTAGCATCCTAACCACATTAGCAGGGTTGGGCTCGTCGGATCTATACCCACTTAAAAATCATATCATAAGCCCATTTGAAATCCAGTTCTCCTCTGCCCAGACCCGATCAACCCATGGTGCATGATGCACAGACTGTTGATATGGCACAAACTTTACATGTATCAAGAACTGCACATCAAGATTGGATCTGGATTCATAAAAGATCCAAACTTTACATTCAAGAACTGCACAGGTTGGCATTGTCACCTTCAATAAATAACTATTATGCTCTCCACTTATTTCAAATGAACAAATTACTCAAAAGGCTTCGGGGATCCTCATGTTGGACTTGTTTGATTTGATTTAAATTCTTTCAACCCTCGCCTTAAGCAAGTATTTTGACAAACAATATGGGGTTGATTAGATGGAATAATTCTTTGGAAATGAAAAGTGGAATGGAAGATCTAGCACAAGAAACAATCAAACATATTATGATAGACAAAAATTGATGCCGGAAATCAAGTGCCATTTGAATTGTGTCGCTAATTCTGATGACAACACATAATTAAGAGACCGTTGTTTCGTACCGCCTACTCTGCGGCCATCTTAGAGAGAACTTCATCATATGATGGATCAATTAACAGATAGGAGTCACTTTATATATCAATGGCATCTCTTAGAAACTGAGAAAAATTACAATGATAGATTATTCATATCGGCTACGAATTTAAAATCCAGTGTCCTTACTGCCGATCGTGATTGAAGAAAGTTTTAAGCCGGTGAATTAATATGGAACAGTAAATCAGTCTCCCATCAGAGACCAACAGCAAGTATTTTAATGCAGTTCTCTCAATTTCGATGCATTGGTGCTCGAAAGATGACACTTTCTCGTGAATATACAACAAAATTTTACATTATTCATCGATTAACAACAGAAGCCGACTCTTCTATTTGGGCTTCAGATCGAATTTGGATCAGAGCACACTAATACCTCACAGAATTTGAATCATATAGGGCCTAAAATGATAGAAACCAAACCCAAATCTTAATGACATGCATATAAATCATATTCAATAATTTTGAACATTTTCATTTTGAGTCACTCACTATGTTTTATGATTCTAAGTGTTGGGTAGTTAAACATCAATATGTATGGAAGACGTTCTTGACAAAAAGGAAAATTTGGAGATGGGTGAGTGATCATATAAGAAAGATCATTTAAATAATGAGGTTATTAGAAACAAATTGGGAGTGACACTAATAGGTGCTAAATTGAGAAAAATTCTTTAAAATGATTGGAGGACACGTAGAAAAATGACCACAGAAAGTTTTGGTAAAAGGAATGAGAAATTATTTTTGCAAATGTTAAAAGAGAAAGATCTAAAATGTTGAAAAGAAACAATAAATAATCACCTAACTTATGTAGAGTTAACTATTAGTATAACACATTATGAAGCTTTATGCGAACAAAGAATTCATGAAGCCAATCCTATTTTTTAATATGGAAAAAGGCTTAGTTGTTGTCATCATTATCTCATTTTGAATCCAAGGGACTTAATTAGACTTTATTTTGAAAGCCTCAAAAGTATTCAAAGAAAAAGAAAACCTTGATCTCTTTCTTTTTTTTTCCCTGAAACTAAAAGATGATCACTTTATTGTGGGTTCAATGCTGACATATCATGAGATAGCTCACCTGGGAGAAGGCTTAGTTTTAGTTATGGTTGTTTGGATCTTTTAGATCCGATCCGGTGAATCACCGGTTTTACCAAACCCTGACGTTTCGTTTCAAACCCGAACTGTTGACTACCATAACGCAGCGATCCAACACGAGAAACGTGTGTGGTCCTACCAAATCCAAACTGGAAATCTACCAAATGTCAAACCTCGCGGGTGAAAGAGCAAATGAGACCTTTCCTTTCTGTGCTTCTGTTTTTCCGACGCGAGACGAGGGAGAGCGGGTCTCCGTGTTAAGAGAGAAGACTCTCTCTCTCTCTCTCTCTCTCTCTCTCTCTCTCTCTCTCTCTCATCCTTTTCCTTTTTCTTCCTTTTGTTTTTAATATTCAACAAATTAAGAGACTACAAAATTGCACCGGTTTTACTCTCTCTCTCTCTCTCTCTCTCTATTGAACCGTTCTTGCCTACAGCTCGCGGGATTTGGAGCTCTCTCTGTCACCAGATATTTCCCGTCAATGTCGGAAATCTAGTCCAAGAAACTTTCTCTCTCTAGATTACTATATCTTTTTTCCTGGGCATTGAGTTCTCCCTCTTTACTTGGTAATATGGTTCGAAAGACTTCCTCCTTTTCGATGCGATTAAGTTTGGCTCTGTGCGCAGCTTGAATCTCTTCTGTATGTATCGCATGCACACTTTTGCTTTTTTCTGTTGTTGGGTGGTGAGATGTTTGATGATGGAGTTTGCCTTCCATCAGAAAGATAGGGAAACGATGTGTTAATTCTTCTGTTGATATAGGGTTTAGGGCTTTCGAATGTTCAGCCGATTTGGTTGTTACCAAGCTCGCCCCCTTTCGCGCCATCATGAGATGCATGATCTTATAAAGGGAAGCTGGATTGTCTTTGAAAGGGGTTATCTTTTGTTGCGTTGAATTCTTTTTCTGGGTATTGAATATCTTAACTGTAATGTATACTTATATTCTAGGTTAATACAGCGCTATGTCAGTTTATAATGGATTCTAGCATTTCAGCAGGATCTTCAATGAGAGCTGAGGGCCGCCGCATTGTTACATCATAAAAAGATTTCTGTTTGAGAAAAAACTCAGTTCAGGCGAAAAAAAGTGGCACAAAAAGAATTGTACAGTGGTCTGGACACATTTTACCAGTTTTTGGTTATGTTGGAGGGAAAGGAATAGAGGTTTCTTTGAGGGGTTTGGAGAAACTGGTCTTCAAGAGAGAATCGGTTTAGGATTTTTCCGTTTTGCACAAGGCATTGGTTTTGAGTATGTAGAATGTTGTGGATATGATAGAATTTACAGATATTCTAGTCTCTTCTGTTGATGTAGTTGTTGCGCAGATCTTGGTAGTTGGTGCTTTGCAATGAACTTATTTTTCATGGGAAAAGAATAATCTAGGAGCAGGGGCTATTTGAACAAAATAGTTGCTTAGAATTGGATATTTTCTAATGGTTGAATTCTATGGTCTTATCGGGATTCAGAAATGATTCAAGAAAGTAAACTTAGTTATTTGATCCTGGTGTTGTCGTTGTCTCTCTGGGGATGCTCTAGTATTAGAGATTTTCCTGAATCAGACTCTCTAGTAGTTGTGTTTTGTATGGTGAGATTCTTCTGTTGATCGTGAAGTACTTTTGTTATCCCAGTTGTGATCTATTCTGTTCATTGACGTTAGCTCCTTTTACTCTGAAGAATGTTTCTCCACAATGTGGTTGTTGTACTTGGAGCTTCGTTTAGGAATTGACTCTTTATGTCGATGACTGTTCTTTTGGTTCCCATCCAATCTTCCTTTCTAACCCTTTCGATCACACACACACAAACCTTACCTCCAATGAGCTCAAACAGTCTGCTTTCAGATCCTATAAGTAGCGATCCTTTTCCAGTCCTATTACCAACAGCGCACATGACATTGTATTAGTGGAGGAGTCTAAGGAAGAAGTTAATAGAAAATTGGAACTATGGAGAGAAACATTAGAAAGCAAAGGCCTCCGACTTAGTAGAACAAAGACAAAATATATGGAATGTAAGTTTGATCATTTGGTTACTTCAGAAGACATAGAAATTAAAATTGGCACACATTGCATTCCCCAAAAGGAAAGTTTTAAATACCTAGGGTCAATTTTTCAGAGTGATGGAAGAATTGATGGAGATGTTACACATAGAATTAATGCTGGTTGGTTAAAATGGAAAGGAGCATCAGGTATTCTTTGTGATAAGAAGATACCATTAAAATTAAAAGGTAAATATTATAGAGCATCAATTATGCCTGCCATGTTTTATGGTTATGAGTGTTGGGCAATTAATCATCAACATGTACAAAAGATGTCTGTGACAGAAATGAAGATGTTGAGATGGATGAGTGGCCATACAAGAAAAGACCGTATACATAATGAGGTTATTAGAAACAAATTAGGAGTGGCACCAATAGAGGATAAAATGAGGGAACATCGTTTAAGATGGTTTGGACATATAGAAAGAAGATCAAAAGAAGAACATGTAAGAAGGTTAGAAAAACTAAATTTGAAAAGTATTAAAAGAGGTAGAGGACGACCACAAAAGTGTTGGAAAGAAACAATAAAGAATGATCTAGCTTATTGGGAGTTAACTGCTAACATGGCACACGATAGGGATCTGTGGAAACAAAGAATCCATGTAGCCGACCCCGTCTAGTATGGGAAAAGACTTAGTTGTTGTTGTTGTATATTTTATGGTTCTGAGTGTTGGGTTGTTAATCATCATGTACAAAAGATGTCTGTGACAGAAATGAAGATGTTGAGATGGATGAGTGGTCATAAAAGAAAAGACCGTATGCGTAATGAGGTTATTAGAAACAAATTAGGAGTGTCACCAATAGAGGATAAAATGAGAGAATATCGTTTAAGATGGTTTGGACATATAGAAAGAAGATCAAAAGAACCTCTAAGAAGGTTAGAAAAACTAAATTTGAAAAGTATTAAAAGAGCTAGAGGACGACCACAAAAGTGTTGGAAAGAAACAATAAAAAATGATCTAGCTTATTGTGAGTTAACTGCTAACATGGCACATGATAGGGATCTGTGAAAACAAAGAATCCATGTAGCCGACCCCGTCTAATATGGGAAAAGGCTTAGTTGTTGTTGTTGTTTTGTTTATTACCAACAGCGCACATGTGAGCTTATTATTCTTACACCTCTCATTTGTCTATCATGCTCATTTTACTGGTGGTACTCATGTCAGATCCATTTTTAAGACCATGGGAAGCGCTGCAGGTCCCATTTTCTGACTCCTCTCATTTAGGATGGCAAACTTTTATTGATAATTCTTGTGTGAGACACGTGCTCTCCCTTTTTGGTTGGCATCTGTTGGCAAAGTGCTTCAGTGACAATCCATTTGAGAAATCCTAGGGGTTAAATGGAAGGATAGCTTCTCCACCGTCAAAGTTAATTTTTCACCAATTGAATTCAGAGACCTTGAATTTGAGTCTCTGTGTACAGCCTAGTTATCATTGTTCTTGATTTAGTTACTAACATCAGTTATTCCACTATGTGAGTTTCGCTGATAGTCAAAAGGCTGATCTGCTATCAATTTCTTATTACAAATGCCATGTTGTCATTGTCTGGCTACATTTGATATGAATGAAAGCAAAAAAGTGTAACTTTCTGCACTTTACGCTTGGCTCTATTTTGATACAAATAGCTAGTCTAAATTTATAACTTTGTATGTTCTTCAGTGCATCATATCCTCTCATTAATGACCTTAGGTTCTTGAGTCTAGACAAGTAGCATGGCCAACCTCCTTACTTATCTATGACAAGAAATGCTAGGTAATAGCTTTCTCTAAACCAACGCTTTGTTATAGAAGGTTTTTCAAAACAGGTTTTTGTGGGCTTGGATGTGGCAACAGCAGTCTTTGTAAATACGTATAGGTATACAGGAGGCATCAGCATCTTCTTCCTTAAGTCGTCACTGCAAGAGATTTCACTGTTCGAACGATAGTGGTTGGAAGTTCCTTTTATAAGAGAAAGGTGGCAGCCAAAAGTATTACCATGTCTTGGACTGTGTAAATCAAATTGGATATTCTTACCAAGGTCATTGGTAGGCCACTACTTTTTTGTCTGATATTTTGGATTGAGTTAGGTTGGTTCCAGAACCCGATTCGACCCAAACCAATGGATGCACAGTAAAGCGATGTGTGCGGGGGTGACATTTTGAGACTATGATTTAGTTGAGGCTCTTTTTCATTTCTATGGGTACCTTGTTTGTGAAAATTATGAGATGTACTGCACCCATTTAGAGTAGGCTTGGTATCAGTTGTTTTATGATGCATACTTTTGTCTGAACAAGCCTTTCCTCTCAATGCATTTAAGTATAAACCAAGAGGGCAGGTCATTGGATCATCTCCTCTATGCTATCCCACTTTTTTCTTCCCATCTCCATTCTATTCCTATTTTCAATCTTGGCCCTCACATGACAGAAGCACCTTAAGTATTGAGAATAATAGAGAAAGCACCAGATGCTGGCAGCACCATGTTGCAAACACATGTAAATAACTCAAAAGATCGAAATGGAATGTAACTTTGGGTAAGTGGTATTTGTATCATATTGTATCGTGTATCGTTTTGGTCCATGATACGTACCGTATTGCACCATATAATTTTTAATACTAAAAAATTAAAAAATCATAAAAAATCAAGAAAAATCATGATAATTCTAGGCAGTTCATATAATTTCATAATTTGAGTAAATATTCATCAATAACCTCTCAATTTTCAATGTATAAAGCATTTAAGCAATACATCCTTAGCAAAATTTCAACTTTCATAATTGGAAAAACGAATTACATATTGTAATCACTAATCAGGATCAACTAAATGATCTTCATATTCTCCTCCTTGTTCTAGATCATGAAATAGCATTAGAACCATGCATTCAAACCCATCTTGTGCTAGTAAAAGATTTCACATTCCACTTAATGAGAACGAGAAGCACTATTATTGGTTTCCTTTCAAATCAAGAAATGATATCATGTTGATGCATGTGAATTATCAAAGCACATGCCTTTCTAGCAAGAAACATAACAATAATCAAAACCATTTCATGTCCCTTAAACCTTTGGAACCTAAACAAGACAAGGGAGATGTACGAAAGAAAAGATGACATACCGTATAGATAATAGAGTGTCTAATAAGCAGTTGAACAATCATACACAGGCCTTTCCAGCAAAAGGGACTTAACTATTCCAAATTTGCAATACTTAAAATAGAACTGGAAAGCAAGGATTTAGGATATATTTATATAATGTATGTGTGTGCATGTGCATGTGAGTGTGTGTATGCTGTTAGATACATGTTACAACAGGCTTAGGGCATATCGTATGATACAGGAGATACGCCTTGTATCGTGTGATACATACTGTATTACACGATACAAATACAAATAACACTGCTTTGGGTAGTGCATAAAATATGATTTTCCTTCATGGTTTTCCTAAAAGGTCCATGTGCTAAGTCTCTTGGTGCATATATGCCAAAATATCATTTTCCAACCTAAATTAAGATAGATAACCAGTCTCAGGTCCTGAGCATTGGGTATGCAGAGCAGAAAAAGCCAACACAAGACTTTGTTAGCTCCTGAATGAGGGGTTGTGATCTTCCCATCACCATTTCCAGAGGATTCAGGTTCCAAATTTAAGTATGCTTCAGTTACTGGGACGGATCAGCCTCTGGGAGGTCCTCATGTTGAACTCTCTGGTCTGACTGAACTAGTGTTGTGAAGTTTCTGGAATAGTTGATCTACTCAGAAGTCATCATGTTGAACCCTCTAGCTGAGGCAAGTAGAGTGGGAAAGGCTTGGGCAAAGTCAAGGTCAGATATTCTATGGCCTGTTTCAAAAGAGCCACTAAATAATAGTTATGAGCTTGCCTGTTTTGTCAGTTTGTTATCTTGATATTGTTTCATTTGGAGTATTGTCATCATGAATGACAATAAGGGTCTCTGTTGGTTCATTCGTGTGGCTTGACTTGGCAATTGACTTGCATGGATGTTGTTTTTTGTGGGGATTTGTGGTAATTTTTCTCTAAATTATAGTGGTTCACATTGTGTATAAGTTACTCTTAAGGAAGGCTTTTCTTGAGCTGTGTTTCAGTTTCCAGTTAATTCATAATTAATTGCTTTCTGCTTACTGTCATGAAGCATTCTTGATGATTTTGTTATTATCTTGGAAATCCATTCTTTATTTGAATTAGATTCACTTGCATGAGTACTTCTCATTTTTCTGATTGCTGCAAGCTGACAGTTATCACTTTTTCAACTGTATCCATTTTTCTCAAGAGTCTGTTTCATCAGTTGCATCCATACCTTAACAAATTGGATTGTGGTTTTTCTTAGTAAACATAAATGAGATTTTCTCTTCTGCTTCATGTCTCCTTTTCTAATTAATTTTTATGTAATGCAGGTATGTCTTTCTATTGCTTGAAGTTTGATATCATTTGCCTCTTTCTATTGAGTATTGCTGATTGAGTTTGAGAGCTGCACCAATGCAAAATGCTTTTGCGAAGTTTGTTACGAAGAGGATTTGTTCAAAAGGTTCAGTCACATAATGATCGATATTTGTTCACAGCGCCTGTCTCAAAAATATGGTACTGGTCATAGTGATCCTTCTGTGCACTGTTTGTTTGTTTTTTCACCATGAAATTATTGCAGCTTTTATAATTTCACGTCATGCAGGATGTTTCTCCAGCCAAGGCTTCAAAAGGATCAATCTTCGCACTAAGACTGGTGGTGTTATTCTTTGCTATGGCATTTGGTGTCTATATTTGTTCAATTTGTTTGAAGCAAATAAGCATGAGGATTGCACCACGATATGCAATATTGCCTACTCTTGATGTTAGGAAAGAACATTGCAGGATCCCATATATTCCAACTGAAGACATAATCTATGTACATTTTCCACAGCCTAAAACTTACAGCAGGTTTTACTATCTTCTTCAGTATCTCTGTATCTTATCTTGGTTAATGAGGGAAGGTAGTTTGACACTTCTCATTGATCTCAACAGGGATGAATGTGCATGCTCTCCTGTACGTTATTTCGTTATACTGTCCATGCAAAGGTCTGGAAGTGGGTGGTTTGAAACGTTACTAAATAGCCACCCCAATGTCAGCTCCAATGGAGAGATATTCTCTATGAAAGAGAGGAGAGAGAATTTCTCGACTATCCAGAGGACGTTAGATGAAGTGTATAATTTAGAGTGGGTGAGTAGTGCTGCAAAGAATGACTGTGTTGCTGCAGTTGGCTTCAAGTGGATGCTTAACCAGGTGAATTATGTCTTCCTCTTGTTTCAAATAAATTTGGTCACATGCTAAAGGATTAGATGATTTTTGATATTTGTCGTTTCATAGATATTGTAATGTTCAATAACTAGTTAGTTATTTGATAAATCAGCCTTAACTTTTGTTCTATTATGCCATGTGCACCTTCATTACAGAGCTTGCTTTTTCTCTGGCATGTAGCGGTCATCGCATGCTTTTAAGTGTCAACTTTGTTGGGTAACTGTCTAGGTTTCCTACTAGAAGCACGGGATGCAACTGTGCCTTACCAACAGCATACACCAAACCGAACCAGAATCCATTTTCCTATTTTGGGTGAATCTGTCCTGTGTGAGGCCTGTATCTATCTTCACATGAGCAAGATCATGTTTAATGGTCTCCTTGCAAGTTGCAACACTTCTTCTATGGTCTCATCCTCTTTTGAACACCCACCATTAACTTCTGTCTCTTGTTGGAGTTGTATTTTGCTTCTTTCACATGACCAAATTACCTTAAGCATGGTTCACTCGTTTTATCTTCAATGAGTGTCACACGCACACTGACTTATTTAATAGGTTATATGATCCGGTCTTTCCTTATCTAACCTCACAGTCACTCTTTATGTTCAATGCATGTTGATGATTGATTGCCCCACCCTGTAATACAACTGGAAATATGGAAGTAAAACGATAAAGCAAAGTGTGATTGCATATACTCCAAGCTCAAATGCTTTCTGGTTATAGAATCTGCCATTAGCAAATGTATGCATGCATGTACATATGTATGCATGCATGTACATATATATGTATTCATGTGTATGTTTAACCCACGAAAACAAGGGGAAACAATGACCTAGTCCTTTTTGCCTTGAGAGAAGGGAGTGAGTGTCTAAGATGATTCTTCATCATCCTTTGTCAGTCTCTCACACACACGCACAGATTCTGTGGTCAGGTCATGCTATTATCATGTTTTATATTCCTTCCGTGACTGCTAGTGAGAAAGTTTCTCTTTCGTGTGGTATGGTCATGCTATTGTAACCTGTTATCATATTTGATGTGCCTCCTGTGACCGGTAGTCAGACGCTAACCTGTTTTAGATGTCTGCTTTCATCCACTTTGGTTTCTCATGAGCTTACACATGCTTCTACTTTGTTCTTCCTGCTACATTGACGGTTGTAATAATTAATCGAGTTTAGGGTGTTATGGAATATTGCCAAGAGATTGTCAAGTACTTCAACCAACGGGGAGTTTCTGCCATTTTCCTTTTCCGGCGAAATCTTCTGCGCAGACTCATCTCTGTGTTGGCCAATTCGTATGACAGAGACAAGAAGCTGCTTAATGGAACACACAAGTCACATGTCCACTCAACAAAAGAGGTCTCTCTTTTATTCCTTTAGAGTTGAATGCCCTCACGGGTTATGAGGGGTTATTATTATATATTGCCAATCCTCTGCTTTCATCATGCGCTGAAGTTTACATGGTTTAATCATTGAGACAGGCCGAAGTTCTTGCTATGTACAGACCAGTAATTAATACTGCCAACTTGTTGGCTAATCTGAAAAGTATTGAGAAAGTGATGGAGGATTCTTTGAAGTTTTTCAAGAGCACACGCCATGTAGTATTGTACTACGAGAATCTGATCAACAATCAAAAGGTTTTTTTCTTTCATTAACATTATCTCCTGACATTTTCTTTTTTCCAGTGATTGCGGTTCTCTTTGTTCTTTGTGCCTTGGATTTACTTGGAAAACATAATCCTGGTCTTCCGTTCAGGAACTGTCTGTAGTACAAGAATTTCTTGGGGTGCCTGTGAGGAAATTGAGAAGCCGTCAAGTGAAGATTCATACAAGACCTCCCTCGCAACAGATCGATAATTGGGATGATGTGTACAAGGCATTAAAAGGAACAGAGTACGATCATTTTCTTGAACATGCTGATTATACTACCTAATATATATTTTTTGATAATATCGACTAAAGCTTCTTGCGTGATTTTAACAATTGAGATTTGATTCTTTTGTATCCCACGTTACCTTCTTTGGTCCAGAGATGTTGAGAGAGGAGTTCAACATTATTCTGGTGTAAAGCATTGATGTTCAAATTTTGCAATAGATCATTAAAATTTAATTGCTAACTAGTCTCATTCTCAACGTACTATTGATTATCATAAAGGAAAAGTTTAATAAAAGTTTTACCTTCTTCACAAGAGTTGATCGAAATTGATGCATTTTGTACTTTCGCAAGCTTAGATCTTTCCAGTTTCCTGTATCTGTGGGTTCAAGGGTGTGGCTTTATGCACGCGGAGAATGCTATTGCAGCTCAAGTCCGTGGTAGTCTTTCTTTGACAAGAGGAGCACATGGAATACCCTTGCGGTACCTATGTCACGCAGACATTCTAACAGAGTACCACACGTGTTGAACAATGAACGTTTCAATAGTCGAAACTCGTATTTGTCTTGTGTCTGACTTCAGAGTTGCTACTTTAAATATTTTTAACCAAAAATTCTAAGTTAAACATAGTATAGATGGCACAGTGACGCAGAATATCAAGCAATTGTTATTGTTTTAGTAAATAATTACTTATAAAAACAAGAAAAGAACTTTTGAAAACTCAGTTTCCTTTGAGAGACTTATGGAAGCTGAGTTTCCTTTGGAGATATTGTCAATTGCACACTCTACTCTATACATGATGTTGCCGTGTCCCCACACATGGTTTTTGAAGTTGTTGCATCTCGTACTCGTGCCGCACCAATACCTGCATCGTTCAGACACCAGCACCCGTGAGATAGATGATGATCAGCTTGCTGTGGGTTTTCTTCTTCAATCTACTTGGAGACAACTAAAAATTTATTTCTTCTTTAATTTTCCTGTCCAATCATGCAAGCACGCCCTTCTGTGGTACGCAATGTGATCTTGCAAGTGTTTCTATACGGGCATTATCTCATGGTAACATGCCTACATGATCATCTTACACAAGGTTTTCTTTCTCTGTTTTTTCTGATTGATCATTGTTGTGATTTATCGGATGTATTAAAATTTTGATTAAACTGTTTGCATCTCGGCAAATGCTTCTTATTTATAATCATTCTCCATGTGGTCACCTACCCTATGCATGATGCTACCTTAATGTAAGGAAGCTGACCCACCACCGGCATAGGTCATGCATCCTCAAGTCCTCTGCTGGACCCGGTTAGGGGTTTGCAGTTGGTGGTGTTGAGTCCTTGTTGTAGGACAGTACAAACATTTCATATGTAGGTACCTGAATGTATACCATTTAGGTAACTATATATTTTTCACCCATTAATGTGTGCATGTTGCACCATATTTATGTCATTATTAAACAAGGGATGCAATCTTATGATACTTGCTATTACGGGTGTTCCAAAATTTCTGTGTCTAAAGTATATATTTAAAACAGAATATGCATGCTTTAGGTAAGATTTTTTTTTTATTTGGTCATTCATGCTTCGTGCCCTGACATTCACAGCGTGGGTCTCCCCTGCTGTTTTCTCTTGATTAATTGTTCATCCTCATCTTCAAGCATGCACGTGCCACCACGATTTGAGCTGAGAGAGAGAGAGAGACAGAATAAGAAAAATGGAAAAGTTTAGAAAAAGGACTTTCAAGCACATGCTCTTTCCAAAAGGAAGAGAAACTTGCACGGTGCATCTTCAAGTTTTCACGTACCAGCATGTGAAGTATGAACTAATTAATTCTAGCTTAGAGATAATTCATATCAGGTCTAGAGTGATCCACACGGATGATCGAAAGAAAACCAAAACTAACATAAAGTGGCTCTGCTAAACATATTTGTAGTAACCATTGTTCTCCATCTTGTCTCGTATTCACATCTCATCCATGTTGCACAGAAATGGGACATTATATATATTGATTGGATCCTGTTCACACTTGGCATGGGTGTAATAAAAATATCTTTTGTACTTTTTAAAAGTTTTTTATACATTTTAAAATTTCAGTCGTCACTATAAAAAAATAGGTGAATAGATGATAGTATAGGTAGGATCCAATTTATATATATATGAGATAGTGGTTTTGTTTAATATCATTTATGCTTAAATCTTTTTAAACATTTTAATCGTTCAATCAATACTATCAATGATAAAGATTTGAATATTAAAAAGCATGATGTATCATTGTACTTTTCATACTCACATCTAATACAAAAACAACAACTAAGCTTTTTCTTATATTAAATAGGGTAAGCTACATGAATTCTTTGTTTCCACACATTTTTATCATATGCCATGTTGGCACTTAACTCAACATGAGTTAGATTATTTATTATTATGCTTTCTAACACTTTCGTGGTCTTCCTATTATTCTTTTAATATTTTTATGTTACGAACATCTTTTTGTAGTCACTCATTCATCTCAACATTTTCATTTATGTTACGAACATCTTTTTGTATATATTGATGATTAACTATCCAACACTCAACGATAAAATATAACAAGTATATTTAATGTTATATAATATTTATATTTCCACTTTAATGATATCTTTTTTTTACATAGAATACCTAATACTTCTCTCTATTTTAACCAATTTGCATAAATTTTATGGGTAACATCTTGATTAATTTTTCTATCACTTTAAAAAACCGACTTTAGGCATTTAAAACTTTCCTTGGGAGGGATACAATGTGTTTCAATCTTAATTTCTATATCCTCTTAAGTAACCAAATGATCAAACTTATATTTATATATTATATTTTTGTTTTACTAAGTCGAAAGTCTTTATCTTCTAATATTTCTCTTCATAATTCTAATTTCTTATTAACTTTTTTCTTAAACTCATCCACTAATTGTACAATATCATCTACAAATAACATACACCAAGGTACTTCATCTTCAATATGTTTTATTAACTCATCAAGAACTAATTAAATAAATATGGACTTAAAGTGAATCTCTCATATAACCCAATGTTAACTTTAAAGAAGTATGTTATTCTTTCATGAGTGAACTCCTTGTTGGAGGACTACATCCGTTACTACGTGACCACAATCAGAAAAATTTGGTATCGTTGGTGGACATCGCGCAATACAACTATAACAACAATCGTGACTCATCTACCGAGATAGTCCGTTTGAGTTGACAATGGGATGACAACTGTTGGGACCTCTGGACCTAATGCAAGGGGACGACACAAGTAGTTGTCCTGTCGCTCTCAAAGAGGTATGAGAGAGACAATCCATGTATGAGGAGGCCATATCGTCCCTCAATTGCTCGCTCGCCCGCATGGTGCGACATGATAGACCCCGATGCGTAGTGGATTTTCACGTAGAGAGTTACGTGTGGCTTCAGATACATGAGTATATCCGCAAACAGGTTACAAGGGCAGTTACATAGGACTAAAGCCGAAGTTTGATGGTTCGTGCAGGTTTGTGCAACGAATAAGAATTATTGCTTGTAAGTTGGATCTACCTGATAGGTTGAAGTTGCACCTAGTATTTCATGTTTTGTAATTGAAGCCGTATCATAAGGATTTATACCGGTTGGAGCCTTGACCCTACGGTTGGTGCATGAGGACATACCTGCGGTCATTGTTGTGCTAGCTCATAGGGTGGATGGAGTTGGACTCTGGGCAGAGGCCCGGATGATGACAGTCGGGTCTCGAGTGGTCAGCTATGGTAGTTGAGCACTTATTATACATATCACCAGGTCTCGAAGACGAGTCCAAACTTGGTCGGGGGAGAATTGTCACACATGTGATTCTGCACCCCACGCCCATGCGTGCATCATGCACCCACACGCCTTGGATCATGGTTGTGTGTAAACCTCCCTTTGTACATAGAGTTCTAAACCATAGTGAATCATCAACACCTTTTATATAATAAAAAGTATTTTAACTTACTAACTCATAAGTGTTGCCAAATGAGAAAGAGAATGATTTTTCATTTTTGTGTTTTATTTATGTGTTGAGACATAAATGTCTAGAATGCATAGTATAAAATTTGACAAAGTTTTATTATGGATGTTAAAAGCCTTACGCAATCTTCCTCTTTTTACATTTGGGTTTTTGACAGACTACAACAGAGTTTTGCATAAAAGACTTAATTGAGTTAACTATTAGTATGACAAATAATCGAGTTTCATCAAAAGAAATGATCGAGTTCTATGGAAACAAAGAATCTATGTAGTATCGGAAAGGGCTTAGTAGTAGATGAGCATGAAATTTCAGGTAGTTCAAGTTCTTCATTTTCATTAATCAAGGAACTTACACCTTAGGGGGTGTTTGGTAGCACACCCTGGGCCTGCAGTACCCACCCTCATGGGTGGGCCGGTTTTTATGTGCAAAAGTAGGGCCTTGATTCCATACTGGAGAGCAACGCCTGCTTTTGAAAAGCATGTGCCGGGATTGCAATCCCAGTATGGCCAGCCCTGGCCCTGCTATCAAACACCCTCTTAGGTACGTGTACCACCAACAAACTTCCAAATGCAAGCTGCCCCAGACTTCTTGCACACACTCTCTCTCTCTCACACATAGACACACATCCATCTCTTTCTCTCTAGGCAGAGAAGCAAATGCAGGCACGCAGACACACACGCACAGAGTTGCTACATTTGTTGAAGGTGCTTAGTGACATTCATGATTCCACCATGGTTCAAATTTTGCCTTTATTGTAATGCTAACCCAACACACAAAGGCACCAAAGGGATGCGTGGTGTTTTTCATGTTGATCTTGCTGCTGGTTGTCATCAATAAAATGCATTAAAGCACCCAACATTGCTGAATTGCATAAAGGGTACGTACGCAGATGAACTTTTGGGGAATAAAGATTCATGCATCCCATCCAGCTTCTCTTGTTTAATGCCCAGAATCACTGTGTGTCAAACTGGACTAACACATCTAACAGGAAAGTTTATCAATCTTTAAAGCCATATTGCGTGAAGCTAGCTTGTTGGTTGCTCGTTACGCAAGGTTTATGTATATCAGACGTTTCTTTTAGTGCATAATGTTCTCATATTTGGATTTTATAGACACAAGCTGTGCTCAAAAGTTGAAGAGGCTCCCTTCTGGAAGCGTGACAGATGCAAAGCGTGTTGATTCTCTAGTGGGCATTGATGCACTTTTATCTTTTAACGTCACATTCACGAGAGAGAGAGAGAGAGAGAGAGAGAGAGAGAGAGAGAGAGAGAGAGAGAGAGAGAGAGAGAGAGAGAGATTTCCTTCTTAGAATATAAGCCATCAACAATTTGGATTAGGTGTCTTCTAGCACAAGCATAGAAACATAAGATGTGGTGAACCAATATTGCTTAATGATGTTGAATTCGATCTGTTCTCCAAATATATTTCTACGCAGAAAGATCACCTTTAAGCATGATTAATCGAGTAAAGGAAGAATTAAGCATGATTAAACTAATAAAAAACACCTGAATCCATCACCCTTGCTATGCTCACTGCCACATTGTTTTATGTTTCTGTCCATGATTTGTGCTCCTTCCTTTAGTGGATATCCAATCCAGTAGATAAACAAAGAGAGCATTTACATCTGCTATTTCCCCTTTATTGAAATCACCAAATTTTGTGGATTAACACTAAAAAGTGCTTAATAAAGTGTTAATCATACTAATAACTCATAATCATGATATCATGATTACGTGATTTCGATCGAACACCATCTAAAACCAAGTACAAACACATATATGAGTGATCAAAACCAGTTAATCATCAAAATAGATTTATTCCAACGATTGTTTTTATATTTTTAAGGATCCAATCCTCAGAATTGGTTTCCGATATATTCCGGTGGTTCAAACAGCCAAATCGTTCCGTTATTGATCGCAAAAGGTCAATTTTATATCAGTGACACTAGGTCTATTTCTGCAACCAAAAAGAAAATAAAGCAAACTGAGCCTATTGGAAAGTTGCACAAGGAGAGAGCTCAAGGATCTTACCACTGGACCAAGAATGTTTTTTGTAATATATATTATAACCCGACAAATTTCAACATAATGCCCATACTTATTTAGCTACAAATTTGTAATAATCCTACTATATTAAAAAAGGCTCATTTATGTAAAGCATTGATTAATAATGAAGTAATATACTAACACAAATAATGTAATTATTATTGTTAACATAAATTGAAATATTTAATTCACATAAAGTAATATTTAACTT
Organism: Brasenia schreberi; assembly: GCA_036023115.1. Taxonomy (NCBI): domain Eukaryota; kingdom Viridiplantae; phylum Streptophyta; class Magnoliopsida; order Nymphaeales; family Cabombaceae; genus Brasenia; species Brasenia schreberi. The sequence continues at coordinate 2,677,262 of JAYKKT010000080.1, forward strand.
AAAAAGGTACCCTTTAGGTAAACTTAGCACTTTTATTTAATAATTAAAAAGGTCATTTTATGTATGTGTATATAAATAAAAGTAATTAATTAAATTAAAATGTATTAATGATAGTTTAATACTTAAAATTAAGTCTTATTAAATGTTTAATTAAAGTTATTAAGGAAATTAATGATTCATATTTAAATTAGATTTAGTAACATAAAACATTAATTAATGAAATAATTAATACAATTAAAAGTTATTAGCTTAAGCTAATATTTAACTTTGATAACTGAAATAAATGTTTACATGAAATTTATTAACGTAAGTTAAGATTATTAGTGTAAATTAATAAATAATTAAGATAGCTTAAAATAGTTTAATTATTATCTTTATTTAATAAATTAATTAATATAAGAAAATAGAAGTTATCAATGTAAAGTAGTGTTTGAAGTTAATAATTATTTAAATGTTCTAATTTAAGTTATTAACATGAATTAAATGTTTAAAAATAAGTGCATTCTTGTTTTTGATTAATAATTTCTACATTAATTCTTTTTTAATTTAATACCCTAGCCACGTCAACTCCAACGTCCTTCCTTCAGCGACGTCTGCAGGAACTAGTATTGGTTGGTATTTTAAGCGAAGTCTATGTATTTTACAAACCACACGTAAGTTATTAGAGTGGATCCGGTTCTAGTTTGCCTGGAATTAAGAATCAGAACCAAATTAAGATGCGGTTGGTTTCGGTTGAAGTCCTAAACCATTTGGAACTGAAAAAAATTTAAATTTTTTGAATTGTGGTAAAAAAATATTTAAAAATAGAACCGCCGGTTTTGGTTTCGGTTCTGCAGAAGTTGGAACCAAAATGAACTGGGTCCTCCCTAGTCCCCAGTTCTGATTCCTTCCTTGGGTCTGGTTCTGGCAGTTCCAATTTCAACTGTTTCTTGGTTCGATTTAATTTCGATTTCGGTTCAAACTGTCGGATTGGTTCAGAATCGGCCTAGAATGTAAAGCTCCAATCAAATGGTTCGCCTTGTCTGGCTTTTGGAAGACAAAATGGTGGGGGAAAAGACCGTCCAAACTGGTGGCTCTGTCTTGATTCCTCTAGTTTTCTTTTTTTTTAGTTTCATAAAGTTAGGTTTTATTGAAATTCGAGACTGAAAAATGTTAAAAGTAGAGAGGGTTGTGAGGCTGCTGCTGAGGGTTTTGAGACAGTTTGAATCGGTTCCCAAACCAGCTAGAATCAAAACCGATAAAATCGGACCTGAAACCAGAAGTCACCTGGTTCGGTCTAGGTTCTACCTTTCATGGAACCGGGCTGCCAGTTCCAGTATTTTTATAACTTTTCTTTTAAATATTAAATTTAAAAAAAAGTTTTAAAACGATTTAAACCTCAAACAAAAATCAACTTAAATGCACGCATAGCATTAGCTCAACGGCAAGACACTCTAGCACTATTGCTGCTGGTGGGGAGAGGGTGCATGTGTATGTGTTAGGCTTCGACCAAACCAATCATGTCAAGTTATCTCGTTGTATAATCTAGTGCTTCTCTTCTGTTTTCAAATGAAAGGCCTTTGTTTTGTCATCAAGTAGACAAGACAAATGAAGTGTATACAATATGGTCCACTCATTGGCTTGTTTGGCTGATTTAGTAGCCGCTCTTTATATAAGAGAGAGACGGGACCCTATTCACTCATGTTCGATTATTGTTTTTTTTCTTGTTAAATATATTATACAGTAAAATGCTTAATACGTGTTATTTTAATATAAAAAATTATTTTAAACTCGTGCGAGGTGAGCTTGGTGGGGCCTTAACGGGTTCGGTCAGGTGTGTTCGCGGGTTGAGAACCCGAAGAACTGTGGGGTGGGGCAGGGCAGGGCAGGGCAGGGCGGGTCATAAGAAAATGTGTGAAAGGCGGTGTGTGGGGTCGATGGGTTGAAAACCCGCCCCACCCATCCAAAGAAGCAGTGCCCCAAGTGGATCCCACTGGGAGAGTCTCAACTCAAGTTTCAAAGAACTCTGGGCAAGTGACAGGGACGGTTCTTGATCGGGGTAGGTCGGATCCGGAGTCAACCAAGCAAGGTAACCCATGATTACGTTACTTTGGGTTTTCAGGTTACGGTTTTTGCTGTGGCCCAATCCACGGCGGGTGAATGGGGAAAGAAAAGAAGGGAAAGATACGACAAGGGTTCCTTTCTTTGGTCAATTTTTGGAGGGAAAGAGAAGTAATCCTTTTGGGTTTATCGTCGGTTGTTACTTTACCTTTTATTAGTTTATCCTGTTCGTTCACACCGAATCGATGACCGTAATCTGAGACGTGATGAGGAAGAAGCTCGGTACTCGTTTCCCGGCGGTACACTTTCCGTTCTCCTGTTCGTTTCATCATGGAGTATTCGGTCTTCATCTTGCTTGAGTTCGTGATTTCGTCTTAGGTTCTTCTGTTCGGATATTTTGATTTGCCGTATTTCTCTAATTTGGAGCTTGGTTTTTGCCTGCTTTCCCTCGTAGGTTTTTTTTGAAAGGTGGTGAGTTTAAGGTTATATTCATTGGAGTTTGATTTTTATGATGATGCCCAGTATAGACTTTAGCATAATGGTATTGAGCTGGACTTTGTGGTGGGTTTTGGTCATGGTGGTCTATTCCGGTTCAAGTTAGGATATCAGTTGCTGTTTGACGGTTTTAGTGCAAGTATGTGGGGAATTTCGTGCTTCTTTCATGGATATGACATGCTCTCTAAGTGTGAAATTATCATGCTCGCAGCAAAGTAGCGAGGGGAATTTTATTTTCATAATTATCATTTGAAATCGCCAAGAAAGTTACAAACCTTTTCTTCCTTGTGACTTTTATTCGTGGACCTTCTTGAAATCTTTAATCCCCCCACCCCCTCTTTCTGCATCCAATATGAGGACATGTAGACATAACCTGTAGACATAGGCTTTTTGATTGTTGTTGGTTCATCTTTGTGGTTCGTACTATCTTTGTGAGCATGGTCAGATATCTTCTGCTGTCAATAGTGATCTTACTTCACTGTCTCCGGTGGATTTTGCTTTGGAAAGTGAAATGCATTATGGGTGATTTTGGACTGTTAATATCACCTCATCTTTTCTTTTCTCAGTCCCGAATAAAAAAGATTATGCAAGCTGATGAAGATGTGGGAAAGATTGCTATGGCGGTGCCCCTTCTAGTATGTAAGTAGCATAATTTGCATCTTGATTTGGTCATCTTGAACATCAACTGTTTCTTGCAGCAAATATTGAAAAGCTTCTAGTTTGTTGATCAGCCATTTGCTGGTGTCAAACGGGATAGAGACCTTTATTGTATCTCCAGGCTTATCAAGGCAAAATAAGTTTAATGAGGAACTGGAAAGATATGGGGAAGAAACTGAGACTTATAAAAATGAGTTGTTTTTTTTTATCCTTGGACTAATGATATGTGCATTTTAGATTATGCGTGCAAGTCAAGATGAAAAGTAGTTCAGCCATGCATGTAGGTAATAGGGATGGAAACGTAATTAGTTGATGATGATCTGTTAGCTCCAGTGACTTAAGTAACCTTAAAGGCTTAAAGCTTCATTTTGCAGCGGAGAATCATTTCTTAACCGATCCTGTACAGATTACAAGGCTTCACCCTGCATCTTAGGCTGACCATAGTGTTTGTGATATTTTGAGGTTTGTTTGGACCATGTAGAAGTTTTCAGCCTCTTCACAAGAACGATTCCAGTGAATAATGTAGGTTTTAGTCTTTCCTGCGTATCTGTTTGTGGTGCTTAAAAAGCGATGTGGTTATGTTCCTTATTATCAACATTAAATAAGATTTCTGAGCCTCCTTTTTTTTAATGCATTGAGTGCATATCTGGCATCATTTGTCAATTTAACTAATTTCTCCTTGCAGCGAAAGCACTTGAATTGTTTCTTCAAGATCTTTGTGACCGGACATATGAAATTACTCTGCAAAGAGGAGCAAAGACAATCAGTGCTTTACATCTGTAAGACTTCATTTTTCGTAATTGTTACTTACTTTCTTTTGCTTCCTGATAACTGTTTTGGTACGCATCTTAGCTTTAGACAACATTTACTAATTTTTTAGATGCTTATACTATTTAGCTTTTAAATATAACATCTCAACCTTAAATGCTGTGCTATGTGGTTTCTTCCTCATTTATCATGTTTTTCATTCATCATTTGATGCAAATTGCTTTTGTCCTGTTAGCAAAGATGAAACGGATATCCACAGTTCTTCTTTTGGCTGGGAGTCACACTATTCCACATTTATTCTACACTTACTGGCTCATTTACCTTGAGGCTGCCACATTAAATGTCAACAATAGCTTGTAGTTTTTATTTGGTCTTTTCTTGTCCTGCTTATGCGGCTCTATGGTTTATGAGCATTGACCGTTTCTGAGGCTCCTAGTCCTTTCAGGAGTGAGATAACTGTGACACAGTTAGTCTGTTTCCTTTATCACAATAAGTGTTTGACACACTTAATAGTAAAAAAGCTTTTCATTTTGCTAGAACTATAATGTCTAGTTCCATAAGCTGATAAGACAACAAGTTTAGTGGGGTTCTTTCATTGTCCTCCTATCTCTTTATTAGCTGCAGAGTTTCCATTTATAACCACCAAAAAGGTGGGGTTATGGTGCAAGTTCCATGGGGCTTTCTACTTATTTATCGTGTACGTTCCTTTTTCTTTCTCTTAATTCCTCACCTGATACAAATATTGCTACCTTAACTTTCTTTTCTTTAGTATGAGTGAAAACACAATTCTTGTTCGTGGGCATACTTTAGTTCGTTATCTTCTCTGTGACTTACTCTCTCTCTCTCTCTCTCCCCCCTTTTCCAGGAAACAGTGTGTTCAGAGCTTCAGTGTCTTTGATTTTCTGAAAGAAATCGTGAGCAGAGTACCTGACCTTGGTGGTACCGATGCTGGAGGTGAAGAGAGACATAGGAGAAGGTATAATGATACTACTTATGATGTTAGGAACCTTATAATGATACTATGGATGATGTTAGGAACCTTGTAATGATACTATGGATGATGCTACAAACTTATTGTAGTCAACATGTAGCGTATCTTGCGTGTAACACATGATCAAAACCACATCTAAAGTTGCCACATCCTTATGTTTAACAGGAGGGCTGTGGATGATGAAGACGACAGCGAAGAAGAGTCAAAGAGGACTAAGACTGTAAGTACGCTTCTTTTAATATTCTGAGCTGATAGATTTATTTGAAAAAGCTAAATGATACCGTGGACCGTTGCCTAACTTCTGGGTGAAAATGCACCTTTTATATGGGAATTAGAATATCAAACTGGATCTATTCTTCATAAATGGTTTTATTAAAAGTCAATAGAAGGAATAGTCAAAGACAACAATCGTGCTCACTGCTCGCTGCTAAGTGTTAGCGGTATCAGTTCTTGTCATCTAAAAAGAAAAAATGAAATGATAAGGGGTAAGGTACAGGTTGTACGGTTTGATACACCCTGAAACTCTTTTAAGTTTTTTTCTTTTTAATGTTTTTACCTTTAAACAAATAGAGAAGCTTTTGTTTTTGAAACGGTTATATTTGTCGTTTTCTTTTAATATAAAGACGGCACAAAAGGAAGGCCCAATATGGCTTTTCCCACCGTCTTGTTTGGTACTGCTGCAGCGCTGTTCTCGTAAGCAAAAAGTCACTTTTACGGATTTGGTTTGATTGAAAAGTTAATTTTTTGCTTTTTTAATTCAAGTCTCAACCAACCATCTCTACAATGAACCATATGTGTTTGCATGTGCTTTAGGCATCACTAATCGGGTGATAAATGCATAACATGACACTCATTGGCTTCCGAAATATAAAATTCTTGAGTTGACCCATGGCTGCATTGTCCTTGTTCATTCAGTTTTTTGCTTGTGGGTTGGCAACATCCACTGGCATTACATTACTTGCTATCGAGTGACTCGATTGTTGGAGAATCTTCTTGTTGAGAAAACGCCTGAGCATGCCCTTCTGCCTTCAGTTTTTTGCTTGTTGTCTGCATGTGTGCCCTGTGTGTCTCTCCCCGTAAAGATACGCTGGAAAGTTCTGTCATCTCTGGCTACTCGCTCATTTGATTGAACCTTTATATGGTGTAATCACACCAGGATACAGCTCATGGTAGCAGTAGAGGGCGTGGGAGGGGCAGAGGAAGAGGTCGAGGCCGTGGTAGATCAAGTGATAGGGACAATGCTCACTTCGAAAAATGTGAAGATGAAGTTGATCTGCCTCCTGAAGATGGGGACAGACCCGCTTCTAAGGGGTCAGATGATGGATTGCAGACTAAAGAACCAAATGAAAGTGCATCCTGTAGTACGAGTAACCCTGTTGTTCGGAACTTCGATCTCAATATGGAATTGGATGAAAATGGCAATACTGCTGCGGCTTCCACATCTGCCTCTGGTTCTGTTTCGGTGACACAGCCAGATCTGAAGCATGAGGAGTATCCAGGTTGGTCATTAGCTGAGATGAAGACAATCGATCCTTTGCAGCTGGCACAGTTAGATCGGCATGCAGAGGAAGAAGAGGAAGATTATGACAATGAGGAAGGATGATTAGAGTGAATTTCAGGCTTCTTGCCACTCTTGACAGATTATTCTCTTCCTCGAGCTAGGTGTAGTTAACAAGTAGGCCCATACATACACGCATGTCCCTCAACCTCATATAGGAGAATGTCTATTTTTTCTCTTTAGGGAATGTAATATATTGTTTTATAACGTGACAACAATCCAAGGAAGATATTCACATGTTCTATGCTCTAGGATGCCTAAAACTTTTCTTCTAATGATTTAATATTCTCTTAGCAGGGTCAACTTTTTGTTAATATTTAAATATTCTAGTGGAAAGGTTAATATAACTCTCCCTCTTTCCTTCTCATTATTTAAATATTCCAGTAAAAGGCTTCAATTTTCTAATTATAAGATTTGATCATTTAATTACGTTCTACCCAGCCAATTAGTTGGTTTTGCATGGCTTTTTAGCCTCGCAATCAAGATCATCCCAAGACACAAGAGAACTATTTTCTTAGACATGAATTATATGTCATAGGATCATTGGTCATATTAAGCAACAGCATGAGGATAATAATATGTTTAAGTAATGCCGTTAGAGAAATGAATGCAGTCGGTTTGGCATGACACCGTTGATTCACAGGGAGTAGGATTGGGTGATTCTCCTTCCCCCTAAGAATCCTTAAGAACAGTGTCTCAAGTACTCGTCGATCGACAATGAATGAATCAAAGTTGATTCAAAGAAGAAGAGGGAAGGAGAATCAATGGTGGTTTGCAACTATGGCTGGACCAAGACTTCTTGCCGGGTTCATCGATGCCCCAGAAATCGGCCTGAAAGGAGAAACATAAACAACTTAGTGTGTGTGCATACGTGCACACACACACACACAACACACACACATACACACACACACACACACACACACACACACACACACATATATATATATATATATATATATATATATATATATATATATATATATATTTACCCTTCAATCTTTCATATCAATAGTAGAGATTTCAATAAAAGTATCATTGTATTTTTTTACTTTACATTTAAAATACAAATTAATTTAAATCTCTATCTTTAATGTCAAAGATCAAATGGTTGGAGATGGTTTAGTAAGATCTTTAAACATTATGGAGCTACTACTACTCTCTCTATATATAAATACACCCAGGTTACATGTAGACCAGCCCCTTGGGAAGCTCACCGACTTGTTTAGTGGACACTACTGGATTTAATTACCTTAACATAACTCACTGGATCCAGGTGAGTTATGATAATTTGAATGAACCTATACCTAACATAATATTATTTAAACTGCATTTGTATTTCATTTTGATTTGGAGCATGAATTGTATAAGGTCCATACAAGTCATGCATGGAGATTGCTCCTCCGGCTACTCTCACAAATTAAAACAATACTATGAAAACAACGGCTCCAAATTAGGGGAGCTATCAGTACAAACCCTGCAACCATCACATTTAATAGGATATTCCATCCAACTGCAATTCCTGCAAGTTCTCCAATCTCCAGCATTCAAAATGTAAAACCACATTGAACGATATCTGATAGCAAAAGCTGAAACCCCACGGCAAGAAGAAAATCATCACAATCGTCAAAAATGGTTTCTTCCATGCCCTAATGCACAACTTAGATTGTTTCAACCGCATTAGCTTGGTCTGAAACCAACCAAAACCAAAGCTTCTCCACACTCAGTATGGTTGTGCTTGATACATTAACATTTAGTTCTACAAAAGAAATGTCATAATACTTCATGGTTTTCTCCAATTCTACTCTTTTGAGGCTTCCTTATGTGCTGTTGTGAAGTTTTCATCGTCTAATTTCCCACCATGGAAATCCATCTTGCCGCGTTGAAAATGTCTAAAGGAACAAACTTCCATATTCTCAAGTATATGATCTTCAGTAGACTCATTTTTGGTGCCCACAGATTCACCTCAACATCTTTATTCGTGTCACTAGATCATATTTAACGTTTGAAGATCATAAACATTTATTACTTCACAAAGATTATTCATTGAGAGAGTGATGCACGGAGGTCTGGAATCAGAGATTATGTATGTACGTATATACTTACAGCTCGTGTATCAGTGGCAACTCCTGAGATAACGAACATGAGATAAAAGGTGATGGCGAATTTGAGAACGAAGGACTGCATGTTTGATCCCGCCGGGAGTATTCCGGGGAAGTGATGCAAACCTCCACCAAACATCAAACGAAGAGTTTCACTTGCAAGAGTTGCTCCCACCAACTGCGCCACCACATAAGCAGGAACCTGCACAAACATGATAACATATCAACTATTTGTCTCTGCAAAATTAAGCAGTAAGTTGGATGCATAAATATTGAGCTTATTATAGTCAATAATGTATATATCAAAGGTCACAGAAGGTTGAAAACGGCAGAAGACAACACCTAAATTCTCGTGAGAAATTGGATTTCTTGCTTTCTCGTTTGACTCAACAATAAGTGAAGGGAAGATGATTACGCGCGCTTGTGTATGCGAACCAGCCACCAATTAAGCATCTTGTAAAGCCAATTGCATACCGAAGTTTATTTTAGTTTGCTACATCCTTCAACATATACAAGAATAATCAGATAGATTACTTGAGCACATGACATCATTATTTCTCTTGCGTATGTACTGCAATCTGTGCGTTTATTAAATATAGCTATACTTGCGTCACTGTGAAATTAAGCAGAACCATTTATACGCAAACGGTAAATTTTAAAGCCTTCTGCATTTACGAAAGAACTACGTAACAGTGGAAGCAGCTCGCTAGTTTAGTTCGATCTATGGTAAAGATAAAACTAAATCCTAACCTGTTTCAGAGGAAACCTCCTACATATGGCAAAGGCAAGAGTAACAGTAGGGCTAAAATGTGCCCCAAGGCGTAAACCATGACCATGACAACTAGCCCCCACACTATGGCAACCCCAGGGAAGGTGATGGTCCCTTCGCTTGTTAACCACCACTGCACCACACCCAGCAAATATTAAGAAGTATGTTCCAAGTACCTCTGCAATTATCTTCTCAAATTAATCAAATTTGTAAATAAAGTTAGTTCAAGATATAAAGGATTGCATTATATGTTGTTTCCATAAATATAACCAATCAAAATGTTTATATATATATATATATATATATGCGCAGAAGAAACATAAATGCCTAAAGTTTGTTTGAGGGAACTTGCAATCTCTTTCTCTCTCTCTCTTACTGTCATGAAAAAAAACACTTTAGTCATCAGGATGACTAAAAATTAACTTTGGAGATGCTTAAAGCTTCACAATGCTATTAAGATTATAACACTCCTGCTGTTTCAAACTGGGCGGCTATGATGAATGAAGACCTAACCATCAAAGAACCATCCAGTTAGATGGCTAAGATCATGGCCGCCACCATATTTCAGATGACAGAAACTTTTGTGTGCATGTAAAAATGTTGAAGATCGTCATTTCTAACTATTAAATGAGCATGCAGGAGCTCGTGACCCATTATTCATCAACCTATTCCGTCATAAATTGTTTAACTAGTCACTGCGTGGAAATATTAAGTAAGACCTCTGAAAGAGAAAAAAATGTGACAGTAGAACAAGCTGTCACTGTGTCGACTATGGCCAAAACCAAAATCCAGACCAAAGCCTTTATATCCCACAATCAGTGGGGTCTGGTTTCATGATTCTTCATCGACATCATGCTTCATATTGAGACATATTAACATTTACTTCGAAAGGGCAATACTGTTAACTGGCAAAGAATTAAAGCAAAACAGGACAGGAAATTAACTCACCTTCTGTAAAAATTGAACAGAGATAAATGACGCTGATATACTATGATGCGGCAGCTGAGAACAGGAAGATGAAGTCTTCCCACCTTCCATTTGACTGATTTGGTCATCACTCACTCCATTGGGTTCGACTTTTCCATGGGAACCATTGAGAGAAACCTCCGTCATGTCTGTACAAACTCACGCATGAAGAATTAATTAAGACTCATACCTGTGAAAGTTGTGAGGTTAATGTTTTGTTCTTTTATTGCCTCTTTGGACGAGGGATATGAGAATATTTACTTACAACGCTACTTTTCTGTTGCTTGTTTCATGGCTATGAAAAGAGAGTTCTTATATGAAGAAACTCTTCCACCACAAAAAACGGGTATGCTCCAACGGTTTAGTGAAACGTAGAGGAAGGTAATTCAAACGAAAGAATGCAGGTAAAATACTTCAAGACTCGTGAGAGAGAGAGACAGTTCTATTGGAAGGGTGAAGTGAAGTTTGCGTACGACCCCAAAGAACAATACTTTTAAAACCAAGGGGTTGAACTAGCAACGCGCTAATGGGGCTCAAGATTGAGATCCCGCAATGAAGTGGGGGAGAAGCCATGATCCCAAAGAAGAAGAGGGAACAGAAAAGATCCCGCAGTTCCAACTTATTCCAAGCAATGTTTTCACAAGAAAACACACATGATATAATTAGTGACTTTGCTAGAAGATCTACAGCCTAATGGAAAACATTTAAGAAGACAAAATTTCTCATTCTATATCAAGAAATGCACTAAAGCAATAACAAATTAAAGTTCATCTGTACCTACTGTTAGAGGAGAGACGACGCAGAGCTCGACACCTGAAAGCAGAAATGCTGGATGGTAGATACCAGTAGTAGATGACCTATTTATACATGATAATCCATGGACTTCTTCCTTCCCCTACATTTGTAATGGGACCATGTCCAGTTTTCGATGGTGGAAATAGAAGATTCAAGGGAAGCTAGCTGAATGATCAACTGATTGGGTAGTATGAAGTTAAGCAGGCTGTTGGGAGCATTAATTATGTAGGACAACAGCCACTGGACTTGGCAGGGAAGACTGTAGAGGGGTTAAGGACCTTGAGATCACAACGACGACACTTTTTTTTTGAGAAATTACAAAAGACATGCATCCAGAAATAAACTATCATGAAGGCATACGTAGGATTTGCAAATTAATTAAAACATACAATCCAAATATGCGTATTACTTTTGGAAATATTTGAAAAGGAACAAACACCTTTTTACTATTAATTAAATGGCTTCATGGTCTCTGAGGGAGGTTTTCACCCATCCAAAGCCCAAAACAGATTAAGGAAGAGGGTTTTGTTAGGTAATTAACAGAGTAAAGCTTAATCAGATCTTTTACATGAATTCTAGAACATATTAAGACTGTATGTGTGCGTGTGTGAACCAAATTATCCACTTCTTTTTTTTAATTTTTTTGAGAGGAAGCCAAAAACTAAAAAACGAAACAAAAATTTTAAAAAATAGAAGTAGAATCAGTCCGTCCGGTTTGGTTAATGTGTTTTAGCTCGTTCTATTTCTCATCAGCCTTTCTGGGTCCATGTACGAGGGTTAAGATCAGGTGGACTTGGCTTGTTACAGCAGATCCGGCTCTGAACCCAGCGTTGCATTTCACATAGTTGACAAACTCCGGCTCTCACCGCCACCAGCTTTTCCTGGCAGCTAACATCCCCAAATGAGTCGTTGCTGCACCACTCTAGAATCAAATTGGAATGCAAAATAACTAGTTTGGAACTGGCCAGCCCGCTGGTCTCAACGGAGCCAAACTGGCTGAACCCAGAATGGTAAAATATGATCCAGAATCGAGAAGAATGATTGAAGGAAGGAGACAATTGAAGTTAACAATGAAGAATGATCTAGCTTCTCTATCTAATTTTTGTTTTGGGACTAATATGGTGTTGAGCCGCTCTTAGATATCCAGCGCGTGGTTCTGGTTGGGATATCTTAAACCACCTATTGCCAGAAAAAGAAAAAGGGTTTTTATTTTTCGTTGTGTTTATCTTACATACATAATAAGGTTCAACTATGTCAGTTAATGAAGGCAATGGCATTCGGAGCTATCTAAACCCATGCTAATAAAGTGAAGTTCGTATCTTCAAACAATGCCTGACTGAATCACTTACAAGCTATCTGTAAAGGAAGGAAGAACAACAGATTCAGCAGTGCGGAATATATATCGGCCTGCTTAGTCATCTTCCTTCTTAGCGAGGAACACATATATCTTGTTGATTAGATTATTTGATCTTGTGTTGGTTGGCGATGCTGTGTTGTATCGGATGAACAAAATCTACGTATTAGTATCTTGTTCAACTTAAACAAAGTTCCTGCTTGTTCTCTGATAAAGGGCTGTAATTCCCTTCATTTTCTTCTAAAATAATAGCAAATTTGGTAAAAATCAAGGATAATGTGTAAGGCAGTGTTTCAGCATGGATTTTAGATGCTTCTGCACCGGTTTCCATTTTATGGTACATGCTTTAATCTCAAATAGAGAGAGAGAGAGAGAGAGAGAGAGAGAGAGAGAGAGAGAGAGAGAGAGAGAGAGAGAGAGAGAGAGAGAGAGAGAGAGAGAGAGTCCCCAACCAGTCTCAACCCGCTTAACGTGCTCTAGCAGCTACCAAATCAAATGAGACCTGGTTCTGTGGATCCAAAACACAGAGCAAAGTTATTCCATCTATACCAAGTTTGGGCCAGAAAATGCAACTCAGTGATCCACAACTCAACTAATTTGACAATTACATCTGTGACTGGAATAAATGAATTCATTGATCAGTGGTATCTGTCATCCTCCCCACCCCCCCCATCTCTCTCTCTCTCGCACGCACACACACACCCAGGCAGAGTGGGAATGGAGTGAACAACTAAGAAGTTGCAGTCATGGACCCTTATTTATTTGGTCTAGACTCACAAATTCAATTATATGTACCTGATTATGGTTAACAAATAAATTTTCTAAACCCGAATTTGCACCAAATTTCAACTAAGATTTTCAAAACATTCATTCAACACTGTGACTAGAAAATGCTCATGAAATTAACTATTAAAAACTTCAAAACTATGAACTTTCTCATGAAACACTGACATATGCCCACTATCTTTTCCTTTTCGAGTCACAAGGAGGAGGAAAAACCAGGTTGGACGCCCCAGATCGAACTCACGACCTTCATCTTGTGACTCGAGTGTCCCCTGCGTGGTGAGCTAAGGCTCTGAATGCAGTACAGATATCTTCATGGCATCATTTGATTCCTCAAAGTTTCCCTTACCCAGAAAATGAAAAAGAAAAATCTGTAAATAAACCATATAATACCTGAATTAAAGTTATCAGCAGCAGCAATAAATGCCCCCCTCCTAAGTAGGAAACTCGAACTAAAATTTTCTGTCATTAATGAGATATGTAAAAGTATCAATTCTTCTTTCTAAAGGTGCAAAGAGGTTGATTGCAGCACATACAAATAAAGCTCAGTGGCGGGTCTCCTCCTCCTCCAATGCAGCAAAAGAAAGCACCCTTCCTTCTGTCAGCATTGCTGCTTCCCAATGAGCAGCTAGGACCCTTCACTTCAATGTTGTATCAATGCTTCAAGTAAACCTGCAAAAGAATGAATAACCACTAGCTTAAAGGAAGGGAATGCTTCCCCAGCTAAAGGAAGCCTTGATTGGGAAAACTTTAGATTGAGATAAAGGCCGATTGTTATCTCTATGCCAATTAATACATGGTTTTAATTCAAATAAGTGCATGGAATTTAACAGAGAAAATTCAAATTTATTAAAACTGAAATGCGATGATGAGAAACAGATTATGTAGGTAGAATATGAATTGACTTAATTCAGATTCAGGTTCTTCTGTGTTGTCTTTCACCTAAGTCCGAACCTTAAACAATATGACCGACAATGCAGCTTCACATATTGCGTATATGACATTAATTGCATTTAGCTACATCTGGATTAAGTTGACGGTCTCTTTTTTCTTTCCTTTTGAGATCAACTTGAGTCCATATTTTAACCTGTGTATGATCTGATCATGTTCGACCTGTTAATGCTTGGACCTCACCCGATTCTACTCCCTTGCATCACCATGATTCACTCATTTTGAAGCTGAGAAGGTGGAAACCGTGTTTACAATTAATGTGTAACGAAGGAAGCTGAACTCTAGTAAAAAATCACCAGTTTGCTTGGCATATATTAAAAGCTTCCTTAAAATAAATGTACTTTATTAGGCTTATAAAGTCAATATTGGTCACATCCGAGGCACTCTCTCTCTCTCTCTCTCCCTCTCTCTCCTTTTCAATTTTTGAGAAGCAAGCATACTTTGATTTACTTAAAAAAATAAACAAGGATAGCGAATGAACTAGTCTTGGATTAATCATAAAAGGGCACATTTTCTATTAATTAACCCTTTATCTTGTCCATTGAGTCCATAGGGAATGAGTACACAGAGACTTAACCCTTTATAAGGGTCGATTGAGTCTAGTAAACATTCTTCTTATGTCTGTCCTCAGTATAGCTTTAGACCTATGCTTTCTTGCTCTGTGGATGGCGTTACTATTTGTGTCATGTTTAGGGGTCATTGTGTCGATGCCCTCTTTATCGAAAGTGAGTTACCTCTTTCCTCATAGGCTCTGATACCACAACTGTTATGTCCTATTGATAAAACAAAATGACTGCGGATTGACACTTATAACAGTCACGTCTAAGTCAACATTCATCAACGTTACAAATGTCAAATAAAAAATAGAAGCAATAATACAAAGTGTACATAGAGAACAAAAGTAATCAAAGTACTTAAATAGAAGTAGATAATATTGATACCAAAATGTGCTTGGTCCATGACAAACTATAAATTTTATATTATAGGACTTTAGTTTGTTCGTGTAAAACCTCTTATCACCTCTCAGTTTCAAAGTTTTTCATTCGAACGAGTCTATCGAATCATAGTTTAGATTGATGTACAACAAACTTAAACTGAAAGTATCAAAAAATCAAGATTCAGTTCCATTTAAACTTTGAAAATCAAGATCCAGCTCCATTTAAACCTTGAATCTAAATCAATCCAAGAGAACAACCGTAATCATGTTACGTGGAGCCTCGTGATTATAAGTCTCTGGAGACCAGAAATGGTCGCCGGAGGATAAGTGAAGAGCTGGCCCGTCCCTCCTCGGCTGCCCGTACTCTTACCCGACGCGTAAATCTCAAATATTCTTATAATTATAATTTTACCAGTTCCTCCTCTCTCCCTCTCTCCTAGCTGCAGCTGAAGAAGAGAGTCCAAGATGTCTTTGGCCGAACCCAACCGGAAACCTGATAGAGAAGGAGACGGCACGAAGGAAAGTGATCTCGCTGTTGCCAAGACGGCTGGATTCGTCGTGTTTTCCGGCATTGCCATGAGTATCATCAAAGCCCTCCTTCCCCAAAAACAACCATCATCACCGCTGCGACCACCATCAATGGACCGCTCAATAAAGGTGAAAATAAGAATTAAAGTCCGTCCGTTTCATTACAAGTTTCTCCCAGGAATGGAAATGTTTGTGGGTATCTCATTTTAAGCTTTATTCTTTCCATCAGGGATCCGAAACTCAACGAAGTCCGTCACAGACGATCAAGATTGTGAAAGGAGACACCCTTTGGAGCCTCTCTAAAAAATATGGGGTCTGCGCTTCCGTTTCTCATCTTCGTTTTTCCTTCCTCTGCATCCAATCAATCTTTTGTCCTTAAAGCTTGTCTTTCTGTTGTGTTTTTTAGTCGGACTTTTGGTTTCATGTGTAGGTTTCGATCTGTGCGATCAAAGAAGCGAATGGTCTCTCTGGAGATACAATTTATGCTGGGAAGATTCTCATCATTCCATGAAAACCAAACCATTTGGGTCATTTGTTTGTTAATACCATGTTTCATTTTTTGGTTACTTGGTGCCATCTTTTAGATTTACTTGGCTTTGATCTAACTGTGAATGGCGTTTTAGGTCGTCCATTTGTTATAATCAATGCATATATTTTTCTTCTTTGGTGAAATGGCAAATCCTCAGTTGCTAGATAAAGATCTCCACTTAAAAGAAGAATCGTCTAGGTGGTTTTGGAGGCTGAAACCGTGGAAACGGATTGATCATAAAAAAGAGGTAGCACTTTTGTGTAAATGTAATGGCAAATTGCCAACTATCAAATGCTTCGAGTGACTACATCTATTAAAATGAGATCAAATTACAGAACAAAAAGGAGCAAACCATGCTTCATCTACACTGATAACTCAACCCCTATCAACTACACTGCCATTTTCTTCTTGGTTGCATCGTTTAGTCAAATTGTTAGAAATTTTTGATGAATCTTGATTTAAACCGTAATGCGTTGATTTACTTCCATTGCGAACATATGTCAACATGGTGATGCACCAAACTGAATATTTAGGATCAGAGAACTATCTACAAAATTTCAGCTTGATTCTAGTACTGCAGCTGCCCCTGCGTTAAACTATGAAGTATGAACTGCTTTTCTTGATACCACGAAACTGATTTCTCAAATTGAGCACCAGGGATCAGATTACATATCGAAAAAGGCACCAACCATGTTTCAACTGTCTTAGGTTCATCATTTTTAGTCAAATTGTAGAAACTTTTGAGGTCTCAAGGTTTCTGAAATGATGATGAACCGCCTTGTATTTCAAATAAGGAAAACCATACTGGAACCACCTTTTAGCGTTTATTTTGGGAAGGACTCTCAATAAATACCGGAATGCAACTAAAGTGGTCCATCTAGAAACACATGGATTGGACGTGGTTATGCACCACACTGAGATGAATGCTTAGAACAGTAATCTGATTAAACAAATTTCAGTTTCTATGAACTGTTTTTACTGATACTCCTGAAGTGACTTGCTCAAAAGTAGGAGAGCTAAGTCTCCTATTCCAAACAGGGAAATGCTTTGGCATGTTGGCACAGTATTATCAGATCATCATATGAGACCAATCTGGTTCAGAGAAACTCATATTAGAACAAGAAGTAAGCATTTATTCACACTAGATGGGTCGGTTACATGGATCCTTTGTTTCCATAGAGTTGTGTCAGGCTAATATTTAACTTAATATAAGATAAATCATTCTTTATTATTTCATTCCAGTACTTTGTGATCTTTCTCTTTCTTTCTTTTTTAACATTGTCACAATCTAGTTTCTTATTTTTTTGCTAGAGCTTTCTTTGATAAATTCTTATTACATATATGGTGTTTTCTTATACAACTACTCATCCATCTTGATATCTTCATTTACTTTGGCCATTTTTTATTGGCATTGTTAATATACTGTTCAACACTAAGAACCATGAGACAGTGGGTCTAATTATTTCACTCTATAATATTTATCTTTCTAACTTTAATAGTATTTTTTTGTCACATAAAATACTTGATACACCTCTCCATAACAAATGTGTATTAATTTTATACACATCTTCATAATTTCTTTATTACCATGAAAAACTGACTTTAAGAATTTAAAATTTTCCTTACAATGAATACAATGTGCGCTAATCTTAATTTCTATGTCATAAAATAACAAAATGATCAAATTTGTATTTCACATTTCATATATTTGTGCTAAAATTTACTAGCATTTTGTTACCTTTCTTTTCCAAATAAGAAAGGTTGCTCAAAGCTTTGGAATTATAACTTACATATAAAAGTGGCAACATTGTCTCCCTCATAGAGAGCTGGTTTATGCCAATTCCTGCCTGGTCACTCAATGTAATGAAATGAATTGAAAACCTACAAGAGGATGCCGATGCATAGGTGCCAATAATAATGGTAAAAACAGAGTTGGGGTTTGTCGAATCAGCACGGTTCATACAAAAGAGATTGTGAGACAAACTCCAGCATAGTGGAGAGACGACTTAAGAACTCATTGGTCCTTTCTAATGAGATTTCTCAATTCTAAACATCATATGGCACTTCCTTTTCCAAAACCAAGATGTTATACCTACTGTATCCGATCTCATGTCCATGATCGCTTAATATCAGGCTCTTAGTGAAAATCTCACCCACCAAATATTAGTAAAAGCGTGGAAAACAGAGGAACATGACTGTAAATTAGGTCTTCTTAAAGTGAAGAACACAGTGCAATTGACACTTTCGACAATCTATATTATCTGAAGAGAACAAAAATAACCTAATGATCACAACAACAATGATCGGCTATTGGCTAACAATACTCATGTACGAAGCTAACAAGTGCTCATGAGAAAAAAATTACTGGTCTACTTTGAGATCCTGAAACTGGGACTCGAGTTCCTCCCCTTCATCTTTATCGTCCTCAATAGCTTGTGATGGATCTTCTACATCTTCCTCGTCCTCACCCTCCGGGTCATTCTCATCCAATGGACCAAGTACAGAAACAGAGCTGGAACCGGCCTTTAATATATCTTTCACTTCATCAATTCCTTCATCAGATATAAAATTGCCATTAATGTTCAGCATTATGAAACCCAATTTGTTAGCGACAGCCTGTGCTGAAACTTTGGCTCCAACCCTTCTGATAGAATTTGAACTTAGATCAAGCTCCTTTAGGTTGTCATGACCCTCTCCTAATGCTCTGCATATAACAATGCATCCCTCATCCTTCAGTTCGTTCTCAGACAAGATCAACTTCGTAAGAGATTGCTTGTCCGCGATAAATGCAGCCAAAGAAGAAGCTGCATCAACTGTAATATCGTTCCCTGCTAATTCTAACACCTGCAATGCTGATGCAGAACTCATTAGGGCATCCAAAATAGCAATGGTGCCCTTATCTTCCAAATTGAGGTAACTCAAATAGATTTCTGTAAGATTTGAGTATTCAGAAACAGTTTTGCTCAGAGCTAAACCAGCTTCTACTCCAAACATGTTGTCCCTTAGATCCAGCTTCTTTATGTTGTTGCAGAAACCCAATGCTTTGGACAATGCAATACCACCTTCGGAGCCCACCCTCATCGAGGAACACCTGAAATCTTCCAAAGCAGAAGAGCCTTTTATGATCTCAGAAAGTGCAACCGCACCATCATCTCCGGTCATATTGTTGTGTAAGTGCAATACTCTAAGTTTCTGAGTAGACGGAATGAGTTCACTTATGGCTACAGCAGCTTCCTCAGAGATGCCATTGTTTATGAAGTAAAGCTCCTCTAACTCTTTCTGTGATTGCAACAGTGACCTGAATGCCCTGATACCCTTCTCACCTAAAGCATTGTTTGAAAGATCAAGATATCTCAACGAACAACCTTCCAGAGCAGATGAGAATATCGACATGACATCAAGGGCTTCAGCCTCCGGCCTTCCTGCAATAAAATCTGAGAGATCAACCTCAGTTAACTGATGCCTAAGAGACACTAGGATAGGTTCCGCAACACGTGCTGCATCAACTCCAAAGCTTATGTTGCTAAAGCATATCTTAGTGAACACATTCCCAGGTTCCGCCAACGGCCTTAGTAGCTCTTTAGCCTCTGACTCCTCGAGAAAAGCACGGGAACCTCCTGAGATGTCAAACACCGTTTGCCTAGGAGCTACATCTCCATCAACTTTTGGAACTATTTGTTCTTGATCGCCCCCCCTGTGATTCTCTGGCCCTCTTTTCAGAACTTCAAGCATAAGCTTGCTGGATTCCTTCGCGTACCGCTGCACAGCGGAACTACCATCACCATCAGGTTCTTTCTCATGGTGTTCATTGGCAGTAGCAAATGCCACTTCTTCTATTCTCTTGGCATTTTCTTCAGCTTCTTCGAGTCGCAGAAGACCATATTTCTTGGAAAAGATAGACACAGATGAAAGATTTTTAATCATGCGCTCCACAAGCATCAGTCGTGTCTTATCGCTTGGAGGCCACAGCTTGATTGTAAATGGGCGATTTGGAAGAGATTCAGCCACTGCATCCATTGCTCAGGCTATCCTAAACCCAGAATATTTGTGAATGAATTTTTAAATCAAGAAAGCCTGAAGGCTTCATTAACTTAAACTTTAAGCTCTAGCCACAGTATAAACTGCATTCAAAAAATCGAAAGGACAAAATGTAACAATACACGAATATGACTCATCTGTGTGTGGGTACGTGTGCATGCACGAGAGAGAGATGTTCCTCAAGTTATTGAACAGGCCTCTCCCTGTTTCATGCATCTCTCTCATACAGGACTCACATAGCGAAACACCTCCTAAAGAGCTAGGACTAAATCAACAACAGACTACCATTCCCACGCACTGCTAATAAAATTGTGCACTAGGAGGCAGTTGATCAATCGACCATAACCTGAAAGAAAGGGAACACTAACCACTAACATTATCATAACAGCCATAACATGACCACAAGCCCTTGCTTCCCAGCAACAAATGCATCCTTTATCAACAAAGGACAACAACAACTAAGCCCTTTCCCATACTACATGGGTCGACTACATGGATTCTTTGTTTCCACAAATCGCAGTTAACTCAACATAACCTAGATCATTCTTTATCGTCTAAAAAAAATCAAACTCCCGCACCAGAAGAAAATAGGCATTTCTAAATGCAGGTTTAAAAAGATGAAACAGAAAACCTGAAGGCAATGGAAACCCCAATCCCATCAAGAGATCAGGGGTAGAAGTATATAATAGCATCCTTGCGAAGAATAGAATCGAAACGCTAACAAAAAGAATGCAATGCAGTTCATTTCAAAATCGGAAACAGTGATGGGAGTACAACATCAGTTCTGCGCAAAGAAAGCGAAATGGAACGCTAGACAAATAAGGCAATACCGGTCCTTATGGAAACAGGGCAAATGGATCAGCTAAGAAATGGATGATGGGTACCCAAATCGAATCATAAACAAAATCATTAAATCCATTTCACTACCTTCTGCCACTCCCAAAGAAAGCCCAACCTAGAGAGATAGTGATCGTAAAAGATCGAGAAAAGCATGCCTTTTGCGAGAATGCCAAAACAAAATGTACGAAGAGAAGGGAGGAAAGATAAAAAGCTGAAGAGAAAGGAGAAAGAACGTTACCTTGGTCTTCCCTTTTCCCGCTTCTTCTTCCTTTCTCTCAACAAATTTCTGCTCACTTAGACCCCAATTCCACAGAACCCGCATCCCCTCTTTCCGGCCTTTTGTAATTTTATATTGTTGCTTTTCCGAGACCCTCGTTTTGAATTTTAATTGAACAAGCAACAATCACACATTGTTATCCAGGATGAGACGGATCCGATTTTCAATTCTGGATCGTCCTCTTCTATCCACTACCCACATCATGTCTTCACTGAGTTTATTGTTCATTTAATTTTTGGTTTCTTTTTCATGCATGTTATAGAAATTAAAAAATTCCATTTCTTATCATATATATATATAGGTCATCCACCAAACTATTCCATTTAACTTTTGTATATAGAGAGAAAGAGAGGAAGAGCAACACACATACTTATCCACGCTCAAATTCACTTTATCATCTTAATCCTTCAATTTTTAAGATGAGCTGTTAAAGTGATAAAAGAAAAGACTAAACACACCGTACATTAAATATAAAATGTAACATATACAAAGTACACTTGTACCTTTTTAATTAAAAGATCATCTTGATGAAAATATTTAAACGGATTTAAGTATATACATTTATGAGACACATACATATATGTATATATATATATATATATATATATATATATATATATTTATCACGAAACAAACTATTGAATTTAGCTTTTGTTGAATTACGTATTAACATGGCACTGAATCATGTATGAGAAATAACTTTATTATTATTATTATAACCACCACCAACCTTCCTCCAACACCTTTCAATGCAAAAATGCCTCCCACCGATTGAAACCCTCATTAACATTATTAAAACCATCTAAAAATCCACAAATCACAGGTACATATAGATATTTAAGTTTTTAAAGTGATTATGTTGGTAACAATGGTGGCTTTGTTCAATTGAACACGATGGGACTATTCTAAACGGATGTTTAAGTCTTACGCTCAATTGAGTACGAATCTCTCTCTCAATCTAAGTTGGTATCGCTTAATTTGTTTTCCATTATATTTTAAACACAAGAACTTAAAACAAACCAAAATCGAACCAAAACTTAATTCAAACTAAACCGCGGAACCAGACCTAGGAGAAACCGGTACAAAAGAAGCAGTGGCCTAGACTGGAAGACTTCTGGCACTAACTCGAAGATAGAGCGCGGGATGGTAATTTACTTATGTCTTGCGCGCCATTCTCTACGTCAGTCTCTGCTGCCGCTTCCCAAGTCAAATCCCTAATAAAGAATGTCTTGCCTGGGTTTGCCCGGCGTTTCGTTTTTCCGGCAACACGCCGGAGCTCCGAGCGAACACCTTTCGGTGTCACTCCGTTGCTTCTCGAGGAAGAATTCTGGAGAAAGTTTAGCCTATCCCTCGTGCGGGCAGAACCACGCCTTGGCTGCCATCCAAAATTCGGGCATCATCGCTTGCCTGCGTGCGGACAGGTCTCTCTCTCTCTCTCTCCCCCTTCTCCCTCTCCCTCTATCTCTGTGCATTGCCTATGTTGTGGCATTTTATTTCGTTATCGAATGAAGCCGATAAAGCGCGTAAACGAAAGAAGTTTTGCCGTTTAGTTTTTAGTGCAAAACTTGTATGGAGAACCGGAACTTTTTGGTACCGTTAAACGTTGTCGGCTTCTTTGCCAACTTGTTTTTGTCACAGGACATCTCTTGATGGCAGAAAAACTCTCTTGTTTCGTTAGCTCGATTGCAAAATTTGGAATTTCCTTGACGGTGAGTTGCCAATGATTTCGAGTTGTTGTGAATTGGACTTCCATCAATAGTTCGGCTTATATGGCTCACATCGCACGCTATGGACTATATTCTGAGATATAGGCAGATACTTTTTTCATATATGATAACGCTACTACCCTTGTATTCGCCGATGTAGCGCGATACATCTATGTACAATACTAGCCTTGTATCTTACTGATTGTTGTGACAATATAATACACATACGATACTGGTTGATTCTTCAAACACTGTCTCAAAGTACGGCCATCTTTTTCTTGTATGGTTTACTCTCAATTGCTGCATTGATTCCCCACTTAGGTAAATAGATTGTTAGCTAACAATCATATTACATAGCTGTGGGCAGATACAGTGTTAGTCCTGTTAGACACAGCTAGGGTGCTGCTAACTTATCTTATGTTGTTTTAGTTTTTCTTACTGTTTGTTGGATTGACTAATTAAGCATATGAGAAAGAAGCCTGTGCTTTTCTTTTGCTTTTTTGAAATATTATGAATTATGTAAGATTAGAATAATTATGCATGTATAACACAAAAGCCTGCACTGATGAATTTTGAAGCTTCGGTCCATTTACACCTGTACCCATGGGGCTAATCTTCTGTAACATCCTAAGAGCAACCCTAGCTGATATCATTCATTGGGAGGAAAGATCGTGCAGTTGCAAATATAGCCTGTCTGACATACTTTTATTTTTCTTACCCAAACGGATTAGTGATGCAGATAGGGCTTGGCCTATTTGGTTTGATTTGTGATCATTTGTTCTACTTGTCTTAGATTTAAGTCCTACAAAGTGAATGTGCTGCTAGGATTAGGAAGCAATTTATTAATTGACTTTGAATGTTGTTCATGCATTCTAGTGCCAAAAACATTGTGAAACCTCTCTTGTGAGGAATGGATATAACTGCGAAAAAGCTCTATTTCATGGGCTTTATACTTGAACCTTCCCAACCGAATGTAGCGATTGGTTGCAACTGATTGCATTAGTTTCTGTGAAGTGCCAAAAATCTTTCATGCTTTCTATTTTGGAGTGTAGCTAGAAAACTGCTCAAAAAAGTGCAATGCTTAGATTCACTTCTTTAATGTTGTTTATTGTTTGGTAATTGAAGTTACTTAAAGAAATAGAAAATTGTTATTATTAGTGATTTTGGGAAGACGGTAGCTTTGGAGTTTGCATACAGCAAGATGAAGAAATTGAATTTCATTTATGCACTTTTCAATAAGTGAAAAGGAAGAGTTTTAGTACTCTAACATTCCTCTCTTTTATAATGTTGAAGTTTGGAGTTGGCAGTGGAAGCAGCAAATGCAGCACTTGAGGGTGGCATCTCTGTGGTGGGTACTCAATTCTGTTTATTCTTTTCTTCCCTTCAGTTGTCAAAGGTTGGGGTTCTTGTGGATGCTTCCTGGATGTCTGAGTTTGGGAACTAAAGTTGCTAAGCTAAGTTGTGTAAGTGGACTTCTAAATCTAACCTCAGTAGCATGTTTCCTCAATCAAGGTTGGCACCTCATTTAAAATCATTCAACTCCCTTGTTCATCTCTCTCTATGAATATATATAAAGAGAGAAGTAATGATAAATGCATAATGTCTTTTGGTAGATAATCTTACATAAATATCTCTACCGTTTGATTGTCATCATCAATGATATAGATTTGAATTAAAAGTACAATTTTACTTTTGAACTTTGCATTTAATGCACCAAGTGTTTTTTGTTTTATCACCTCAACTATTCATCATAAAGATAGAACGGTAGATATGTTTATGCAAGATTATGTCTTTTGTTGTGTTTATAGATATATTTATACGTATATGCATACATGTATGCTTGCGTGTGCGTGCATGCATGTGTGTGAGTGGGTAAGTGCACGTACTTGTGTGTTGTGTGAGAAAGAGAGGTATGTGATGGTCAACATTTTCCATTTATTTTAAAACATAACAATACTTGTCTTTTTGGGCTTTTATCCATGTTCAACCAAGTATTAAATCTTGCACAGTCTTGTTCTTGCAGACCAAGTAACAAAGCAAAAAAGTAATAAAAGGAAAACCTGTATGCGAAAGAAGTAGAGAATGTCCCAATGGAACTATGTTATCAATAGCGGTTAGTGGGTTGTTAGCGGTTGACCCTGATATAGTGGTAGCGGGGATATAACGGATTTAGCGGACACTTTTATTTATGATTAAAAAATTATATATATATATAATAGGTTTTCTAACTTCTAAGAAATATCAAGAAACATAACCAGTTCTTTAATAAATGAACGAGCAAAACACTCACTAATGAATAGGAAAAAGTAGTAAAGGAGGAATGTTACATACCTTTTAGCCCATATTATTTGTAGTATGCCTCATCTCCAGCGAAAGTGCATGAAAGTTTGGACATTAAAGCAAAAAAAAAAGGCAAAAGAAGATCAGAAACTCCTATCACCAACCTATTCAACAGCTCAAACTTCAAATAATGAGAGATTAAGGCAATAGAACCTGGACGGACATATCAAAGGCACACGAGATTCTCAGATGTTCCTGAATTTGTTGGATAGCATATGGAATGCACCATACTTGGGTAATAACTTGGGTTAACAACACGATCACTTGCAACTACATATAACAGATTACATTATTTTAATCATATTTACCTACTAATCAAAGAAAATGACAATTTCATTGAATGACAATTTGCAATAAAGCAGGTAAAGTAGCCTTAGAAAGCATCTTGAAAGATTGTACATAATGTTATGCATCCATCAAAAGTACATAAAGGCCAATAAGCTAATTCAAAAAGTATATAACATCTATCAAAATTCAATTACAAATTTACAATCACACTTAATTGTTTAGGTCGTGTTCACTCATTTTCAGAAAAAGATCTATATTCTTCTATTTCCTCTTCCTATTCATTTGTTTCTTCAAAATTAAATTCTTCTTCTCCATCTTTCATAGGCATGTTATCCTTCCCTTTGCTTTTCCTTCTTTGTCGCTTTCGTGTCCTTGATCTTGTATAAACAACACCCACTCTTGATGCTTCGGATGCCATATCAATATTTCGCTATGTAAGGGAATCATTGTCACCAACGAACTCATCATCAATAGGATATTCATCGTGATCTTCAACCGATGCCAACATGATGGGGTCAAAATTTGCTCCATTAGATTTCCTCTCTTCATACCTTCTTCTTAGCTTTTCGTTATATTGCACAAAAGTCAAATCGTTAAACTTTTGATGCAATGATCTATTCCTTTTCTTCGTATGAATCTAAGATAAGAGAAAGAATTTAGGTAAGCTGTTAACTCAATAAAAAAACTTTCATTTAATTATAGTGTAAATAAAAAGCATAATTCTTAATTTCTTACCATTTCAAAGGTACTCCAGTTGCGCTCACATGGGGTAGCACTAAAAGTAAGGCTCAAAACTCGTATAGCAAAATTTTGCAATTCAGGGCATCCATAACCAAAGGTCATCCACCATTCAGCTATTACAAAAAGTTAAAAATCATGTGTAAACAATAAATTAATCATATTTAAAAACCCTATATCATATCTCAATAATGAAATAACTAAGAAAGCAAAGTTGCTTAAGTAATTACTTGGTGCATATGCTTTCCTCGAACTTACTAATTCTAATCCAAAACCACTTGCTGCACTTCGATAACTTATAAGTTGTTGATTGATTTGTTGTTGTTCTTCCTTACTTCGTACAAGTATACCTATAACTTGAAACAAACCACCTTTAATCTCAACATTAGATTCTATCCCATCATAATCATAATACAACCCTGGATTCAGATACAATGCAACAACATGTAACGGCTTATGCATTTGCCTATCCCATCTTTTGTCTATGATCTCCCAAATAAAAGCATTAACAAATAACACATAAAATTGAAATATTTATGTACCTTTATTTGTTCATTTACATGATCTAACTTCTCATAGATGTAGCCCATGGCTGGTTTCTCATCACTGTCGACCATACGTAAAACATCTACCAAATGACCCATTGCTCTAAGTGAAAAACTAATGCCCTTCTAAAATCTAAGTTGCAAAATTATTGCTTTATGTTGCTTTCTTTCAATACTATCTAATAAAGGGCATTTCTCCCATTGTTCAGAAATAACCATCGACCTTAGAGCTTCTTTTGACTGCCACAAGTTGTCCAGAGTTAAAGAATCTAATAGCAAAACGGGTCACAACCGGTCCATGTATGTCTTTTCCTCCTGTAAAATGTCTCATCATATACAGTATCTAACCATGAGTATACATAAATTTTACTAGCTTCTTTGCCCTGCTGAAGATGCCTTTTAGTTTTTTTGTCTCTCCAATATCTTCAAGCATCAAATCTATATATCGTGCATCACATGGTGGCAGAGAGAAGGAGAGGCGGGATAGGGGGAGGAAGCTTAGGCGGGAGATGGTGGCTAGAGAGGGAGAGACGGGCCAGGAGGAGGTGGTGGTGAGAGAGGGAGATGGTGGCGGAAAGGGAGGGGCGGGATAGGGGGAGGTGGCTGAGGCGGGAGAGAGGGAGATGGTGGGATGGTGGCGGGAGAGGGAGGGGCGGGACAGGGGGAGGTGGTGGTGAGAGAGGGAGAGGCAGGAGATGGTGGCGGGAGAGGGAGAGCCGAGAGACATACTTGGAGATGGTGACAGCGAGAGGCGGGAGCAGCCCAGAGGAGAGGATGGAGAGGGAAAGGCGAGAAATGCAGTCCCTTTATATAATTTGGGTCGGGTCGATCCAGATCGATCTGACCCAATCGGATCCGACGGTGCGTCCGCTTACAGTGTTATAGCGGACCGCTATAGCGCTGTAAGCGGCGCTAATTTTTCCTTTGCTAAGGGCGACCCGCTATAGCGGTTTTAGTTTCGCTAAAACGCTATAGCGCGCTATTGATAACATAGCAATGGAATGTATACTGGGACATACATGTAAGTATTGGAGTTGACCATTAAGATATTGTATGAAAATTCCGTACAGAAAAGTTAGGCACAATCACAACAACAACAACTAAGCCTTTTCCCATACTAGACGGGGTCGACTACATGGATTCTTTGTTTTCACATATCCCTATCGTGTGCCATGTTAACAGTTAACTCCCAATAAGCTAGATCATTCTTTATTGTTTCTTTCCAACACTTTTGTGGTCGTCCTCTACCTCTTTTAATACTTTTCAAATTTAGTTTTTCTAACCTTCTTATAGGTTCTTCTTTTGATCTTCTTTCTATATGTCCAAACCATCGTAAATGATGTTCTCTCATTTTATCCTCTATTGGTGCCACTCCTAATTTGTTTCTAATAACCTCATTATGTATACGGTCTTTTCTTGTATGACCACTCATCCATCTCAACATCTTCATTTCTGTCACAGACATCTTTTGTACATGTTGATGATTAACTGCCCAACACTCAGAACCATAAAACATGGCAGGCCTAATTGCTGCTCTATAATATTTACCTTTTAATTTTAATGGTATCTTCTTATCACAAAGAATACCTGATGCTCCTCTCCATTTTAACCAACCAGCATTAATTCTATGTGTAACATCTCCATCAATTCTTCCATCACTCTTAAAAATTGACCCTAGGTATTTAAAACTTTCCTTTTCGAGAATGCAATGTGTGCCAATTTTAATTTCTATGTCCTCTGAAGTAACCAAATGATCAAACTTACATTCCATATATTCTGTCTTTGTTTTACTAAGTCGGAGGCCTTTGCTTTCTAATGTTTCTCTCCATAGTTCCAATTTTCTATTAACTTTTTCCTTAGACTCCTCCACTAATACAATGTCATCTGCAAATAACATACACCAAGGTACTTCATCTTGAATATGTTTTGTTAACTCATCCATCACCATTATAAATAAGTATGGACTTAAAGTTGATCCTTGATGTAACCCAATATTAACTTCAAAGAAGTCTATCGTTCCTTCATGAGTCCTCACACATGTTTTTGCACCATCATACATGTCTCTTATAAGGTTAATATATGTCAATGGGATACATCTTTTTTCCAAAGTTCTCCAAAGAACCTCCCTCGGTACTCTATCATAAGCTTTTTCTAGATTAATAAATATCATATGAAGGTCTTTCTTTTTTGCTCTAAAATGTTCCACAAGACGTCTCAAAAGGTGAATCACTTCAATAGTAGATCTGCCTGGCATGAATCCAAATTGGTTCTCTGTTGTACTAGATACTTGTCTTAACCTATGTGCGATAATTCTTTCCCATAATTTCATAGTATGACTCATTAACTTGATACCTCGATAATTTGCACAATTTTGAATGTCTCCCTTGTTCTTATATATGGGTATAAGTGTACTTGCTCTCCATTCCTCGAACATCTTTTGGTTTTTCCATATTTCATTAAATAGTCTTGTGAGCCAAGTGATTCCTATTTCTCCTAGTATTTTCCAAACTTCTATAGGAATATTATGTGGTCCTACCGATTTATCACCCTTCATATGTTTAAGAGCCTCTTTGACTTCATTCGTTTGTATACATCGGTAGAAATTGTGGTTTATATACTTTTCTGACTTGGCTAAATCTCCTAAACTAATACTAACATCTTTATTTTCATTAAAAAGATTATAAAAATAGTTTTTCCATCTATTTCTTATATCATCATTTGCCACTAGAATTTTTTCATCCTCGTCTTTTATGCATCTAACATAATTAAGATATTTAGTTTTCTTATCTCTAGCCCTAGCTATCCTAAAAATATCTCTTTCACCCTCTTTTGAGTTGAGTTTTTTATATAAGTCCTCCCAAATCTTAGCTTTTGCTTCACTAACGGCCTTTTTGCTTCTTTCTTTGCTTTCTTACAAGCTTCTAAAGTTTCACTAGTTTTCTTAGCATAATGTAATTTGTAACATGCCCTCTTTGCCTTGATTTTATTTTGTACTGCTTCACTCCACCACCAAGCTTTTTTTGTGCCGGTACACCTCCCTTAGATACCCCTAATACATCTTTTGCTACTTTCCTAATATGTATAGCCATATTGTTCCACATATCACAGGGAACTTGAAAAGTGTTTTTCCACCAGTTTAGGATAACATTAATGAGCTTGAGGTTCAATTGATGACAGCCCCATTCTTCCCCACTTCTTAGTAGTTAGTACCTCATCGTTCGGATTTTTCTTTTAAAATTTTGCCTTTATTCTTTTGAATCGCCTTTTTCCCCAACTGATAAATCGGGTAGAACCCAACTTGTAATAACTGTACTTTTACTGTGCTTTTGTTGTTCATGATGGCAAATAAACAAGATGCCATTATTTGATGTGTAAAAAGTATGGATGCCCAAAAAATAATTCCCTCAGCCAAGAAAATCCTTGATTTGTTTCTTGGAGTAGAAATTCAACACATTTTATACAAATTGTATGTTTCATATAATATGATATATCATAAACTGTGTATTGGACTGATATGATTCAAGCAGTTGTTTTACATATCGCACAATAAGTTTTTACACGTATCATATTGATGAAGAAATAGATATGATACTAAGGTGTATGGTAAATGCTGATAAGGGGCGTGTCATATTGAGCGTATCACATCATGTATACAATACAACCTGTTTCTTTTCATTTTATAGTTGAAGTAAAATAACCAATTGTTAAGTGTTTTAAGAATTAATTCTCATTGCACAACAAAAGTGGCAATTCAGACAATGACAGGTCCCAGTGCATAATGACAACAATATCAATTTATGATACGTGATGAACATAGTGATATACAACCCATTTGTTGTTTACTGACACTCTTTCTTGGAACTTTTATTTTTTAATGATACAGTACATATGGCATGTATCACTACATAACATATGGGTAGAGGCGAAAGATACAAAATCCACATTGATACTTACAAGACTCATTCACGCATAGTTACCATGAAACAAAATGAATAAGAGAAATTTTGTGTGAAGCACAAAAAATATCATGAAGCATTCTTAAAGCAATTACAAAAACGCATAGGAAGTGGATGAGAAACATAATCTACATACGTGAAAACTTAATGATTCACTGACTACAATTGATTCCTAAGAGATTAGGGAGCGTTGAGGGAAAAATAGGAGGCAAGGGGAAATGAAGTTGAAGTGATTTTGGAAGAAGATGAGAAACGGAGTAGGAAGAACATGAAGCGAGGCTTCTCAACTTTTTGGGAGACATTCCACTTCCGTCTACCTTGAAACCATTCTCTTGGAAAATTACAATAGCAGAGAGAGAATGATTCAGATGACACAAATCCATGTGGGACCCATGTTAACCTGGTTGCATCATCAACAAGAAATATAAATTAGGTTGACATGGATCCCACATAGATTTGTGCCAACTCAATCATATATATATATATATATCTATATATATATATAGAGAGAGAGAGAACATTGAAGCGGTTATTATGATTCAGTTAGCATAGCACAACTCAGCTATGCCTATTTGACTAATAGATACTTCTTCTCGATGTTGACAGTTGGAGATAGTGCATCGACCGCCATATCTTTCAGATCCAATTATAGGATAAATAGGATATTTCATGTAGCGCTAAAAAAATCAAATAAGGGCATAACAAATAGTGGCAATTTTGTATTATATTATTATCCATGTGCTTCCTGCCTCTATCACTGTGCACTCGCTGCACTTGTTGTCATTGTGCACACTCTTACTGTGTACGATCCCTATAGTAGTGCTGACACTTTCACTGGTCAATGATTTTGATAACCACTTAATAGAACAACTAATACTTCAATCACAAAAAGAAAGGGGATGCATCATGCGTGTCATACCATACACATGATGCTGATGGCCTCGCTTTTGTTCAATAAGGTATGATGCATGGGCTATGTGATACATATGATACATTGCACCACTAGTTGGGTATAGAAACAAAACTGAATTAGCTGAAGAAGTAATTTAGTTTTCACGAGTAGAGATCAGTAGAAAGGAAGAGGAGGGAGAGGAGGATGGAGAAAAAGGAATGGAGAAGAATAGCTAATAAGAAGATGATCCATTGTTTTATTATAAATTTCGTAGTGATGTAAGGAATTGATAAGTCATTTATGTTTTAGAATTTGAATGGTTATCAATTTTATTTGTGTTAATATAGTATGCCTGCATGATACTCCTTAAACACATTTAAACATATTACACACACAGATATATATATGTATACCCGTGGATGTAATAGTTTTGAAGCTTGTTAAATGATGTTGATGCTTGCGACCACCTTAGGTTAGTATAGGAAAAGTTAATGTCATGCCAATAAAAGATAAAATGAGAGAAACATACTTAAGGTGGTTGGACTTTTGACATTTAGGGAGGTGATTAGATGGAACTCGGTTAAAGAAGGTTTGAGAAATTAGATGGAGGAAGGCCTCAGGATGTTGGAAGGGAACGAGAAAACATTATTTTACTCTTTTGGAGTTGATTGCTAATACTGCAGAAGATAGAGCACAATGATAACCAAGAACCCATGTAGTCGACTCAACTTAGTGTGGCATAAAGCTAGTGTTATTTTGGTTCTTTTTTCTCAATTTTCTGTGTTTTCTGAAATGTGTGAATATTACATATATAATAGGCACAATACAGAAAATGTATTTCTGTGAACTTTAGATAGGGTCATGATATGATATTTGGCAACATTAGTTCAGATTAAGAATTTTTCTTGTATGAGAAGGCTGCTGCTAAACTCTGAAGTTTTTATTTGATTTGCTAGGGATCTTAAAGCATAGTCACCCATATCATCGATATATTGGAACTGTCATGATAAAGGTGTCAATAATGTAGTTTACATTATCAGGAAAACATCGTGATATGTTTGAAACGTTTCCTTAAAGTATCACAATTATGATAATATCTCAATAAACTTTCTATTTGCTCATTCTTTGCCTTTTTTAAACTACTTTAGTTCTGTTTTATAACTTTGACTTCATAAGCCTCTTTAATGTTTGTACTTCTCAGAAGGAAAATGGTCTTAAAATGGTCGTTCGTAAATTTTTGCTTTACATTAAAATTTTTTGACACATCCAAGGTTCTTTTAAGAAATATAATTTTTTGAAATATTTTCAGTGAAAAACCTCTCTAAAATTTGTTGAGAACAATACCGGTGACTATGTTTCAAAGGATCCAGCTCTGTTTACTAGTTATTTATTTTGGTAATCTTCACTTCTTTGATATGCATATAAAAGCTTTACTTTTTATTTGCCACATTTTGCAGTTGGAGATTGTTTCTTCTACTCCAGGCGTATTTGAGGTTGTTCCTATGCCAGATTTAGACTGTGCCTTTTCTATTCTAAGTTTCTAACTAGAAGTTCCATCTGTGCGTGTGTGTGGGTTTGTGTGTGAGTGAGTGTGTGTTTAAAGAAGCTAAAGTCTCATTCTTGTATTTTTTTAGGCAATTCAAGAGGTTGTAAGAGATCATCCATCATCAGTTATAGGAGTAAGTAAACAAAAGGTGTTGGGATGTTATCAAAATAGAGAGTTCACCTTTGCCCCTGCCTGGTTAATGGCGCTTTACTTGTGTGTTTTAATCGCATCATGATAGAAAGAAATTTTGTGCTTATTTTGTTATTTAGGTGGGCACTATCCTAAACTCCAAGGATGCAAAACATGCCATTCAAGCTGGGGCAAGATTCCTAATGAGTCCAGCAACTATTAAGGTAAGTCATTTACCTGCATGTGGGCTCCTAGATGTTGATATTAGGAAGCATTCCATTTGCAGTTCTCCTGAGATGGTAAAATGGTGCATTAACAAATGAACCACCAAGATCTTTCAGAGTTCTGATTTCTGTCTTTTCCTTCTTCGGTTTATTCCACATCTTGATCTCCAGACCTTCCTGGCGGAGCAAGTAAAATTGCTTGTTGATTATATAGTTAATAATGTGCTCTGCTTTCTTTCATGTGGTCTGTAGGAAATTATTGATGATTATAGAGGCAGTGAAGTTCTTTATCTCCCTGGAGTAATGACACCAACAGAAGTATGATCGTTTGCTGTCTTTAACATTCATGTTTACAACTTGGTTTTTATTAACTTTTCAAAAGCAAACACTTGCATCATCATATTAACATAGTAGATGTTTTTGCTGCAGATAGGTACATCAAATCAGGTATGAGTAGGTAGAGTGTGGGGACCCAATAGTGTATGTCTAGGTAGACACATGGATAGATTTAATCATCAGTTATGCTTTTATTTGCCACGGGTCACATTTTGGATGAACAAAATTAAACGATATGTAGAGGACGAAGGGAGTGAACAAGTGATACGGTGCTTCATTCAACATATCTTTTGATTGGATACCCTTGATTTACCAGATGCCACGATGCAAAATCTAGCTCTTGGGTGTTTAGAAACCTTCATTTGTTGCATCGTGTTAAATTCTGTACCTGCAAATTTAAGCCTTCTGTAAAGCATCAACCTCTTCATGGATTGTGATCCACTGGTTATCCTTCATGTTAAAAATCAAACTTCATGGTGCATTAAGTTGGATAAGACTTTGTCATTCTAAATAAATTAGAGAAACACATCCAGATGGTCTTCTAGCATTCCATGGTTGCATTCCTCAAAAATAGGAAAGAATACCACCATAAGCTATCATGGTTCCCCCCCACCCACTCGCACCCCCACATGCATGTACGTCCGCACACACATATGTATAATATTAAGTCGAGGGAAACTGGGTCACTCATATTGAACCAACATAAAACTATAGATTCAGAAAGGTTGTTCTTTTTCTTTCGTTCATTATATATTGATGTAAAGCATTAATTGGTGTGTGATATGGTGTTTGATAAAGCCCAAGTCATGGTGCCATCTACTTGGAACGCACAAGTAGGTATCGTATAGAGTTATCCTAATGTAAATGTGCTAGCCATTGAACTTAAATCAACTACAGCTTTTAGCAACAGAGTTCAGGTTTTATTTCATCTCTGTGTGTGTGCATGTGTATGTGTGTCTGTGTGCCTGCATGTGTCTGTTTATCACACTTTTCATGGTTTAACAGGTAATAACTGCACATGCTGCTGGTGCCAGGGGCGTGAAGGTGAGATGTTTTCCTCTTTTAATGAAGAAAAATGATTGCTTTGTTAAAATGAAAAAAAGTATGGTGTATGTTTCATGGATTTGATTGTGTAGTGGGCGTCTGTGATAGATATGGCTCTACTATTATGAATTTTGACTTTTCTGTTCCAATGCTGACATGTAAGAGAATCTAGATAGTAGTTTATTTTTTATGAGAGCTGTCTCCTTGTTGAATTAAGATTGTAACAATCTTGTTGTGATTGGTTGTGTGCTATATTCATCAATTGCACCATGATGTCAAGCTGTGCTAGTTGAATCTGGCGAAAGAGTGCTGCTGAGGGAGAAAGTCATTTTATCACCACCTTTCAATTGTTTGCATTGAGGGATACAAGATAAAATTGGCAGACATCATCCTCATGATCCTACAGTAATACCACCTTGAAACCCTGCCTTAAACTGAACTAGCAACAGGGACGATAACTCTTGGATTTAATTTGATTTTGGAACTTTCAAACTGTTTGAAGATAGGGTGAGATCATTTTACATGTTTCAGTATGTTTGTCAGCATCAATTTTTTAGTAAGGCTAACCACTTAATTGAATGATTTAGTCATTATGTTAAGCTATCTTAGGTCATTTGGAGAATTGTGTCATCAATAAGCGCCTTTGACATCAGATAGTTCAAGGGCCATTTCTACTAGGATCATCTCTCACATGCTGATTGATACTTCACTTGCAATGTGTGAAGTTTACAACAGATTTACTCAGCAAACTTGTTGAAATTTTCTACATTGCTTGCTGCTTTTTATCATTAGTTGATCTTAAACACCACTTGGGATTTGATTCTTCATGCACTTGTGTTCTATTGTTGGTAATTCATGTGACTGCCATAACTTCTGTTATTGCATTTTTTTTCATTGATTGCAGAGGCTGTGTAGTATGTGATTCATCTTGAAGATAATAGCAATTTTATTGTGTATTGAATAGGTTTATCCAATTTCAGTATTAGGGGGCCCCCAATATATATCAACTCTTAAGAAGCCATTTCCCCATATTCCGATGATTGCTTCTCAAGGCATCACAATAGGTTTGTCCGAAGAGCCAAAGCTTGTTGTGTGTCAGTGGATGTGTGTGTGTGTGCATGTGCTCGTGTGTGTGTGCATGCGTGCAGATATGTGCTTGCCCATGTGTATCTGAAACAAACATCCAAATTACGTTAACTTAGTCTTAACATTGTGCACATGGTTGTTTGAAACCAACCAGTGGAGTTGTGGACTGGGGGTTCTGCACTGTCTCCATGCAATAACCTGCTTGTGGATGGTAAAAGGATTCTGAGTTACGGGTGTATGGTTTGGGTGAATGACTGGAACAATGAGTGACACCAGAACTGGATTCTATTATTAGTTTGTCTCCTGCTGCCAAGATTCTATTAAACCAAGTAGTACTTAATCGAGTATGTAAAAGTACACATTTACAAACTGGTCTAATGGTAAGTCGTTGGCACATGTACATACTTGATATAGACGTATATACATAGGCTCTCTCACACATATGTGTGTGTAGAATTTTAGAAAGTAGAAAAACACTTCAAGCAAACTCCGCCCATGTAAGTGATCACTCTTGCATGGCCGGTCCCAAGCCCGGATAAACGAGGAGGGTTGCGGTAGGCTTCCGACAACAAGCATAAAACTTTATCCGACTTATATATCATTGATTCTACAAGTTATGAGCATTGTATGGGGTGTTCTCTCTTAGCGATGCACTACAGAGGTTGAATACAATGAAAAGTAAGCAAGGGTCTCTACATCTTCATCCAGATGCAGTGAATCAATTACAGAGGGGGTTCCTCCTTCATGGACTGGTGAGAGTAAAGAAGTTAGTTTCTCTATATTATCGCCTGAATGTAGTGAACAAGTTACGTTGAGGGTCTTCGCATTTTTAGTATGGACGGATGCGGATGAGAAGAAAGTTAGTCCTAGATAATAAGATTTATATTGGTACTTGAAATATCGGAAGATTGATCGGCAAGTTAACGAAGGTGGTAGATGCTATGATTCGGATAAAGATTCACATTCTATGTTTATAAGAGACAAAGTATGTTGGAGAAAAAACAAAAGAGAAGGAGAATACAAGTTTTAAATTATGGTACTCAAATAAGGAAAAGGCTCGAAACAGAGTTGGTATTATCATAAATAAAGATTTAAAGGATAGTGTAGTAGACATACAAAATTAGTGTTAGGAGTAGAGGTTTTGAATATAGTTTGTGCTTACGCTCCCCAAGTAGGACTAGAAGATAGTATAAAGACAACTTTTTGGGAGGAGTTAGATAAGATAATTCAAAGAATTCTATAAAGGGAGATGATTTGTTTGGGAATAGACTTAAATGGACATGTCGATAAAGAGGCACTAGGACATCAAGGTATTCATGGAAACTATGGTTTTAGGGATATAAATGTGGAGGATAAAGAGATTTTAAATTTTGCTACGGCTTTTGATCTTTTTATAGCCAATATAATTTTCAAAAAATGACATGAACATTTAATTACTTATAAGAGTGGCTTGTCACAAATACAAATTTATTATTTTGTTTGTAGGAAAAAAGATAGATCGTATTGTAAACATTGCAAGGTAATTCTAGGAGAAAGCTTAACTACGCAATATCGACTTTTAGTAATGGATTTGCAGGTAAAAAAGTGGACAAAGAAGAATAGAGTACATAGAGTTATTCAAACTAGATGGTGAAACTTCAAATGTGATAGAAAGTTCTTCGATGAGATAGCATGGAATTATGTAGGTACACCTTATGATACGTGGAACAATATGACTATACATATTAGGGAAGTGAAAAAAGATGTATTAGGCGAATCTAAGGGAGGCATATCAGCACAAAAAGAAGTTTGGTGGTGGAGTAAAGTGGTGCAAGGGATGCTACAAATTATATTATGCCAAGAAGACTAGTGAAACCTGGAAGGCTTATAAGAATGAAAAAAGCGAAAAAGACCGTTAGTGAAGCAAAAGCCAAAATTGAAGAGGATTTATATGAAAAGCTTAACTCAAAAGACGGTGATGAGAAATTTTTAGGATAGCAAAGGCTAGAGATAAGAAAACTGAGGATCTTATTTTTGTTAGATGCATAAAATATGAGGATGAGAATATTCTAGTGGTGAATAATGATATAAAAATAGATGGAAATTTATTTCATAAGTTTTTTAATGAAAATACAAATGTTAGTATTAGATTAGGAGAGTTAGTAAAATCAGAAAAGTATATAAACAACAATTTCTATTAGCGTATTCAAAAGAAAGAAGGTACAGTTTTAGTTAGAGCAAAAAAGAACCTTTACATTATATTTATTGATCTAGAAAAAGCTTATGATAGGGTGTAAAGAGATGTTCTTTGGAAAACCTTAGAAAAGAGAGGTATCTCTTTGAGATACATAAATCTTATAAGATATATTAACGATAATACAAAAACATGTGTGAGGACTCAAGAAGGAATGACAGACTACTTTGAAGTTAATATTAGGTTACATGAGAGACCAACTTTAAGTCCATATTTATTTATATTGGTCATTGATGAGTTAACAAAACATATTAAAGATGAAAAACTTTTGTATGTTATTTACATATGACATTGTGTTAGTGGATGAGTCTAAGAAAAAAGTTAATAGGAAATTGGAACTATGGAGAGAAACATTAGAAAGTAAAGCCTTCAGACTGAGTAGAACAAAGGCAAAATATATGGAATGCAAGTTTGATCATTTGGGTACTTCAGGATATAAAAATTAAGATTGGCACACATTGCATCTCTCACAAAGATAGTTTTAAATACTTAGGATCAATTTCTTAAAGTGATGGAAAAATTGATGGAGTACGCATATAATTAATATTGATTGGTTAAAATGGAGAGGGGTATCATGTATTCTATGTGATAAGAAAGATATCATTAAAGTTGAAAGGTAAATATTATAGAGCATCTATTAGACTTGTTATGTTCAGTTAATCATCAATATGTACAAAAGATGTCTGAAGCATAAATGAAGATGTTGAGATGGATGAGTGGTTACACAAAGAAAGACCGTATACATAATGAGGTTATTAGAAACAAATTGTGAGTAGAACGAGAAAAAACTGTTTAAGATAGTTTGGACATGTAGAAAGACACCAAAAAATTTTCCAGTAAGAAGATTTGAAAAACTAGATTGTGACAATGTTAAAAGGGGAAGAGGACGACCACAGAAGTATTCGAAAAAATAATAAAGAATGATCTAGTTTATATTGAGTTAACTGCTAGCATGTCACAGGGCTATATGGAAACAAAGAATCCATATAGCTGACCCCATCTAGTATTAAAAAAAGGCTTAGTTGTTATTGTTGTAGAAAAGCACTTCAAACATATCCTAGTATTCATAATCACAGATGTGTGTGTGTGCATGTGCCCGTGCATAAAACTTTTAGAAAGTAGAAAAGCACTTCAAGCAGGTCCTAGTGTTCGTAATCACACGGTTACACAAGATGGAATCATTGGTCAACACGTGAGAGGTTGTCCATAAAAGGAGCTGATGTATGTACAGACTCGCAATAGGGACTTCAATGCATAGTAAGTTTCTGCGTCCAATTGAAATCAGATCATAGTCTTCCAACTTCCAAGGCAGTTTCACCTGATAGGACAACAATTGCCACACTATAGGCCCAATGCCTTTCCAACAAAAATCGGTTCTGCTCAATGGCTGCAGTCATGTAATGACATTCTTACATTTACATGTCTTTGTTTTTGACTCGCAAGCGGGGTTAAACAGACTGTATAGGAAACAGACACCTAACTGCTCCTCAATGATGAATCTTCTGATCTCTTGCCGGAGAGCCCAATCTCGTTGCTTGCCAATGTGTGTGCATCCACTTGTGCTTGTGCATGGGTGTGTGGCACCTGGCTGTCCATGTGTATCTTACCAAACATCTAGATTACATTAACTTCATGTTAACACATCCACATGGTTGAAGCAAACCAGTGAAAAATATTGTACCGAGAGCTCTTCCTTGTCTCCCTGCAAGTACCTGTTTGTGAATCGCACAAGGATTACAGTTATCTCTATTCAGATCCCTGCACTAGTTTTTCAAAAATTTAATTTCTATGGACGGAGTAAAAGCCTTTTATGATTTCGTGTCTCCCAGATTCTATGGAATTATATCTTCGTCATGGAGCTGCAGGAGTGGTGTTGTCTGATTCTATATTTGACAAAGAAGCCATGAGAGAACGAGACTTTAATACAGTATGCCGATTAGCCAGAGAAGTTGTTTATCGAGCTAACAAAGCTATTCAGAGGTAAGAATCACAATGATTTGTTGTACGTTTCAGGGAAAAAATGAAAATTCCTTTCCTTTTCCTCCTTTGAGAAAGGTATTCCCTACGCATAATGTGCATGGCTTCAAAACTGAAAAGGCCAGGCTTAATTGTCAAATCGCTTTGTAGGTGTCTTCGTCTTAGTAAATAAGAAGAGATGTGGAAGTTTAATGTTCAAGAGAATGTTTTATAATTCACTCTCATCTCATTTCATATCCCACAGGATCCACAAAGAATCCATGTAACCAACCCCATCTAGTATGGGAAAAGGCTTAGTTGCTTATTTCATGTCTCAATGGCAATATAAAAACAATCGCTTGGGCTTCTTGCAGGAAGAGGAACTGATCCTTGATCTGCTAGGTGTCTTTTCTTCTTCTGCGGAGTCACTGTCATGTGTTCAAAGTTCAAACCATCAATTTCCCTGCGAGGAAGTCCGAAGTCCGTAGAATGGAGAAACTTGGGCACAGTTTTGAGAAAGAGATCACATTTCATCGTCGGTCAGAGACAGGTTCATCAATAATAATAATCTCTCCTTCCACACCATCTTTAGAGAAGCGATCCATGTTACCAGGAAGTCCGAAGGCCGTAGACTGGAGAAACTTGGGCACAGTTTTGCCGAAAGAGAGTACCTTTCATGGTTGGTCAGATGCAGGTTCAAGTGAGAACAGTCGGATGTACGGTGGAAATTTGATACAACCTAACTGATGTGTTATGTATAAATAGCACTTGATATGCTCTCTGCTTTATATTCGTTGAATAAGAATCAGAATCAGAAACCTTCAATAAAATGAATCCTTTTCAGCTAACAAGTATATCTCCAGCTTTGCATAACATAAAGATTAATGGTGCGTAACTACTTTTGAACAGTTATTTTAGCTCTTTGAGTCTGGATGATGCGGTACACAGGCATGCCATCTATCATGGATATCTAATACTTTATTTTGATGTCAATTCACTATTAACTTTAATTGATTTTTCTGTTGCTAATTTAACAACAAAAGGCTCATGTTCTTGTAAGGACTGACAAATGAACAAACCAAGGTGGGTTTGTTTATGGACTCAATCATGTTTACATATGGTCCTCTAGCTCATTTTGACCGAGCTGAACAAGAACTAAAAACAAGCTGAACATAAGCTGCTACTTAAAAGTAACAATGTAGTTTCCTTTTTGTAGCTTTCAATACAAAATCGAATTTTGTAATTAGGAGGTCGAATTTTATTGCTTATAGTGGATTATTTCTTATGGTCGAGGATATTTGAGATTTTTTGTTTCAGTGAGTTTTTTGGTTTCTTCTTTAACCAAAAACGTCTGGATGGTTGGGAACACCAAGTACACTGCTATATTTATGAGCAATGTTAGGATCGAAAGTGTCTACACTTAACCAAAATTTCAGTTCCTTGAGAGGATGTAACACAATAATCTACATTGGCATTAACATCTCTGAGAAAAATATGTAAATCCCTCAAGAGTTGTAATGCATCAATCAGGTCACATTGATCAAATGGAAGTTCCATTGGATATCCGTGTCTGTTTAAATTCTTTTTAAAGTTGAACTTCCCAAATGGCACCCAAGTATTGGATGCAAAGTCAAATCCTTACACAAATGCCTTTATTGGTACATGCATGCCGTTGATTATAGCAATTGGCAGGAAGAAAGAGATGAAGATAGCGGTGGATTTCCAACGAGATGAAAATATGTTGGAAATTTGAGTCCTCAATAGCGGTGTAAAAAAGAAATGGAGCATTGAACAAAGCTCACATTGTATGAAAACTTATTATCATAGTTGCTTTTACTAGGATGCATTATGTTCAAGTCTATACTCTACAACAGAGTTTGAAGCTGCCTTACATGGCGAATTCGCTGCCTTCTGTTCCACTGCATGGAGAAGATGCAGGTGTGCTTGGTTCAGTGTACCACTCATTCTCTCTACGCTTGATAAAGTATGCCTCTGATAAATTAGCAGATATCTTTAGTATAAAAGGGATAGAAATGATGAATATGGGAAAGTGATTTAATCATGAGAACAGAGACCCCTAACCTGATACAAATATATTCTCATATTAGTCCTCATCGTAGATGAACCTTGGTGGATCTGGATCGCCAACGCCAACTACAGTGCTCCCACTGCAGAGTAAAACGTGAATATGGGATTTCATATCTTCAGAATCAGCTAATATCTTCCAGCTCCCACACATATATGCATTCATGCATGCACACAATTCTTGTGAAACATCATGCTTTAATATTCGTTGCAATTATTGTTGTCAATGCGACAACGAGTTTTCCAATCTGCACATACTGCATTGATTTGGTTCCTCAAAACAAGGATAAGGGTAAATTCTGGGATAGTGTGTTCCATGAACTCAATCCTCTCAAAATCTAAGAAAATATATCTTTATGCATCAAACATTTATATCCTTGTTCCTACGAACTAAAATCTTGTTTTGCAAAAGTGAACCTTGGTTGTTTACTTGTATACAATCTTCAGTACCTGCTCATCCTTTCTCAAGCGTAATATAGAGTGGAATTAAGACAGATCCACTTTTCTGAATCTAGAATTCTAGTCTTCGTGTTTTAGGTGGGTTTTACAACCCCTATAGGGGTGCTTTCTCCTAGATATAAATAAAGAGACACTGGCTTCTCAAGAAGGAACTTCAGCTGTCTCATTATGTATCTATGGAGTTCATGCAGTAATTGAATGGATTTCCATGTCAAGATAACAAGAAAAATGCAAGTCTTGAAAGATTAAAGACTAAAAGACTGAACATCACCGACCAATCTTGACATAGGTAACTGATTAATCTTCCACAGCAGAAAGGACAGAACAGAAAACAGTATCCCTTAAGTATCTCTTAAAAGATAAATCCGCTCAATGGAATTTGTGTTGGATCTCAGTGCTCCTGTGACACT
This sequence comes from Brasenia schreberi, assembly GCA_036023115.1. Classification (NCBI taxonomy): domain Eukaryota; kingdom Viridiplantae; phylum Streptophyta; class Magnoliopsida; order Nymphaeales; family Cabombaceae; genus Brasenia; species Brasenia schreberi. The sequence goes on from JAYKKT010000080.1 coordinate 2,720,613, forward strand.
GACCCACTACCCCACTACCTTCTACCATAAATAGTGGTAGAGCAACCCGCTACTAAACAGGTACTGGAGAAGATCTAACAAATAACAATTCAAATAATCTGTCGAAAGAAGATTCTCTCCACTAGTTTTAAGTAATATGAACAAATACAGATGGCACAAGTACATGGGTCAATAGAAAGAAAAAATCTCGTATTAGACAGGAAACATTAATCCAAAACATCACAGATGCAGATACCAATGTGGATAACTCCCCTTAGTGTGTGTGCGCGCTTGTATATTTAACTTCCGTTCAGAAGCTAGTGACGCGATATGATTAGGCACATACATTGTGGAAAGAGAACACACTCACCTTCCTGACATGAAAACAGCAGCATATTGTCCACGTCCTGCTGTGAGAACACGTTGCTTCAACCTTTTCAATGATGGCAAGACTACAAAAGCAGGAGTCTCTACAAACAATGGATGGTCATCATCAATATCAGATAATAAGGTATAACAAGCCATTGGAAAGAGCTGGGGAAAACCATAGGTAAGTTTCTACCAAGGAATTCTTACAGACCTAGGTCATTGATACAAACATCCTGAGAAATCCCATTTTTCTTGATTGTCTCCAACAACAATAAAGGGTCAGCAGAGCTGGTTTGATCTAGCCGAAGGTTCTATACATTTGAAAAAGAAAGAAAATTGTCAGGAATGGCTAAATAACTCATTTGAAATGCAAGAAGTAAAAAATCGGAATCTGCAATACCCTGTAAACTTCGCCCGTTGGACATGCTTGTTCAGGCTTTATTAAAACCAATATGTCCATGGGAATCGGTGAAGGAATGCCTTCAACAACCTACAAGATGCAACCTTTTAGAGAAACTTAAAACTATCAAAGATGAAAAAGTTATATCTGGAAAGAATGCTAAATGATTATGATAGTTTTAGCCATCACCATCAAAGCTGCTAGATGGCAAGTTACAACCATTCTTAACATGCTACCCGGATAATTTAGCACATTTATTTTGTTTCCCCTAAATATAAATTTCCATCCACTATGTTGCATGTGACGAAGGGAACTTGTTAAATAAGACCAAATAGACTTACAAGTTACAACTCTACACTGTTTCACTTTGGTGGCCAACTGGAGTGTCGTGCACATATCATACCTCACCCCTACCAGTACAATATGCTGCTCCATGAGAAAAAAAGAAAGGTATGTCGGAGCCAATTTCACTTGACCATTCCTGAAGATCTTTTTCTGCGGCAATGCATCCACTAAACTGGTTTGCAGCCCAGAGTGCAGTACCAGCGTTACTACTTCCACCACCAAGTCCAGCACCAGAAGGGAACTTTCTTATCAAGATGGATCTGCAAGCAATACATGGTAGACTTAAGACATTACAAGATAGTTTCTCATCATTCTTTGTTATCAAATAGTACGAAAACAGGGATTATATGTTCAGGAGTTCCAAAGTACCCAGAAGAAGTTGTCAGTGCTCGTCTTCTTTCTATATAGATTAAGTGCTTTGATAATCTGTAAAAGACAATGAAGGCTAAAAGTACATTACTTAAAAGGTTGTCAGTGCTCATCATTAAGTTTGCTTTTATGTTTTGTGAAAATACATATATAAAATCTATATACATTGCTTTTATGTTTGGTTTTCTGCACTATCTTAGTATTTCAAAATTGCCACACCATAATGATAGACACCTTTGAAATACTAAGATAGTGCAGAAAACCAAACATAAAAGCAAGTCCATTACTTAAAAGAGAAGATAGATTTATGCAAGCTCACCAAATTGCTGTCGTCAACTGGGACTCCAGGTACATTAGTTGAGAGGCGATCTCTACCTTTTGTTGGTGACAGAAAACTTAATTGTATCTCCTAGGCTGATTACCTGATGTCAGAAAGGTTATAGCAAGCAACATTAAATTCACACAAAATCAATGCCCAGAACTAAGTAATTTGTTGTGCACTAAAATCAACAAAAGATGGAGACATATACTTTACTGTTACGATGGAGATGATAAGATTTCCCTTCATCTATCTCTTATCAAATAATTATATTTATACCTGCATAGGTTATGATTTATTTCTTCACATGGATCTGGTACCTCTATCAAAATGTGAATAAAGAAAACAAGAGGGATCCGAAGATCTTCTCCATGGGCCCATCGGCAGCTCCACCTACATTTGTATTCATTTCACGCTTTTACCTCCTCCCGATCCTAAAACGTTACAGAAGATTTCATCTTTCGCAGGGTTACGTGCAGCAAGAGATAGCCTATGATACACTTCCTACAGCGAGCACCAAAGCAGGTACATAGAGAACCAAAGAAGCGTACATAGCACGGTCCAAAGAAGAAGAAAAAGAACCGTGCATAGCACAAGTAAAAGGCTTAAAATCTAGAACTTTACATAAAAATTAAGCATTTAGAGGAAAATAGAATACATAAACTTACGTGAAAAAGAGAGGCCAAATCATGGTAACCGTCTTTTCTCTTCTTCGTTATTCTCAAGAACACGTTAATCTGAATTCCACAAGGTAGGTACCACATCATCAAACCAAACGTGACCAAAATTGAGATGAAACCATGAAATCCTTAACTCAAAATAATTACCTTACAAAGGAGAGAAGAGTGAGAGCCTTGAGAGGCCAGCTTGCTTGTCCACCTCATCTGCTAACTTATTAATCCTTTCATCCGGGTCATAATAACCACACTACCCCATGAAAATATTTTCAAAAGAATCGGGTTATGAGCAAGAGAAATTTCTGCTTGTGTATGTTGCGCGCGCGTGCGTGTGTGTGTGAGAGAGAGAAGGCGTCCTACTTCACCTCTAATTGCCTTCTATCCGTTAAACAGACGATCTTGGAAGATGAGCATCCCCGATATCTACAACTTCGAGCAGTGGATCTAGGAAGAATGTCCCTTTGGTGGTGATGACTACCATGCTTCAATTGTAAGGAAGCACACAAATGGTGAGGGGAAGACGTTCACACCGACCACCATCGAGAGAGAGAGAGAGAGAGAGAGAGAGAGAGAGAGAGGCCTTGGTCCAAAACCCGGAACCAAAGCGTGAGTTTGTTGCTCCGAGGGTGCCAGGTCAACTGGCGGGTTGTTCATGGGGGTGGGCTCGGGATCAAAGTCCCCGTCTCCGTTTCATCTCCCTGTATGGATGAAGGCCGCATTCTCGTATCCGCATGTCTCCGTGGAAACCCGTTAGAAAAAAAAAATACCAAAATGAATTCATTTTTATATATAAAATAAAATCTGAATTTATATAAAATACATTGATATTGAAATATATTATTTCGAATGAATGTGTAAAATAACAACGATCAATTCATCAATTCTAAAAAAAGGGTGATATTTTTTAATTTATCATCACACAGTCTATTTTATTATTTTATTAGCTGAGTCCAACTTTTTAGAACTAACGAGAGAAAAGATCGAGATTGGGTTCCCAAGAATAGTTAGTTGTTATTTCCATCTCTGTTTTATACCTTCGAAGATTTTTTTTGGTATTCTTTTTGTTTTCTACTCTTCAAATTCATCTCCTTCAAGATGGATTCGAGAGTGGGGATTCTCTCCCTGATAGTCTGACCCTTCAAGACGGATTCAAGAGTGGGGATTCTCTTCCTCATAGTCTGACCCCTTGTTGCTGAAGGGGAGTTTGATTCCTCAGAGTGCACGTTTATGTGTATGAGGCTTAGGCATTTTTTAATAAAAAAAGAATATGTGGTTTTGTTTTCATAGATTCATAAAATATACATGGAAAAATATGGAAGATACTGTACAGCAGCATCTAGAGGATTAGCTCAAACTGCACAGCCCTCTCATGCAGCAACTGGTGGAGAGTTCAATTCTCAAAAGAGTGCAGTGTGTGTGAGGCTACCGCTTGCTTCGTCAAAACATGAAAAAAGAAAGAAAGAAGAGATACTGTACAGGCATCCTTTCTTTTTTATATATAAAAAAAAAAAAGCTGATCTGAAACGGCGTACCTAGACATGGTCCGTTTCAACTAGAACCCAAAAAAAAAAGCTGACACAAATTAGAACCTGATCGGATCTGAAACCAGAGACCTCCTGATTTGGATCTGGTTCTACCTTCCATAGAACCGGAACGTATCATTCTAAACCATCCGTTCCATATATATTTTCCATGGAACTGGAAGTGATACTAAGGTTTTTTTCCTGATTTTCTTTAAAGATAGGGGATATGCCCGTGAGTTTTGAACTTGAAACCTTTCAGTAAACATGTTCTGTTGCTACTATTTTGTCTGATTTATCACTGCCTTATTTGTCTAGCGGGCTGGTTCCCAACTCATTTCTTGTCTTGGTTCAGTCTGACCTTGAAATGAATTTTGTAGAGCAACCAAGTCCTTTTAGGTGGTGTTTGATTCCTCAGACATGAATGAACTTTCTTACCCCCAATTTCTTGAATTTATAGTTGTATTTATCAACGCCCCAGAGTTCCCACTTTTAATATAAGAACTCATGTGTCCCAATTGACTCCATTGTCAGGGTCTGGATCCCCAGTACATGAAACAACCACCATTTCCATAAATGAACCATCACCAGAGTCAGGTGCATCAAACGCTCTAATTAGGGGTCCGTATCTTGACTCCTAGTAACCATTACGCTCTAAATTTTGTCATTTTAGCATTTAAACAGAAAAATTAAAGACCATGTTCAAAAGTACATTAAAGGACTAATTTTATCAAAGCTGCCATATTCAATCAATCAATAGGAAAATGAACTTGGTGTTCGCATAGCTGCTAAGTGTTCGACAAACAAATGGATTGATTTGTCAATCTTAAGCGAAATAATACTGATAAATGAAGTCTTTAATTGGTAATTGTTTGCTAAAGATTGATTTTTTTCTTGGTCGCAGTAGGAGGCCGAAGCCTAACACACACACAACAGAGGTTTTCCTTGTTTAAGAAAAGGCTTTAAATTTGAAATACTCAAAAGAAAATAAAAGATAAGGAATTGCTTTCTTTAAAATATCTTGAGATTCCGAATGTATATGATATATTGATATATTTAAGATTATTAAGCTTTTATCAAATTAAATTTCTGTTTTAATTGATAGCATTGCCATTATTCTTGTAATATTTCGAAAATGTAGTGGTGACAGATGGTATATGCCTCAAAGTTTCGTCGTAGTCATTAAAATTAGTGATGGCTAGTTCAATACTAGATTTTCACACACAAGGAGCATAAACAATTCTGTATGGGGCCAAATTTCCTTGAAAATTTCTTGAATACTGAAATCAAAAAAGAAAAAAAAGGAATTTAAGCTTATTCAGTTCACAATTTAATGTTTAATTTCTTTCCTCAAACTACAACAGCTAAGTTTTATTCTTAAGAGTACATAAGTGCATAACCTGTTCTCAATGAAAAAGAAAAGTATGGTACATAATGTATTTATCTATGAGTATCGATTCCAAGCTATCAACTAATATACAAGAGGGCAATTGTCAAGAACAAAAGAGTTATTTCCAAAACAATCAAAGAATAGGAGAGAGAGAGAGGGAGAGAGAGAGAATGCATGGTTAGCTAGGCGAGGTATGACACTATGTCGACCCGAAAAGGCAATTTTTTGTGTTAATTAGTTGAGGGGGAGAGATACGTGATTGAAAGTCTGTGTTGCTGTCATATCTAGGGTTTTGATGAGGTGATGAAGATTGGCTCATGCTCAAGTGGTGGCTCTGCATCATTTCCTTCACAGGATTACAGTAATACTCCACGAGTTGCCGGTTGGAGACTCCACTCTGTCGAGGCTGTGTTTGGTAAAAGACTTTGGAGACGACCAACTCCCCTTCCTTTTCTTCTTCCTGTGAGCCCAAATGGTATTGATGCATCACCCAGTTAGTCTTCCCGGGCTTCTTCAATCTTCCATAGTTGGTGTAAAGCACTAAGATCTTCTTATGGCCTTTTGTTTTCCCATCCACCAAGATGGGTCTTGTTTTCCCAGTCTTGTGCCACCTCGTTTCTCCGCCTTGTTCATCCGTTTGCACCTTCCTTCTCTTCCTCGTTCCCGTCGTATATGCTTTCGATGGATAGTGGAAGAAGTGCCTAGCGAGGCCGTCCATGCTCAACCCTGTTAAACATGCCACATGCAATATCATTACATGTATGATTCTTATTGTTCCTATTGCTATATGCAGTATCATCTGTTTGTTCTGTATGTTGGGAAAGCAATACTTCTGTAATAATTCAGAGCCGCTGATGGTGTTATGAATGATGAGATCAGGTCTAATCCTTTATAGCCTAACATCAATTACTGGTGGTTGTTTCATCTCTTAATAGTTTGCAAGATAAATAACACCGTGAATTAGTTTTGTGCATGTATTTCTTTTGTCACGATAACCACTGCTAATTCGAAAGGCAATAAGTGCACTTATTCTGCTGTCATCGGAATTAGGTCAACGACGGTCAGAATTATGTTTTCCGGCTATATTTCACAGTAATAAACTCAACAACAACGATCGGAATTGGGTCTTATAGTAGAGGTGCATCTCATTTTCTCACACACAGAGACACATAATCACCAATTACAACAAGAGTTGAAAATGCTAAATAGTTAAATAGTTAGAACATCCATATTCTTGCGTTGGAGTTGCTGTGTCTTTTATCACTTTCTTCTTTTAAGGCAGTGGCTGGCAATGGCGGAGGTAGAAACTTAATTGGGATGGAGAAATTAGCCGCTTTGAACGGTGTCGGGTGGAGCAAACTATGTATTATAACCCATGGATCCCGACATGGGCTATAGACTCTTAGATTTTCAAAATTTCTGGCGGGCAAACGCCCTACGGGGGCTCAATGTGATCCGCCAGTGGCGGCTGGTATGGTGTTTGTGATGAAAAATGACACTCCCCTAAACCGCTACCGCCGTTACAAAGGGATAGTTTTTACTGAAACAAGGATTTGGCTGCACAACCCTATATCATCTCCGTAAACTAGCATTCCATCCACCACATCTTAAATAACACAAATATGTCTTGGAAACAAACAAAATATTTATTTTCCCGTCAATGCAAGGATCCCCAACAAAGACTTAGTATTCAATGGAAAGAGCATTCAGGGTGTTAGCTCACCTAGTAGAGCTCTCGACTCACGCAATGGACAGCACAAGTTCGACTCCCGCGGTGTGCATACCCGACTTGAGCCTCCCATTATATAAAATAGAGGAAGCCCCCAAAGCATTAATTAGCTCAACTGGCAGGGCAATATGGCACCCTGCTGCAGGTGGGGAGTTCAACTCCCCCGGGGTTCACATGTGTGTGTTAGGCTTCGGCCTCCCTTTTCATAAAACCAAAAGAAAAAGAACTTATGGTAAAGAATTTATCCAACAAAGGCGCCCTCAAATACTCCATGATAAAAGGTAACAACAAGGTTCTTTTAGTTTTCATTTATGATAAGATATTCACCTCATCATGAAAGAGTTGGGACCTATATGAACTTTTGATGTAACGAATAGAGGAATCCCTAATAAGGGAAAGGATTCAGTCCCCTCTGAGATTGGTGAAATATAAAATCATAGCCGTCCACATGAATTCATTCTGGACGGTCCGGATTAGCCTAAATCCTACTTAGTCAAATGCATTCTGATGGATGGCCATAATCTGATAAGGTGATCTTAGGGTGCTGAATAATTTTTCAGAATGAATTGCCTGTTAGTCTCTCTCTATCTATATATATAGAGAGAAAAGTATATGCTCTAAATTCACTTAAATATTTCTATCATGCAATAAGCGCAATCAATATACAGAGTTGAATTAAAAAGTAAATTGTATCATTTTGCATTAAATATAAAAATACAAAAAATACAACGTTACAATTCTCTTTTTAAATTAAAAAATCTTGATTACGCCGATTAAACGTTGAAAATATCTAAGTAGATTTGAGCATATACCCTCTCTCTTTCTCTCTCTTTATATATATATATATATATATATGTGATATATATGTAATGATAGAAAGAGAGGTCAAAGCCTAACAAATACGTGGATCCCCCTTGAATTGAACTTCCCACTAGCAGCAAAGGCGTCAGAGCGCCCTGCTAGTTGAGCTAATGCTGTAGGTGCTCCTGCTATAAGCTGAGAGATGTAACGATAGACACAATTATAGGAATGGATGTCAATTTGGTTATGATCTTGTGTTGATTTACCAAACGATCATGGAAGTTTTTCCGGTTCGTTGGGCTGGCTCGAGTTTATCATATATCTTTATTTTTTTTTCCGGTTTGATCCATATACAAGTCTATTGTGAAAATTTCTCCACAATTAATGCTAATTAAAGTTGTTGCCAATAATTATCATCTGTAATTTACTTCAAAATCAACCCCAGTAATTTCTAGTTTTTATTCTTAAAAAGCCCATTAAAATCCTAAGCAAAAATTTAAAGGAGAATCATGTTTCTAATGGTTTGTGCTTTTTGCATAGCATTATTAACACTGCTATTTAACTCTCATGCTTCTTTCCTTGTGTTCACGAACTGTCTAGTACATACGATATACAGTAAGCTTATACACATATTTTTTAGTCTTAATCTGTTTGTTAAGAAATTTATTCGACGGCTAATTTTCAGATGCAAATGAATGAAAAAGAGAGATTAAGAAATGCGTGAGAGAATCAGCTGTGTAACCTGGAAGTTTTTCAGGATGGGTATAGCAGATGCCTTCTTCACCTTGAATCATTGGAATGAAGTTATGGAGCAAAGGATGAAGCTTGGCTGAGTCACCCTTGACCTTGCTCTCGAGATGTTCAAGAAGTTCTTGGTCTGTCGGATCAAACTTCACCCCCGCCGGCAATCCAGGCAAATTGTGAAGTGCTATCACCTGAGTTCATTAATAAGTTTCTCAAACCTTTATAACACCACTTAATTCAGAGAAAGAGAGATGGTGCAAAGGTTGAGTTAATTTATATATATAGAGAGAGGAAGAGATGGTGCAAAGGCTGAGTTAATTTGCTCTCTCTCTGTTTTTTTGTGTGTGTGGAACTAAAACAATTAATAAGATCATTCGAGGATCTCGATCAAACCTTGTCATCACCATGAAGAGCATCATGGGATGGGATGGCGTGGCCGCATGAAGGGCAGAAACTATCCTGCAGCATCAGCTCCTGCCGCCTCGAGTACTCATCCTCTTCCTTGTTGCTCATCTCCTCGTACCTGATTCCTCAGATCTCTTTCCTCTATGTATTCCCATCACAATATTAATCAACCAAGAAAGAGAGAGGCAGCAACTCTTGCATATATATTGAGGCAGGTCATGAAGAGAAAGACCCTTGGATTTTAAAGAAAAAAACAACGCGATCGCTAAATGGAATAGTATTCTGCATGAGATATTATAATGGTCTCTGACAAAACAAAGAGGTTGCTTGTTTTGTAAGTCTTCTTCTATACTTTGACATTGTTACAAAGTCTGTCGGTCGGTCATGTGAAAAGTTCGAAGAAACGAACAATAGCTGATTGAGTGAGCAACGGGCAAGCCGGAGGGGGGACGTCTTACCTCATGAACGCGATGTTTGCCACCCAAAGTTTTCAGGTTCAACTGTTGCTGGAGTGGCTTCGAAGAAAAGTCGTTCTTCAACGACCTTACTTAATTGTTCTCTCTTACGGTACATATACATACATACATACATACATATATATATATATATATATATATATATATATATATATATACATATATATATACATATATATATATATGTACATATTACATATATATATATATACATATATACATATATATATACATATATACATATATATATATATATGTATATGTATATATGTATATGTATATATGTATATATGTACATATTACATATATATATATATATATATATATATACATATATACTATATATACATATATACATATATATATACATATATACATATATATATACATATATACATATATATATACATATATACATATATATACATATATATATATATACATATACATACATATATATACATATACATATATATATATATATATACATATACATATACATATACATATATATACATATATATATATATATATACAAAGAAAGAAAAAGACAATGATGGATGCTCAATCCCCTTTATCTATATACATATATATACATATATATATATATCATAAATACATAATATCTTTCAGTGCATAATCCTATATAAAATCTAAAAATACAATAATAATCTTAATGTAAATTTCTATAATTGATCATATCAATCAAAAGACTCTCTCTCTCTCTCTCTCTCTCTCTCTCTCTCTATATATATATATATATATATATATATATATATATATATATATATATATATATAATGTTTTGGTTACAATGAGAGCAATATTATTGATAAACAAATGCAACCCACATTTAAGAGCCTTGATCATGAATTGGTCATCTCCAATTTTTTTGGCAACATTACAGACATTTCTTTTCTTACTACCATTTCTTTATGTTAATTTATTATTTATTAAACGCATAGCAAAACATCCCCCATAAGTTACGACATTTATTTATTTTCCAGTTACAATGGGAGGCAGAAGCCTAAAACACGAGGACAAGCCCCAATCGGATCCGATGCAGATAGACATGACTGGTTCTTAATCAGTAACTGAAACCAAACCGGGTGAGGAACTGGTGAAACTGGAACCGAGACCAAATTGGAATCGGCATCAAATAGCTAATGAAACCTGTGTTGGGTAACAGGTTCCTTCATCCTTATATCTAAAACCAACTTTCAACCCAATTGCGTTGCATTTGATCAGTTCGGTCCTTCCATTGTAAAATAAAAAAGGTTTGAGCGAGGCAATCTGAATTATACAGATTGGATTCCACAATGCTGGACATATCCAGTCATCAGCAACCACAAATATGGTTTGCTTACTAATCAGATTGGGTTCTGTATTCAGTAATGCAACTGAACCCAGAACCCAAATCCAGTTGTGTTACTTACGTTTAGAAAATAACCCAATTGTCAAGCACTAAACCCGATTACACAAAAACCCGGTTCGGTATATTGAGTTTTGGTACGATCCAAGATTAATGAGATCCGACCCATTCAAACCCTGATAGACTCTTGGGCCTCATGTTCGATCCGCTTTTTATGTGACCCATGTTTGATTGTGAGCGAAACTGTAACTTCGAGTTTCATAGTCCCAGGCCTTGTAATCAAACACCCCCTAATTAGGGCATGGTTCACATGGCAAGGGAGTCATGTTGAAAGCCTTAGGTCATCCAAGTTCAATACTTAGGGTGGCATCTGGTAGGGGTCTGCCTAACCCAAATTGCTTTCCACTACAAAAGAGGAATTGGGTTTACTTGTTCTTCGAAAAAGAAAAAGAAATAAAAATCTAAAGAAATAAAACCAATAAATAGGTTGCGATTAATTCGAATGTCAAGAGTTTCATCTGAATCCATCTCAACTTGAAGAGACCTCTCAATGTATGATTTTGGGTCTAAAATTGATAAACAGGTTTAGCTGACTGAGAACCGAACCTAAAAGCCAGCAAATGGGTCCAGTAATCATTCGTGAAACTTGATAATGTAAACAGGAAGGTCCACCTTAATCTTGAGTAAGATCAGTGGCGGATCTAGAATTTTTTGTGGGGGTGGGGCGGACTGTCTATTCGATTAGCCATAGATTTTCCAAATTTCAGGTAAAGCAGCCAGTCCACCTCGCTTCAATGTAGATCCGCTGCTGAGTAAGATCTACCAAATTTTCACACAGAAAACGTATGTGATAGCAACCCTTCAACCTACCGATCGTATACCTCCATGTATCAATTTTAGTATAAAATACACAAAGCAAAGTATTGTGTCAATTTCATATGACAGACAACATCATTTAAAAAAAAAAGAACTTCTCTGACTGGTATAATCTGGGTATGGGTTTCAGTATGCTCATGGTAGCTTCGGTGGATCGGACTGGCATTCAATAATCAGTGTTAGGTGACTTCATGCATGGCTGAGCCCAGATTCACAAGACATGGTGCCGTTTCAATCAGGTGCTGCTCCTAGTTGAGAATGTATGGTGCACCTAATTCGACCCTGCATCTTCAATGCAGCACCAGTTTAGCTCAGGCTGCTTTTGCCGGAGCACCAGGTAGCTTCAAGTTGGTTCCGGTTGCTCTTTTTTTTCTGCGAAAAATTGAATAGCAGTCTGTGCCGCCGGCAGCTACTCGAAGGTAACAATGTAGGCTTGTTTGGCTACAGCTAGTTGGATTTTGTAACCCATTTAGGGTCATGTCGACACCGAAAAAATCGAAGGGATACGTGACAAGCTCTAAAAAATCGAAGGGGTCCGTGACAAGCTCTCAAAACTACATTTTTTCCTGACACTGAGTGGAGCTGCTTCAGTTCTTTGCTGTCATTATACTTAATCTAGTGTCATTACTAGCATTTAACTTTTAAGAGAACGATATCATCTTCTTCCTTTTGTTGGTGCAAGGAGGGGGCTGTTGATCGACAGAAAACGCTGTAGCTTGAAACCTCTTTGATACTGATTTCCCTCTGGAAGACTGGCATATTTGAACAGATCAATCCATGTTAAGCATGTCCTCAATACGTTTTAGCAGCAAGATAGAGAATAACATTACTAAAAAATAGGCTTATTCCGGTTATTGGCGAAAATAATTCCGACTGTCTGAACAGTCGGAACATAGTATCACATATTTCGGCTGTTGAACGGTCACAATAAACAGTCGTAATTGTTGATTCTCAAATTTGACTGTAGGAATTTGTTTTATAGAACAATCTGAATTTGATTTCGGCATGTTACGGCTGGCTGCAAGCATTTCCATCAAGCATTGGGAATCTACTTCCAGTATAGATCTTTCGAAGCCATTTTTCCAGCAGTTCCAGTGGTAAACAACCTTTTCTTTTTGTGCTAATTATCTCATTATGGATTTGATTTTCCTTCTATAGTTACACATCCACTTCAACAAATTCAAAGTTGCCATACAGCTTAATTTTCACCAGACGGTAGTCAACATCATACAGCACTGTTGGCCTTGATGCTACTCTGCAATATGCATCATCCCACAGAAATGAAGTGCGATGATTTAAGATAACACAAACAGTTAATGCATTCTCCACTTAGCAAATATGCAGAAATGTTGACTTTAAGACGTCACGTCGGTGCCTCTTTAAGGTATTCAAGTTGGAAATGATGTTCTCATCTGTTTTAACAGAACAAGACTTCAACCTTGCTTTATGAAGATTAATTTAACATAGTTTGATGATGGGTGTCACGAGTCACTTTAGTGAAGGATCAATTGTTGACTGGGACGGCAATTCATGATGGGTGTCATTGTACTAAAGCAATGGCGAACCCAAAAAAACTTTTTAGAGCCCTCCGTTCTATCCGTGTTACACTCAAGTTTTTCCCGGATAACCTTATTCAGTGGTGGATCTAGAATTGTTTTTAGGGTGGGGTGAAAAGCCCCTGAATGATTTCGGGTGAAGTGAATTAGCTTATGGATCTCACCACAGGCCATGGACTTTAAGTTGAATTTAGAAATTTTGAGTGAAGTGAAAGCCCCACCTTATCTGTCACAGACCTTATTAAGTATTTAATTTTTTCTGTTTTATGTACATATTTCTATGTCAATATTTTCATTTCTTTCACATATGTCTCCAGCACATGCTCATAGCAATCGTCCACCACTCAGAACTCTAGAGCATTGGCGCTTGTGTTGATATATTATTTACTCTTTTATTCACATATATCTGCTGCACATGCTCATAGCAAACGCCCACCACTCAGAACTCTAGAGCATTGGCGCTTGTGTTGATATATTATTTACTCTTTTATTCACATATATCTGCTGCACATGCTCATAGCAAACGCCCACCACTCAGAACTGTAGAGCATTGGTGGTTGTGTTGATATATTATTTACCTTTAAAAAGTAAGAAAACAAAGAAATAACTTATCATATGTAAATAAAAGTTGCCAAGCTTTGTAATATTGCCCGTCTTCGTTTTTAATATTAGTACAAAATTGATTTTTTGTGGTCAATAACGGAACAATTCCGACAGTTTACTTATTTCAAGTAAAAAATTGGTACCCAAAATTTATTTCCGACGATTTGCCGAAACATTTTTTATAATTTGGAGAATTTTTTGTTTTATTTTCGATGAAGTTGTTATCTATTTCGGACGATTGAAACCGTCAAAATGTTTTTTGGGGGGATTTTAATCGCAGGAAAAACTCTGATCTGTACTAGTACAAGGTACACAAATTGGAAAATGATGATCTGATCAGCTTTATTCGTTAACCTTGCTTCATGAATGCTTAATGTGATCTTTCGCAAAGTCTGAAAAAGTCAAATTTCACAACCTTCCAAAGCAATTCATGTTTACGGCATCAACTTCTGTGGAAA